>VBSM01003230.1:3317091-3332602 GCA_008086735.1 Cheirogaleus medius | reverse complement strand
AAAAAAAAAGTACTGAAAAGCAAACTGGCCAAAAAGGGGTCCGTGTAGCTGGCAAGTCCAGGCAGCGTGCCCTCTTCCAGCACTCCTGGCTGAGGGTGGCATCTCGGCTGTCTCTTTAACCCTGTGGTGGCTTCTGTCTTGGGTAGGCTCCCAAGAGTGGGGACCACAAGGGCTGGACAGTTCTGGGCTACATCCTTACAGTGTCACAACCCCCATGGAAAGTCTTTTTCCCCTCAGTAGTTCCAGCAAAAGTCCCAGGACTATTTGTATTATCCTGAGCCAGTCACTGTGACTATGATTGGCCAGGTCTCCCAGGCGCTGATCCCAGCCTGTGTGGATTGAAAGGGACAGAGAAGGGCGAGTCTCTGGAGCAAAGCCAGCATTCTGTTCCCAGAAGACAGAATAGATGCTGGGTGAGCAAAACAACAGAACAGATGTCCATCACAATATCATAGTAATAATTCCCACCGTCACCCTCTCCCCCTGCACCTGCCTCCAGGCTGCCTTCACTTCCAACACCAGCCTCTTCTCCCTTTTCTCTGAGAAGCAAAGCCCAGTCTGTGATGGCATCTGCCCCTGCAATCAAGTCCTGCTGGGGGTTACTGTGAGGATGTCCTGTAGGGGTGCGTTTCTGCCCATATATTATAGTCCATCTTTTGCAGCCTCTCTCCGCTCAGCTAAGCCGCTAAAGAGCTGGGATGAGAGAATCTGGACAGGGAGAACTGAGCCAGGAGCCTGGTGTCATGAAAAAAAAAAACAGGCTCTGAAGTTTTGAATCTGGGCTCTCCCGTTTTGGTTTTGTGGCCTGGAGCATGTTACTTAAACTTGCCAAACCTGTTTCCTTGTCTCTAGTACCCAGTTACTGCAAAGACTATTAGGCGCTGTGTGTAATGTGCCCACTCCAGAGCTCAGTAAACAATGGCTGAGTGGTGGTGGTGGTGTTTTAATTGAGTAGCCTATTTTAAGAGTACTTGTTTAGGCGGTGGCTCATGCCTGTAATCCTAGCCAAGCCACCTGTAATCCTAGCACTCTGGGAGGCCGAGGCTCAAGGTCAGGAGTTTGAAACCAGCCTGAGCAAGAGCGAGACCCCCTCTCTACTAAAATAGAAAGAAATTAATTGGTGAACTAAGAATATATATATAGGAAAAAAAAATTAGCCGGGCATGGTGGCGCATGCCTGTAGTCCCAGCTACTTGGGAGGCTGAGGCAGAAGCATCACTTGAGCCCAGGAGTTTGAGGTTGCTGTGAGCTAGGCTGACACCACGGCACTCTAGCCTGGGCAACAGAGTGAGACTCTGTCTCAAAAAAAAGAAAAAGAGTACTTGTTTAGTGTTTGACAATTTGGAACTCATTTTAGATCATATCTTGGAACCTCCTCATCCTTGGCTCCTAGGCCTCTCTAGCCATGGACAGGAAGCTCAGAAAGTCTTGCCAGGGTGGTGCCTCAGCCCAGTCCACATCTTGCCCCTGTCTTGTCATCCCATCCTGTCTGGATGGCAGGGACGGCGGCATCATTGCATGAGAGCTGCCCTGTATATGCAGACCAGTGGGGTGTCAGCATGTTAGGGGAGCTGGGCAGGTTACTGAGCCAGGGCCCTGGGCTTGTGGCCAGAGCACCCGCTGGCAGTAGAGCACAAGGCGTACCTCCAGGAAGCACAGCAGATCTGATGGTGATGAATAATCTAGGCAGCCCACTGACTGGGTTGGGGAGAGTCCCTGTGTGATAGTGGTGGTGGTGACTGCCGGGATGACAGCTGTTGTGCAGTGAGCAGAATACACGATAGCTTTTTCATATTTGTTGTCTCCTTAACTCTTCCCATTAACCCTATGAGGTGTTATCCCCATTTTATGGATGAGGAAACTGACTCAGAGAAGTTAAATGACTTGTCCAGGATCACCCACCTGGGAAGTGACAGGACCAGAGTTCCAGTGAGGTGTGATCTGAATCTAGCTCCAAACAAGCTGCCATAAGTTGCCATTTTGAAAGCCTGAGTGGGCCACACCTCTCCTTCACAGATTAGGAGTATATGGCTTCCCACAGCTCCCCAGCCAGGGGCTGGAACCAGGTTTGGAAGCCACATCCTGGGTTGCCTCCTGCCTTAGAAACAGCCAGCCCACTGCTCCTCTGCCACAGGCCCACATGTAGCCAAATTGCAGGGACTCAGGATCAGTTAATCGCAGAAACAGACCACCTCCCCTCCACTCTGCCTCCCGCTGTCAGCCTGCCCTGTACAAGAGCACTCCTATTGGACAGCCCCAGGAGATGCTGCCAGCACCGCTGCTGCTGAGCTTCCTGCACACACCCACCCCGCAATCCTCCTGCGCAGGCCTGTCCCTGGCACAGCCTGTGGGCTCCTGGTGCTGCCGTGGCTCCAGAGCCTTAGGCTGTCCTCTTGTCCTAAGACTGGCAAAAATGAGAGTGTGGCTAAGGAAAGACTGTGTACAAAGAATTGTTTTCACGTGGATGTTTTTTCAGTGAGCAAGTATTTTTTAAGGGCCTACTATGCACCAGGCACTAGATTGAGCAGTAACTAGTGAGACAGCAGTGAACAAGGCAGACATAGTCCCTGCCCACAGGGAGCCACTGCCACAGGACAGCCAGCAGCTGGGGCTGCCGATGAGGATGGTGGAGGAGGCTGCAAAAGTATGGGGGCTGAGCCAGGGGTCAGCATAAGAGCTGAAGGGTGAGGAAGTATTGGCCAGGCTGCAGAAACAGGAGGCATGTCCAGGTGAACAGTGGGGCCTGCTGGAAGGCCAGGTAGGGGTGGTTCCCACCCTCTGGTAGAAGTGTAGCTCCTAGATGGTAAGCTAGCTCTATGGGCCGTGCTGGCATTGTTGTCACTCATGGACAGATGGTCACTTTAAGAAGCAAGCACATGGAAGCTTCTCATGGTGCTATGGGGCTTAGAACTCTGACAAGTTTCTAGGACTCTAGGGCTGGGCAGCAGACCCCAGCCTGCCTGGGTTTGCCCCTTCCTGAGTGAGTAATGCCAAGGGCTGGGCCGCCCAGCAGCACCAACACTCCCTGCTGGCCTTAGTGTGTGTGCCATGGCTAAACCCAAACCTAGAAGAGCTATTCTTGGCTTCAAAGAACTTTGAACACCCTTTTCCTCTTCAAGCCCTCATTTGGTTTCCCACTATCCCCATGTGAAGCCAAACACTTCCTCCTCGGCACCTGTCCCTGCAGGTCCAGCTGCAACTGCTGACAGCCATTGTGAAACTCTTTCTGAAGAAGCCAACAGAGACCCAGGAGCTCGTGCAGCAGGTCCTCAGTTTGGCCACTCAGGTGCGTGCTCCAGCCTTTCCGCTCTGCCTGGCGCAGCCCTCACTCCAGCAGGGGGTGCTTAGGCCCAAGGATCCAGACATGGAAGCCAATCCCACCCCTAAGACTGGCATCTTTGGGGGTTTGGCCCTAGAGTAACTGAAGTTCCCTGCCTTTAGGAAGCTCAGAGTCACACAAATAAAAACATAGTGGGGTTAGTGGTAAAGTTGAGACAGACTAGGTGAGAGAAGAGGGGGAGGTTTGTGGGAACCAGAGGGTTTGCATAGACAGGGAGGGCAGGCCATGGAGGGCAATCAGGATTGGAGACAGGAGCAGGCATGGCCTGCCTGAGCAAGCCTAGGATAGAACACCATGGGAAATGAGCCCCGGCACTGAGACATGTCTATTTAAGTGGTCTAGGGACAGGCTTATGGAGTGAGCATTGCTGTCATCAGCCAGCCCTGTAACCACACCTAGATCATGAGGCTGTGGGAGTGTCCCCTCTCTTCCCCCTCACCCAGTTGCTCTGCTCCGAGTTTCATGTGTTTCTCATCACTGTCCCGCCCCCACCTCCAGGACTCGGATAACCCAGACCTGCGGGATCGGGGCTACATCTACTGGCGCCTGCTCTCCACAGACCCAGTGGCAGCCAAGGAGGTGGTGTTGGCTGAGAAGCCACTGATCTCAGAAGAGACGGACCTCATCGAGCCCACGCTGCTAGACGAGCTCATCTGCTACATCGGCACACTGGCCTCCGTCTACCATAAGCCACCCAGCGCCTTTGTGGAGGGGGGCCGGGGCGTTGTGCACAAGAGCCTGCCGCCCCGCACTGCCTCGTGAGTGAATTCGGCCAGTCGTGGGCCTGAACCTCTGCCCCTGCTTCCCATGCAGGCCTGGTGTGATGTCCCCTGGCAAGGCCTGAGTCTAAGGAAAACTATGATTCTAGCAACCTTTTATCAAATGCTTACTGCACACAAGATGTTCCCATGACTTCATTTGATCCTTACAGCAGCTCTGAGAGAAAATGTCCCCATTTGACAAATGGGGACAGGAGGCACAGAGAGCCTGAGTGACTGTTCCAGGATCCCACAGCTAGCAGGGCTGGGGCTCAGGCTTGCTTCTGTCTCATTCCAGGGCCCCGTTCTTCCCTCGTCCTCTGCCACTCCCAAGTGGCTGGTTTGGCCTGGCGGCATAGTCCCCTGGGGACTGGCAACCAGTTTTCTGTTAGCATGGGCCCCTTTCCTTCACTCATCCCCATGGAGCCTAAGCGATGGATCAGACATGGGAATGGGGAGGGAGTGGGGTCGTGTAGCTGGCCCCCTCTGGGCCTAGTGCTATCCTGGTGGAGGATCCTGGAGCCTGAGGTCTCTCTGACACCCCCACCCTACTGACCCTCTCCCTTCCGTGTTCCTAGCAGGAGCGAGAGCACAGAGAGCCCTGAGACAGCCCCTGCCGGAGCACCCCCTGGTGAGCAGCCAGATGTCATTCCTGCCCAGGGTGACCTGCTGGGTGACCTTCTCAACCTGGACCTCGGTCCCCCGGTGAGTGGCCCGCCCCTGGCCACTACGTCAGTGCAGATGGGAGCTGTGGACCTTCTTGGTGGTGGCCTTGACAGCCTGGTATGTCCTGGGCCCCTTCTGGGTGATGTTGGTAATAATCTTCAGAGGAGCCATCATTGAATGCCCCTCTCTATGCCAGACACCAGCCAAGTGCCTCAGGTACACTATGTTGAGTCCTTACCATCTGCCCTCAAAGGTGATTTTGTAGCTGCCTACTTACATATGACAAACTGAGGCTTAGACAGATCAGACAACCTTCCCTGTAAGACAGCACAGCTACTGAGTGGCACAGACAAGATTCAACCCCCTTGTTGGACCCCTGAGTCCCAGCAGACCTGGGGCATTGGAGGGCCAGTCCCAGCCCTTTCCTCCGATTCTGGCTCCACAGTCATCTTTGCCTGGTGAAGCTAGATGTTCTGGCCTTGAAGAACCAGACCTGTGTCTACTTACCTGCATGCTGCACCAGTTGGGGACAGCAGCCCAGCCAGGCCTATCTGAGAAAGGCCCATGGGAGGTCAGGGACAGAACTTCCTTCCTGCCCTGCAGAGAGGAGAGTGGTGAGACTGGCCTGGGTACTGCCCTGAGGCTTCATCAGGCAGCTGGTAGGGCCATGTGGAGGGGGAAGCTGGTCCCCAAAGTTCCAGCATGGGGGCAGGAGATAGGTAATCAGTGCCACTGTAGGAAGTGCAGGTGTAGGAAGAGTCGTGGTAGTCACATAGGACGTGAGGGTGGTGGGGTGAAACTGGGGGTGCGTAGAGCCTTTCGCAGAGATGGGGGTCTGGGCTTCTCATAGGCTGAGGCACAGCCTCATACCAGACTCCTTTCAGGTGGAGCAGCAGTTGACTAATCATTTCCCTCTTTCCCTTTCTCTCTCTTGTCTCTCTCTCTGTCTTCTTTCCTGGCTTTGTCTCTGCATGTCGCTGCCTGTTCTCTTCACCCTGCCTGCTTCTGCTTGGAGATGGGGGATGAGCCTGAAGGGGTACGGTTCTACCTCGTGTCACCAAACCTTCTTCGTGCCTGCCCCTCCCGAGAGCACTGGCCCAGCATCCCATGAGGCAGATGAAGTCAAAGCAGTCCCTCCCTGCTGAGCCCCAGGCCTTGGTCCAGTGTCCTGGAAGCCTCTGCTTTGACCACCTGGCATCCAGCTGCCCCTGGGTCCCCATATCCATGAATTCTTCGCCTTGTCCTCAGCACCCCATGACACACTGCCTTGTCATCCTGAGGATTGCTGGCCCTCTTTAGTCCCCAGGGCCCCTCTCTGACATTCTGGACGGAAAGCTCCCATCTGCTAGCACGTCCCCACCTAGCAGCATGTCTTGGGTCCCCATTTTATCCACGGGCTGATTATTAGTTTAGGAGTGTCCCCAGCCCTTTCTCAGAGGTCACTCCCTAAGGCTTAAGGCTTGCAGTACACAGGAGGGCTCAGCCTCTCTTTTCCCCCACCTCACTGTCTCCTTTCTAGAACTCAGAGTTGATGTGGAGGCTGTCCCACTCCTGCCTCCCACTGTTTTCTAAAGAGCCAGGTGGCTCTGCTCATGCCGGGCCTCTGATGCCTGCCTCTGACATTTTCCCTTCCTTTCCAGATCGGGGGCCCCAACTTTGTGACACCCCCAGCAGCAGCAGTACCAGCCAGCCTAGGAGCACCCATCGGCAGTGGCCTGAGTGACCTCTTTGACCTGACCAGTGGTGTGGGCACCCTGTCAGGATCATACGTGGCCCCCAAAGCAGTAAGTCGCTTGCCTTCTCTCTTGGCAGGAGCAGAGAGGCTATAGCCTGGTGTGCGGGCTCCCGTGCTGTGGAACTGGCTCAGGCCAGCGCTGATGAGGGAAGCTGGGGCCATGGGAGTGCTGAGGAGGAGGGGCTGAGTCAGGCTTGGCAGGGGGCCCAGGAAGGCTTCCCCGAGGAGGGGTCTTGGGAACACAGGCCTGCAAAACAAGTCAGGAGAGAGAAGGCCAAAGGAACAGCCTGTGGCAAGGCCTAAAGGTGACAGAGCCCTCTTCTGTCAGGGAATCGGCAGAGGGCCTGTCCAGTAGGAGCAATGGTTTTTAGTCTGTCAGATCCAGCGCCCCTTAGTTAGAATAGACATCTTACGATGTCCCTGTTCCTCTCCTTAAATGGCATTGGTGACTGTGTAACCTACCTACACATTTAATTTCCAAAATAATCAGATGCTTAGCCGGGCGTGGTGGTGCATGCCTGTAGTCCTAGCTACTCGGAAGGCTGAGGCAGGAGGATCACTTGAGCCTGGGATTTGAAGGTTGCAGTGAGCTATGATCATGCCACTGTACTCAGCCTGATTGACAGAAACGCTATCTCAAACAATAAAAAATATATATATTTTTTTTTGAGTCATAGTCTCACTCTGTTGCCCAGACTAGAGTGCTGTGGCGTTAACCTAGCTCACAGCAACCTCAAACGCCTGGGCTCAGGCGATCCTTCTGCCTCAGCCTCCCAAGTATCTGGGACTACAGGCATGCACCACCATGCCCGGCTGATTTTTTTTGTATATATATTTTTAGTTGGTCAATTAATTTCTTTGTATTTTTAGTAGAGACGGGGTCTCGCTCTTGTTCAGGCTGGTTTTGAACTCCTGACCTTGAGCAATCCGCCCGCCACGGCCTCCCAGAGTGCTAGGATTACAGGCGTGAGCCACCACGCTGGGCCAATAAAAAATATTTTTAAAAATGAAATGCTTCTGCATAAAGGAGCCATAAAAGAAAGAGAATAGAAGAATATGTTTAAATGTCATAAATGCTTGGACACACCCACCTGCCCACCCCAGGAGACATGATGAAGTTGCCAGGTGTTTGCAGCAGGCAGAGAGGCACCGTGACTGTGACAGCTGCAGGTGGTGGTAGTAGCTCAGGCACTGTGCATGGTGTGGCCCGTGGTGCCGTTACTCTCTGAAGTGGCGGCTACTCCCAGTAAAGTTCTGAACAAGACAAACAGGGTCCCTTGATTTCCATAATAGATGTACTCCAGGAAATGTTAGGGCATATTGAAAGCGTGCAGAAAATACTCGAAGGATGCAAGACAGTTGCTCATTGCGGGGACTGTTGTCCCCATGGCAGAAAGTTCAGCATCCCTGCCTCCAGCCCACTAAGCTGGCACCCCCACATTGTACCACCTGAAGATGCCCCACAGATGCCCACGGTGCCCCCTAGGGCGGTACCACCCCCGAGACTCCTGGCTAGACTAGAGATTAGCGAGGGAGGAAGCTGGCGAGGTTGGCAGGGCCAGACTGAGCTGTTTGCTCTTGATCCTGGCACAGAGGGAACCGTTGGAAGATTTTAAGCAGAGGGATGAAACAGTCCGATTTGCACTTGAGAGAGACGGCTCTGGCTGTAGGGAGGGGTGGAGGGTAGGTAGGTCATCTGTATTTTCCTAACAGCCCTGTGACTACCTAGAATTATGTGTCATTCTCCAATCCCCCTGGTCAAGGTGACAAGGCAGTGGGTAGTGACAGTTCACTGGTCCACTAGTAAATATTGAGGATTAGTTCTGTTAGGACCTGTGCTAAACTCCACAAACCCATGGTGACCAAGAGCAATGAAGTCCCCATCCTCAGCCACGGTGACTGAGAGAGGGCCGGGCGAAAGGAGGCCTGTGAGGGGTGGGGCTCGGGCCGTGTGTGTGAGGGGGCTGTGCCGAAGGTCAGGTTCAGCAGCCCTCTGCGTGCTTACTACACGCCATCTCACAGCTGAGAACTAAAGCCGGGCGATTTCTGCCCTCTTAGATGCGTCCAGGGGATACGGAGGGTGCTGAGGGGTAGCCAAGTAGGGTGGAGAGGGGGCAGGGAAGTGCTTTCCAAGCAGAGGGAACAGTGCTGTGAGGTCTGGGGGTTGGGGACAGGGGCAGGCTGGGTCTGGGAGGGGTGGGCACCAGACTGTGGAACCAGGGCCAGTGGAGGCCACTGCGGGATTGGAAGGGGTTTCTCAGAGTGCCATGATCAGATTGCACAAGTCATTTCACAAGATGACTTTAGCTGCTATGGGAGAAGGGGAGAGGAAATGAGGCAGTCACCTGGGCAGCTGCTGTCATACCTGGGGATGTCTGGTGGTCGCTCAGACACCAGTGGTACCTGTGGAGATGGAGAGAAGTGGAGGCCCTGGGGGCAGGTGTAGGAGGTGGCCTTGACATGATGGGACTTGGGCTGCCTCACTGTGGCATGGTGGGGCAAGGGCTGGTGCCTGATGGCTCTGCGGTTCCTGGCACTGACAGCTTGAGAGATGGTGGGACATTCGTTGACAGCAGGTGCACTTGGGGAAGCTGTCAGGTGGGACCTGAGCCTTTTGACCCCGAGGGGCCTATGAGCTGTCCAAGCGAGAATCACGGCCTGAGAGTTGTTTGCGTGTCCATGGGATGACGCTGGCAGATGTCCTTTGTGGGCAGGGCTGTAACTCATGCTGTGTGCTCAGCAAACACTCCTGAACACCGGCTCCACGCAGGCTCCCAGCCAAGGATGTGAAGACAGAGAAGCCCTTCCCTCGGAGAGCTCGCTGGGCACAGGGGAGACAGACACAGCGTGACCTGCCTTACATTCACACCCGGCTCACCGGGGTGCGAATTTGGCAAAGGAGCCTGCGGCAGGCTTCCCAGAGGAGGTGGCTCTTTAGCTGAGACCCAAACGACAAGGGCAGCCAAGCAGCAGAGGGCCTGCCAGCCGCAGGGTCCTCTTAGGTACTGTCCTTGGTCAGACCAGTTTCTACAATTAAAGGCCAGCCCTGCCTCCTGCAAGGGAAGAACAGGCTGTGACAGCCAGGAAGTTCTCTGGCTCTGGCCCGGGCCCAGGATGCCGTCAGGCACTCGGCTCTGTCCTTGGCCTGTCGCCTTAGCCCTACTTCCTGAGTGTTTCCTTCATCAACCTCTGAAGACTCACATCAGCCACTGAGAGCACCAAGTGCCTACCTATCCCGGCTGCTCCAAGAAGCAGCCACACCGTGGCGGTGGCCCTAGGTGGGCCACAGGATTGTTCTCATCCTGATATATATCCCAGTTATCTCCTCATGGTAAAGGCAGGTGTGAACTATCTGGGAGGACCCTTCGGTGGCCGTTGAGTTAGGGTTGGGAGAAGAGGCACACACCTGCCCTCTCCACCCTCTTCCCGCAGGTCTGGCTCCCAGCCATGAAGGCCAAGGGGCTGGAGATCTCGGGCACCTTCACCCGCCAGGTGGGCTCCATCTCCATGGACCTGCAGCTGACCAACAAGGCCCTGCAAGTCATGACCGACTTTGCCATCCAGTTCAACCGCAACAGGTGAGCTGCCTGAGCTCCGCGTGCCGAGAGTCTGTGCTGGTGACTGCAAGTGGAGGCCGAGAGCTGGGGTGTTCTCACCACCCCTCAGGCCCAAACCCTAAAGCAGTGGTTTTTCTCCCCAGTGACCCTTTATGGGGACTCCAAAGTGCCAAGCAGAGTGGGGAGAGCATCTCCCCTTATTTTTGCCTCCACTGTCCAAAGGAGTGTTTTATGAAGGGAAACCCCGCACTCCAGCCTCGGAGCCTGCCTCTGGCAAGCACCCTACATATCAGAAGGGGCCCATCCCCCACTGACGGGAGCTCGGGGCCTCTTCTCCCGGGCCCAGGTTGCTCCCATCTTAGGGACCAGCTCTAAGAAGGCTGGTGGGGAGTGGGCCTGCCTGTCAGCCTCCCCTGTGTGACAAAGGATCAGATTGACACAGGGCCTCTGGGAGTGGTGGCTGTTCCAGGCCCCTTACTTCCACAAGGTCCCCTACGCTGGTGTCAGTGGGGAAGGTCGCCTGTTCTGCACTAGCAGGGCTCTCTGGGGAAGCCTAGCAGCCCTCCTGATGATTCTTCTTCCTGAGCGCTCTGGTGATGAGCAAACTGAGCCTCTAAGAAGTTGACTGAAGGGGCTGCTTCCTCGGGGGGACCCTGTGGGCCTTGCCTGACCAGGAGGCTGGGGTCAGCTCTGCCACTTGCCCTCAAACGACCCTAGAGGCCACAGAAGTGCTCCAGGCTCTTAGAGATGGTCCCAGTTATTGCCCGGTTGTGCTTAGTGGATGATGACACCTGGGCTCAGAGAGGGCAAGTGCTTTGCCCAAGCTCACACAGCAGGCAGCAGTGGAGCTCCCAGGAAAGCCTGGAGCACTGAGCCACCACGCAGGCCTGGGGTTCCCTGCGTGGCCTGCTGCGTCCCGGACAGGCCTGATTGGCCTCATGGGCAGAGCACAGGCTGGGAAGGCGGCTCAAGCTGTGATTCTCAGTACCACTCACTCCATAGGATCTCAGACTCTGTGTCGTCACCTGGAAGATGGAATAATGTAAACCTGCCCCTGTTTTTACGAGGATAGAAAGTTGTATGATATCAAACGCCCAGCCTGGGCATCCTGAGCACTCAGTTCATAGCCCCAGCCCATACTCAGTGACTCACCTTCCAAGAGCCTGCGGCTGAGTGTCTCTTGCTGATGCTGAGAGGTTCCTAACCTGCCAACGTGCTGCCTTACAGAGGAGTGGGGCTTTCCTGAATTTCTGTGGCCATCGTGTGACCTGGCCAGTTCTGGCCCAGACAGTAAAACCCAGCATGTCACTTGGCTCAGATCCTTCCTGGGGGATGTGGATTGGCAGCAGAGACCTGGGCAGTCCCAGGGCTTTCAAGTTAAAAGCAGCTTACGGCCCAGGCCCCTGGTATTAGACGGAGCTCCTTAAGGGCAGGACAGGGCAATGCCCTCTTACACAAGCCTGCCCAGCGTCTGAGCAGAGATGAGCTTCGGGCCTGCGGCCAGGCTAGACAGAGCAGCCAGCCCAGGGCTCTTTGCTCCTGTCCACATGGCCATTGAGGGGTGGGTGGCAGGGTAGGGGGGAGTGCTTGGGAGCCTGTCTGTCTGTTCTAGGCCTGGAGCTTGGGTAGGCTGGCTTGGTGGAAAGGCTCCTTGCCAACAGCTGCCCCAGCTCCGGAGCCCAAGAAGCCCCCCTGTCCTGCCTCAGCACCTTCCCCCCCCTCCGCCATTCCCGAGGGGCTTCTCTCTCCCCAGCTTCGGCCTGGCCCCCGCCGCCCCGCTCCAAATCCACGCTCCGCTCAGCCCCAACCAAACTGTGGAGATCTCCCTGCCTCTCAACACGGTGGGCTCGGTCATGAAGATGGAGCCTCTGAACAACCTCCAGGTATGTCCCAGACAGGGCCGAACACCCGGTCCTTGCCCACCCCCAGCCCCAGGGCTAGAGTGGCCTGGGGCTACTGGCCAGGAGTCTATGGAGTACCGATCTTGGCCACAGTTGTATCAGGGGGCGGTCCAGGTCAGAGGGGCGACAGCGTGGTTACCAGGGAGGGTCGTGTGAGATCAGGGATGCCCTTCCTGGGGCCTCAGAGGTTGGCGTCAGCACAAGACCCCTAGGGACTGACTGGGGCCCCCCATGCCTAGGTGGCCGTGAAGAACAACATTGACGTCTTCTACTTCAGCACCTTGTACCCACTGCACATCCTCTTTGTGGAGGATGGGAAGATGGGTGAGTCACAAGGGAGCCCCTCGGGTGCCTGAAATGGGGCTGTGGCTGGGGAACTTCGATGATGGCCTTGGTCCACGTCATCTTTCACTCGCCACAGAGCCCTGTGAGGCAGGCTGTGACTAACGAGCAGGCCGTCCAGGGCCACAGGAGGAGGAAGCCATGTGTGGGGGCGGGAAGGAGAGATCTGAGGCCCAGGGTCATTTGGGAACTGCACTGGTGGCCTCCTTTACAGAGCTGAGGGTTTGCGCAGGGAGGCAGGAGGCGCTGCGGAGGAGCTAGTGCCTATTCTCAGACCTGTTTCCTGCTGAGTGCTGTTGAGGGGCCACAGGTTTGTCAGGGGCCCATCTCTCTCTCCCGACCCCTCTCGCGCCCTGCAGACCGGCAAATGTTCCTGGCCACGTGGAAAGATATTCCCAATGAGAATGAAGCCCAGTTCCAGATCAGAGACTGCCCCCTCAATGCAGGTGAGGATGTCTGAGCCCCTGAGGCCATGCCACCCCTCACCTGTAAGGGCCCCCATCACTGATGGGCTTTCCACTGGCCGTCTGGCTCCACAGAGGCTGTGAGCAGCAAGCTGCAGAGCAGCAACATCTTCACCATCGCCAAGAGGAACGTGGAGGGCCAGGACATGCTCTACCAGTCCCTGAAACTGACCAACGGCATCTGGGTGCTGGCGGAGCTGCGGATCCAGCCAGGCAACCCCAGCTTCACGGTGAGAGCCCCGCACCTGCCCTGCCAGCCCTGGAGCCTCCACCATGCTGTCCTGGGCAGCCTCCTGCCTCCACCTGCCTCCCAGGCCAGGGGGTGGCTTTGGTGGGGAACATTGTGCCAAGGGTCCCTTCAAGCCTGGTGTGAATGAGAGTCAATTCTGTCCTCCAAAGAACCTTTCTAGAAAGCTTCAAACTCAACCCCATCAATTTACCCAGATAAGACACCAAACTGGGTCTCAGAAAAGTGAGTTGAACTAGAAGATTCTATAATATTGGGCCCTATGAAGTGGCACAGTTGTCTGGGGCCCCTGACCAGGAAATGACACTGCTGGGCCCTGGCCCTGCTTCAGAGCGAGTGCTTGAGTGCCTGGCCTCCTGCCAGCCAGCGGCCTTTGAGTCAGACCTGTCAGGAGATGGTGTCCGTGGGCTCATGGTCATCCTGGAGGCCCGAGCTGCCACTCTGGGCCCTGGAGAGCCCCATGCTTTGCTTCTCCCTGCACCCCGAGTCTCTGGCAGGCATGGCCCTCCAGACATTGCCTCTCCTGGGCCCCGCTGCAGCGTGGGCACTGTGGTTGGTGGGGGGCTGCGGTGGTGGCTTCGGTGGTGGTAATTTCTGTCTCCCTGTGTTTGGGTGCTGCATGTCCACCTTCCTTGCTGGTGCCCGTGGTGCAGGACTTGGAGGTTAGCAGATTGCTTTTCTCTTCCTCTTTCCCCCTCCGCCCTCCCCAGCCATGTCTTGCACTCCCCGTCTCACGGCCTGGCCCCCACGTACCCCAGGTCTCCTGTCTGCACCTTGTCTCTTGCCTTTGCCTCACCCACTGCTTCCAAAGCCAGGCAGACTCTCGTGCAGGCTGCCGACGCCACGGCACTTTCGGCCAGGTGGCCCTGATCAAGGCGCCGATGCCCTTGATCACACATATCCACAGTGCACAGAGCCCTTCCAGGCAGACACAGGGGACCCCGTGGGGCCACTGCTGCTGACTTCTAGAACTCCATTTCCCCCTTCCTAACCGCACCCTTCAGAACCAGCGATTTTGGGTGGACAGGGTGGGTGGCTTCTCTCTCCACTGCCTGTGTTCTCAAGCTCAGACCTCAGAGCGGAGGCAGAGTCTTCAGTGTACCTGCTTCCTACGCAGGAAACCTGGATTAACCCCAGCACCCCTCACCGGCTCTCCCAGCCCTCCATGCCCCTCAGGATTCCCTGTCAGGCTTCGGTCTTGAGGACCCGGACCTCCAAGGGCTGTAGGGGGCCGGGCAGGCCTGCAGGGCGGGGCCAGGTACTCCCCGGCAGCCTCTGGCTCGTGACTCATGCCACTTACCAGCGGGGCTCTGGTGGCTGTGCTGACAGCAGGTGTGTGGGCTGCAAGTATATTTGGTCCACCCCCTCTGCTGTACCTCACATCTGCCCAGCCTCAGCTGCCACCCGGCCACGTGTGCACACCACCCTCTTCCATCTGGCTCCCGCTCTGTTTTCCCTCCCCTCCCCTCCCCTCCTCTCCAGAGAGGAGCCCCAGGGATGAGCGCTCTCTTCCCCCAACCCCTCTCTCCCCCTGCAGCTGTCCCTGAAGTGTCGAGCACCAGAGGTGTCCCAGCACGTGTACCAGGCCTACGAGACCATCCTCAAGAACTGAGGCTCCAGCCAGCGCCCGCCCCAGCCTCCTGCCAGCCCCAACAAGGAGCCCCCTGGGGGGTGGCGGCACCTCCTTCTCCTCATGGAAGGGCCAGGTGGGGCTCCTGGCCACCCAGGGGGCCCCCTGGTTCTGACTGCAACACCCACCTGGGTTCTCAGGGCAGGGTGGCACCCCTCCCCGGGGTGCAATCTTAGTGCACTCCTGTGTTCCAGGACGCCCCTCTTCCATTGCTGCTGACGTGTGGGGTCAGGTGAGGAGGGGACCAAAGGAAACAGAGCCAGAGCGGCGGCAGAAACCGGTCAGGGAGGCCAAGGGTTCTCCTTTCCCTTTTTCCTGTGCTGCAGGATGCGTGTGGAGCTCGCTCCTCAGGCTCCCAGCCCCACCGCCCCGCCCCTGCCTCTTAGTCTCCTTGGGTTGGTGTTATGGGTCCCCAACTGCTACCTCGAGTGGGGTAGGTCCTGCCAGCTGGGCCTGGGTGTGCTGGGAGTGTCCCCTTGGTACCAGCAGAGCTGCTGACAGAGACAGAGGGGCAGGGCTGAGCTGGGAGGAGCCCAGGGCCTGCACCACCCATCCTGTGTCCACTGGCCTGGTGCCCTGCCGCTGTGCCAGTCCAGCTGCGGCCCCTGAGCACTGCCCTGCATGGTCTAGACCAGGCAGAAGCTCCTGGAGCCTGTCTTCAGGCCCCTGCTCCCCGGCAGCTGCACCATGCCCTGCTCCCCACTTCTGCCTGAGGACGGTCACTGCCTATGATACATTCCTTGGTGTCACCCCAGTGAGCCCCGGGCTCCTAGAGCAGAGACACAGCCTGGGATGGGGCCATGGGCGAGTGGGTGTACTTCCTGTTTGGGGTTTCTTTGGGGTTTCTCGTTAGTATCTGCTGCCCTCTTCC
>VBSM01003230.1:3249888-3277714 GCA_008086735.1 Cheirogaleus medius | reverse complement strand
AATCTACTATGTGCTGACAACTTGAAGGAAAAGGGTGGTAAAGAAAATTACACAAACTGACCAAAATTTTGTTCAATTTCAACAGTAAAAATTAAGGTTTAAAAATTCTATTTGAATTAAGATTTATATAGCCCCTTTCTTCTGAAGGTTAATTTTAAAAAATCCCAGAAGAGAATAGTGTATTTTTATCTATTCCCTCCAATAATTATCCAGTGACTTTTATGTGTTAAGGCATCATGGGGTAAGGAAAAAAGAAGTGTGCTTGAACCCACCCATTACATATCAGGATACTATCTAGGTTCAGTCACTTCTCTCATCAGGTTTAATTTTGGTTCTTACACCCCAAAAGTTGTTGGGAGGATTAATGGAGATATGAAGGGTAACCCATAAGCTATGAAGTCTATACAAACATTATTTATTATTACTAAGTGCAATCTCAGGCTCTTCAAAACTACCAGTCTCTGTATTAGAGTGTCCTACGCTTTTTGGGCCCATTGTCATAGTGGGATTTAATCAATGACAATGCAAATACATGGCTCCAGAGGACCACTGCTTTGGCTATAAATCACTTTATCTCATTTCTGTAAAATGATTCCAAAGGCTAGATCTAAGCCATATTATTTATTTTCGAATCATACTCTTTATAAAAATTTACATAAGAGTTCTGTAAAATGTAAAATTCATCACATAATTCATGTGCTAAAAATCCAAACTGCACAATTTTAGTTCCAGTTCTTTCCATAGTTGCAATTACCACCACTAGAAAGTTTTGATAAACATTTCCCATCCTATTCAAGATACACATTAGATAGGTTAGCAAGTACTTCTCATCAAACTCATTGGTACTAAATGAGATAAATCAGACAGGTATCCCACCAACTAGATTATACATAATTTGGAACACTGCAGATAGTTTGAAAATTAGTTTTTTGGCATCTTTAAGATATTCTTGTATTAAAATATTCTTTTGTAATAGTAATAACAAAATAAAAGGGGGAGGGAAGGTATAGCTCCTAAAACATTTCATAGCATTAAACACAAAAATTACTATAGATTTTTACACATAACTTCACTCAGCCTCAGTATCAAGATACAATTTATTCTAATGCTTAGTTTATTTTATAGCTTCTCAGAATGCTGTTTTTAAAATATATATACATATTCAAGGCATACTATTGATTAAAATTATTCATAACACTTAAAACAAAATAAAATGTGTCTGGACTAGAAACCAACAGACAAACATGATACATGCAGGGTGGCAGTTGCTCCTCTAAATAAAATCTAATCATGCAATCTATTCTTCAGGGAATAGAGGAAAATCAGCTGGTGAGGTATCATCTGAAATACCTTTGGGAAGGTAAATAACCATTATTAAGGCTTGACACAAATAATGTTAAATAATAAAACCTTTCCCAAAATCATATAAAGAATCAGACATGGATCTGCGAATGGCACCTGAAGCAGTTTTTCATTAGCACCTTGTTGTGTGTGATGTTAGAAAGTCTGGGGGTTAAACAAATGAAAACACCTAAAGGGTTAACATTACAGGGTTAGACAAGATGGAAAGCATTTCCCATGCAAGAATGAGCAGGATAGTCAAACCTGTACTGGTCCCTTCTACTGTGGAAAGCACAAAACAAAAAGTAGAGGGTATACTATCAGATGAAGCAAACAGATGTGAAAACCAGTTTGATTTTTAAGCAGCTCAGTTTAAGAAGGCTCATTCTTACTCAGCATTAGCACAATCTTTTACAAAGTCTCCATTTTGTCTGAGATTATTCAATACACTGTATAGAACAGTTAAAAGGAAAGTTCTTTTTCTCTCTTGGAATTTATCCCACCCACATTCTTTGAGATCTCTCAATACAAAGAAAGGGAAAAACGAAAAAATACCTCCTCCTATGAATTAAAGATCCCCAGGTGCCAAGGTATGGACCAGAATATACATCCAAGAGCATGAGTAACAAGTCTCTAAGCAAATGCCCTAGCCAACATGACCCAGAAATCTCTCCAAGGCAGGCCTTACCAGTGGGAGGCTGTCCATAAGAAGTCGCATAGGCGGTCTGCCCATAGGTTGCAGTGGTCTGAGCTTGGGTATAGCTGACATCAGTGGGCTGTCCATAGGTTCCATAGCTTTGTTGCCCATATGCCTGCTCCAAAGAAAATGAATACAAGAACCTCATATGTGAACTTTGTATTTCAGCAATAAAATGGACTTACGTTTTAGTTTCTAAATTGGAGAACCAAAGTCAAAAATACTGCTTTCTAGTAAAAAGATTTTAAAAACAAAATGATCACAGTATTATGAATGTTTGCTATCCCTTATCTAATTCACTCATATTTTGGTGACGTTAACTACAAAAAAGTTCCAGAGATAACTAGGCAAAACCTCAGTTAACTATACAGGAGACACAAAAGACACTCTCAAGGGAAGAGCAATATAGGTGCAGGTGTATATAATTGCTAGCACTTAGTGTAGCACAGTTTTAGTAACTGGAAACAAATGTTAGGAAGACAAAATGAACAAAAAGAAATGAAGATGGGGCTAAAAATCTGTCAGATAATTTTGAAAACCAAATTTTCAGCATGACACAAAGACTTTAAAACTATTAAGCCACTTCAAAGAAAATAAACCAGAACACTGAATATTCTCTTATGGTTAGCACATCCAGAGTGCTGTCTTTTGAATTTGGATATCAATGATACTTAAAAATCAGGCAAGGAATAAGCTGTTCTTTCAAATGTTAGCATGATCATATTCTAGGTCTGACTGACCAGTTATGTAAGGTCTGCCAGAGACATCACATTCTGCCTGTCCTAGAATGTGCTTCCATTGCAGTTATTAGCATCCATTTTACAGCATGGATAATTTCAAAATCTGAGGTGATCCTGAGTACACTAGGAGGCTAATTTCTACAATCTGCTGGCCCAGGCTTTTAAAAACAGACTAGTGTAATGGAAAGAGTTCAGGAGCTCCTCAGCGAGGCAGCCATAGTTTTTGGGGCTAACCCCTCCACTTACTGTGCAATCAATGGCAAGCTACATAATACCTATGTACTGTAATTTTCTCATGTGCATAATGATCTTATCATCTTCTTCCTTTGCAGAACTGCTGTGGTGATTAACTTAAATAAATAGAACATGTAGAAGGACTAAGCATGGAACAAGACACCTAACTTTAGAAATAATGGATACTAAAAAGTCATAGAGAGCTAATTGCCAGCTGAAAACAAAATGAACAAAGAGAAAAAAAATGAAGATGGGGCTAAAATCTGTCAATTTTGAAAACCAGATTTTCTGCATGACATAAAGACTTCAGACCACTGGAGAATGAAGTCCTTTGCAATCCCACTGTTCAAGATACCTGGGGTTTTTATGATTACAAGTATATTACTATTTTGCTTTTCTATTACCTAATTTTTGAAAAAGATCTGTGCTAGCTATTATTTTAACGGCTGATAGAAGCATTTTACTTGGAGATGGAGCTACCTATAAATATTTTAAAGATTACCTGGGTGGTCTGTGCATATCCTTGAGTGGGCTGGGCGGTGTAAGCGCTGTAGCTGCAAAAGAATTAAATATGAGAACTGAACACTAAACATTCAAATACCATTACTATATTCTCTACAAGTATAGGAGGCTCCATACTCTACACACATTATCACAGACAGAATACTGTGTAAAAGACTCACTTACCCCTGCTGGGCTGCAGCTTGGCTGTAGGTACTGTAATCTAGAGAAAAACAAGTAGAGAAAATAGTGTGAAGTTAACAGAAGGAAATGGGAAAGAGAGGGAAGGAATTCAGGTAGCAGGAAGAATTCTGTAAATTGTTTTACAGAGGAGACCTAAAGGCCAACACAGGGCCAAATGAGTCCCTCTCATCTCAACACCAAACCAAAAAAATAAGTGTAAGCCAGTTAAATTCAGAAAGTTTGAATAAGGTACTAGCTAATGAGGTCAGCTGATGTGGCAGAGATACTCTGCATGTTCCCACAACCACAAACACCCCCTCAATCGCAGGCTGTCATTTCAAATACATGATCATCACATCATCATCTCAGGCTGAGAACAGGACCCATTAACAGGATCACAAGTTTTTACTTTCATATAAAAAGACATGCACCAGTATTACAACGTTTATCCTCAGACTGGTTACATTAGTAGTCAGTCACCTCTCTTCAAAAACTAGTTTTTCTAACACTACCTTATTTTAGCAAGTGAGACCCACCATAATTCCCTAGTACAATGACAGTGAAATGGAATGGCAAGAAAACAAGAGGACAGCCATCACAATCCAGCGTTTTAAAGCGTTTGCTGACTGTGTCAAAGCTACATGTGCACAATAATTCAAATGCTAGATGTATCGTAAATCCTGGCAAGGCAGAGTTAAGACACAATCCCAAAAACTGGCAGTGGAGAAAGCACTTACTCCTTCTGGGAATAATCTGGTTTCAGGTAATACCATCTTATTTCTTAAAACTCAAAGTGACTTTAACTTAAAACAAAACAAAACAAAACAAAAAAACCACAAATTTTTCTTCCTTCTCCAAGTAAACTTTCCTATAATTTTCCACGAAATTTACAAATGTACCAAAAGGAACTAAAAAACTGGTCCAATGAGATGTCTACAAGTAGTGGAAACAAATAGAAAATAAAATAGTTAAGAAGTTTTCACAGCACTACTGAATTAAAGTTACAAAAGCTCAGTTTTTAAAGGCAGTTAAAGTTATTATTTTTAAAAATTCTCAATTCTTTCTTCTCCACAAGAATACATATCTTGTTCTATGTTTGAAGACAGTATTGCCTTTAGGACAGAACAAACAGGTCCTTTCTTTTCCAATCAGAAAGTAGTCCTTCATCCAAAAACAACAGTTGACATCTCAGCTCTTCATGGAGGGGTTCTACCCAACTCCATGCAATCCAAAACTAGCCTCACAATCCCTTGGTCTGAGAGTACTTTGCTGAATCCACCTCCTCTTTGTGTTAGCTTATTTTTCTATGTTTCTACACTTCAGTGGACTTTCCTTCTTCTGTACATATACTCTTAACTCAGAACCCTGAATCATCAACATTACCAAATCAACTGCCCAAATGCTATCTACAATGAACAAATGCTTCTGTTCAAGACAATCTTAAAGCATTTTCAGTAGTACAAGTCATACTCTCTATGTGGCATATAAAAATTAAATGCAAATAATTTCTTCCATGTGTCATCCACAAAATAAACACACCAATGAAGCATCAGAAACCAAATATTTCAACCTACATTTTGAGGAGGTCTTTGCATGAGAAATGATCCTGAATCACTGACATGTAAGTTAAATGTTTGCAAGAAGACTTTTACACAAGAGCAGTTATGTAAAACATAAAATTGGCAAGGCTGATATGGAACAACGAATGATCTCCTATCAGTGTGAAACCAGAGGATTTGCCCCTACACTGGTGGGCAAAGGGAGATAGCGAAATTGTTTCATGAGAACTTACAGCACACAAACATTATATGGCCTCAAACATGCTACCTTTACACACTGGTCAGTTTAGAACAGTGTGTGTTTGAAATCCCCAAATGTGCATTTGAAATTTTCACTAAAAATATAGTACAGGTTGAGGAGAAAGAAGAGCCTGGGGGACTTCTACGGTACTGGCAATGTTCTATTTCTTAGTCTGAATGGTTACTTGGGAGTTTGCATTGTAATTCTTTGTTAAACTAGACATATGCTTTAGATGCTTTTCTATATGAGATATACATGGGGGGAACATCTACTATTATTCAAGGTAGGAGCTTAGATACTTTATCCAAGCTGCAGAGATTTAGAGCTTCGGACTACATGAGTTAGCACAGGGCAACTTTATGGAAGGGTAAAATGCTTTGATGTAAGGTCAGAAGGACTCAAAAAGCTTTTAAAAGGTCTAGGTTAACGCCTGCATTTTGCAGGAATGGAAACTAAGGTCCAGATAAGTTATGTGACTCCCCAAAGATCCCCTGGCCAGCCCTAATAAATACTATGTGTCTGAATCAACCACAATTGCAATTCTATAGTACATGGTGTTTACTGGTAAACAAGGTTTGAACACAGTCAACTGAAAAAAGGCATGACCAGCCACGCAAAAATTTCAACGTACATGTTTTGCCTTCTCAAGCTTTAGTAGGGAAGAAGAGGGTAGGAAGGGCACCCTGAAAACCATTTCCTACCAAGATGTTTTAGACTGGTTATTTCTAGGGGCACTCCTGGGTACCATGGACAGAACAGCCAAAGCTTACCTGTTTACTAACCACACAGTTGAGGGGAGCTTTTAAATTGTCCTAAGTCTCTTGATTCTGGACTCTTTCCAAATCAAAACTCTGAAGGATCTAGATCTTTTGCTGTCTTCCCTCTCATCTTCTCCCACCATCTCTAAGGCCTGGAGACAGGAGCCTAAGAATACCCACCCCCTCCAGGCAAAAATGCTCCACCCTAACAACCGTGGGTTAGTGTACTAACTAACGGACTGCAAGCTGCAGGGGATGGCTAGGCTATACTCTTCAACACCCTTGCAACAAGGACCACCCTATCCACCACATTCTAGAGCTCCCACCCCCGGCTTTCTTTCAAGTCCACTACTCGCCCCCTTTCCCTCTCCTCTATGGCTCCACGAAATAAACAAGCCTGCCGGCCTAATGCAGGCGAATAAACGTGCGAAACCACTGCTTAAGCATAATTCAAATGCCGGCCGGCCTTTTGTTCCTCCTAGGTCAAAGAGGCCAGAAATTTCTTTCTGGTAGGATTTCTGGTCTCTCGAACCAGGCTGGCCTTGTTATACAACGGATGTCCCTTGGCGTCTGCTGAAAAAGGGCCCTGGGAAGCCACTTAATTGCTTTTGAGGGAGAGAAGGAGGTGGGGTTAACAACGATTAAAACGGAGAAGCCCGAGGAGGCAGTAAATTGGGGGGGTCCTGTAGGGAGGAGCACATTCTGTCTAAAAGAAGTCCGGCTTGGAGCGGGAAGCCGCCGAGGGGACAGCAACGCCGGCCGCCCCAGCCGACCAGGCCTTAAGGATGACGGGGCTCCAGCTCATAGGCCGGCGCCCCTCGGTTCACAAATCCGCGATGTCCTTTTTGTTTATTTGCTTTTCCCCCGGGTTTCTCCGTGAGGGAAAGTCGCCCTCGGGCTCGGGCCACCTCCCTGAAAACTGGGAGGGGAGCGCCACAGGGTCAGCAGGCCCGCGGCTTCTCGAGCTGCCATCTGGGCTCCCCCGCCGGTTTCGGGGTGACGGGCTCAAAGCCCGGCCGATTCCCCCCCTTCCTCACGCGGGGCCGCGGAGGCCGCAGGCCCCGCCCACGTGGCGGGCGGCCCGGAGCGCGGGGCCCGACGACCGCCACACAATGGAGGCCAAAGCAGGCCCCGCGCGCCCCCGCCGCCGCAAGCCCCCCGCGCGCCGGAAGGTTCCAGAACCGGCCCGCCCGGTGGGGGGAGGGGAGGGGAACGCGAGCCTTCGAGCTCGTCGAGCCGCGGCGGGTACCTCCAACCCCTCTCGGCAACTCCGCTCAGTAGCCCTGACCACCCCCAGAGACAAACAGCCCCTAGTTTGAGCGTCCAAGCTGTCGCCAGCGCGACCGCAGTTCCACCACACTCACCCGTGGACGCCATTTTCTCTCCTTCCTCCTCGTTCTCTCAACGTCCGTCTCCCTCTCGCTTTCCCTCTAGGCGCCGCACTGCGCAGGCGCAAAAGCCGCAACCTCGGGCGCTACCATCGGGCCAGGCCACGGGGGTGGGGTAAGAAGGATGAACACTGCTTTCTCGTTCTTCACGTCTGCAGCTCTTGTCCCACTCCGCTAAAGAGCGCCAGACGTGACGCGAGGGTCAAAACAGCGCCTAAGGGGCCAGAGCGCCGGAGGCTGGGTCTCGGTTTCAAACCAGAGCGGTTCTCTGCACGAGGCCAGGTGGTTGGGAATGGTTACGTCCGCGGGCTCTAGGGACCGTCTCTGAAGAGTCTGCCCTGGAGAGAAACGGAGACCGGCGGGAGGGCTGGGGGAAGGGACCCGGGCCTAGAACAACTGCTGACTAATCGGCAGGCGGCGGGGGAGGGGGTGGCGCGCCGGCCAGTCGGCCGGGGTCACGCGCCTAGGTGTGAGCGGAATGGGTTCGGGGTTCCCGGGTGTCGGCTGGGAGCTCGAGGCCCGACTCCCCGCCGGGAGCCCCGCCCGGCCTTCCGGGGTGGGGGGCGCGCTCCGCAGTGAGTACCCGGACACGTGGCCGGCCCCGAGACCTCCCCCGCCCCAGTAACGGTCGGGTGGAGAAGGCCCTTTAATCTTCCTGCATCCAGTACCTACCTTTGTTTCTACAGAAGGGGAAACTGAGGCCCAAGGGAATTGAGTACCTTTCCAAAGTCACAAAGCTGAGTTCGACCCAGACAGACCCTGGGACCCCCACTCTGTCCACCACCCAGAAGAATCTTCCCTGTCCCTGTCTTCCCATTCTGTCCTCCTGGTTTCCCAGTAAGGTAGGCAGGGCCTGTCGGGGCACAGCCCCCTTTTATAGGACGAGGAAACTGAGGTCCAGCGGGTTCGATCCCAGTTCTGAGCGTCCATGGCCAAGTCCTTCACCCTTGCTAAAGTGCCTGGTGGGGGAATGGTTGTGAGGGTGCAGAAGGAGGCGTACAGTGGGTGCCTTGGTCCCAGACCCTGCTTCCAGGTGGGGCTGGCACCTGCCCACCTTCTTGAAGCTCAGCCCAGCCCCCTAGGTGGTGCCCAGGTCCAGGAAAGGGCAGGGCTCACCCTCAAATCCCTTAGCAGGCCCAGGAGCCAAGCCAACCTTTCTTTCATTGAATACATGTGAATCACCAGCTGTGTGCTGGGAGTGCCCTGGGGAACTTGGGATGAGTTAAGAGGAGCTTCCCCTCATGAGCTCAGACCACTTGCCTAGGGAGTCTGCCTAATCTGCTCCCTTGCCAAGAGTATCCTATGCTCATAGGATACGATAAGAGCCATGATGTGGGGGGCCAGAGGAGGGGAAGGGGACATTTGAGCTGGGCTTTAAAGGGTGAGTAGGAGTTTGCCTGTTGGAGAGATGGGCAGGGGAGCTTTCCACATTTTTGCTGCAGGAAAGCAGTGGATGCAGAGGATACTCTTGGCAAGGGAGCAGATTAGGCAGACTTTTTGTCTCTCTGGGATCCTGCTTCCTACCTTGAATCAGCCCCGTGGGAGTCCTGGGACAAAGAAGCCTGACCAGGGATGAAGGGGTTCAGTAGGGCCTGGAAGACAGGCTCAAGGCAAAGGGGGAGCACAGGGGAGAAAAGGCCTTGCTTTGTGGGCAGGGAATGGCCCTCTTTGAAGGTCAAAGATGGGAATCAGCTAGGCACCATATTGCCCTGGCTGGTCTTGAACTCCTGGCCTCAAGTGATCCTCCCCCCTTGGCCTCCCAAAGCCGTGGGATTACAGGCATGAGCTACTATGCCGGGCCAGGAAAGGATTTTCCTAATCCCCATTTTACAGGAAAAGCTGAGGAAGGAGAGGCTCAGAGTTTGAGAAACTTGCCCAGGGACATAAAGCAAAAAGCGGTGGAGTGGACACTGGAACCTTCTGAGGCAAAGGGGGCTATGGCCAGAGGGGCTGTGTTCAGGGCTGGGGAGGAAGGGGACATCTCAGTCCCAGGTCACAGTATGGCTCAGGGTGTGGGACTCCTGCTGCCCCTCCTCCACCCCTTCTGCCCCAACCCCTCCCCAATCTGCTTGCATTGGCTGGCCCCACCCTCCTGGTCAGGGGCAGCTGAGGCCATCTGGAGCCCTAAGGCTGGGCACAGTGGAGGGGAAGAAGGAGGAAGGTGGTCGCCTGAGGGAAGGAGGAGGCAGAAGAGGGCTAGAGATGGTACTAAATTTGCTCTGGGGGACTGTACCCCTATTTATGGGAGTCCATGGCTCCAGTTCAACATCCCTGGCCCTGTACCTCTCACTCAAGACTTCAGGGCCTATTAGGACTCAAGTCTTAGTGCCTGTCCCCTGCCCACCCTCACACATAGGCAAGATAAGATGATTAATAAGCACATGGGTTAGGGTCTGCCTCTCTAGCTTGCTTCCACCTCTGTAAAATGGGGTAAGGTAGTTGAGAGGGTGTCGAGGAGACAATGCTACATTAATGGCTGTTGTTGTGTTTTCCTTACCCCCAGCGCCCCGGCCCTAGGACCACCCTCAACCAAACTATGTGTGCCCAGGGCCCCCCTGGCCAGCTGTCCCTGGCACTGCCTCTCGCCTCCTCAGTCCTGATGCTGTTGCTGAGCAGCCTGTGGCTGGTGGGGGCCGGCCCCAGCCTGGCCCTGGCCCCGGAGCTGCTGCTGGACCCCTGGCAGGGTGAGGGCAGCCACGTGGACCTTGGAGGAGGCAGGAACCTGCTGTAGGGGCTGAGAGCAGTTGGTAGGAGCAGTGTGTGCCCTGAGAAGGCTGGCCTTAGACAGGAGCATGCCCAGCTCACCCACGGCCAAGAAGGGAGGGCAGAGGGGCCAACAAGGTGGCACAGGAACCCGCGGGTAGGAGTTCTTTTCTGACAGCTTCCCTTTGTGACCGCTTGCCCTTGAAATAAGACCTAAGACTTTCAGCTAAGCATGAGGATGGGGAAGAGGTTTGGGGGGTTCGAGGAGTGACCCCAGCTGAGCACCTGTTTCCCAGTAATAACAGCTCCGATTTACATTTGAGGAGCCCAAATGATGCTCAGAGAGGTTAAGTGATTTGTCCAAGGTCACACAGCTTGGGGTAATGGAGTAGCTGCAGATTGGAGCAGGCGGTCGCAACCGAGTGTGATATGGTAGATAAGTGAAGTGCATTCATGGTGCCTGGGACGCAGTGGTAGCTCACTAGCGGGGTGCTAGCGAGGAGACTGAGTGGTGGGTCAGGCTTGTTCTGTCTAACGCAGCAGGGGAGTAGCCACGGTTTTTGGCAGCCCTCGGTCCCCTCTACCAATGGTTAAGTGCTGGCAGTGGGCGGACTGGCTCCTGGGGAGGGGAGGCTGGCTCGGCGGGTGGCCCTGGGGGAGGGTAACCCCCAGCCCGGCACACTGGGGCCAGCCTTGGAGGTTGGGGCCATGAACCTGGCACATAAGCCCCTTCTTTCTCCCAGTGTACCGGCTGCTGACCCACGCCCTGGGCCACACGGCCCTGCCTGGCCTGCTCCTGAGCCTGCTGCTCCTGCCTGCCCTGGGGTGGCAACAGGAGTGCCACCTGGGCACGCTGCGGTTCCTGCACGCCTCCACCCTGCTCGCCTTGGCCACTGGCCTGCTGGCTGTACTGCTGGCAGGCCTGGGGGTGTCCAGTGCAGCCAGCAGCTGCGGGTACATGCCTGTGCACCTGGCCATGCTGGCTGGGCAGGGTCACTACTCTAGATGGCCCCAGGGGGCGCTGCCACCATGGCTGCTGCCATGGCTGCTCCTCGCCCTGACCCCACTGCTCAGCTCCGAGCCACCCTTCCTGCAGCTCCTTTGTGGCCTCCTTGCTGGCCTGGCCTGTATCCTTTGCCTGAGCCCAGGGCCCGTGGGGACATGTGGGTCCTGTGGGTGCCTGGGAAGGAAGTGGCACTAGGGGGTCAGGCCTGAGCAACGCAGGACGCCGTGCACACACACGCCAGGAGCACCTCCGAGTCCTCTTCTGTGTCATGCTCTAGGCTGGGGACTGGGGCTCATGGCCAGGTGCAGGTGCCAGTTACAATTTAAAAGGCTCCGTGGGGACCCTGGGAGGGCTGAGGTGGCAGTCACCTGGCGCTTCACCCTGTGAAGGTGGCATCTGAGCCGAGACATGCACGAGGAGGAGTTCGGGTGAAGAGAAGTGAAAAGAGAGTGGGCCGGGCAGACGGGGCAAAGATCAAGGCCAGGGGCAGGCAGGCTCTGTTCCTCCCTGGGAACAGAGAGGCAATGACCTGTGGCCAGGGGTACAGTGGCTTCAACACAGGCATTTGCTCTCAAGATGCTTAATACCTGTCAGGGGACACATCCTGCCAAAGAGAACAGGCTGACCCTTGCAGTCGCTCTGGCTTTCAGGGGAGCAGTCTGTCTTGGGTTGGCATGGGGCTGGCATGCAGTGCGGGCCCACGCCTGGCTGGTTTTGGTTTCCTTGACTGGCCGCCCTGCCCTGGGCAGACAGACGCCGCTGGGGCCTTCTGGTGGCTGGAGCTGTCGGAGCAGCGGCTGCAGGCGCTGCAGGAGGGCGTCTTGTGCAGGACCCTGGCGGGGTGCTGGCCGCTGAAGCTCTTTCCCACCCCGCGCAGCCTGGCCGAGCTGCCTTTCGTCAACCCTGCCAGAATGAGGTGAGGATGATGCTGGGGACACTGGCCTGCGTGGTGGATGCCGTGGCCCGGTCATGCTCAGGCCTCTTCTGCTTCTGCTCCTCCAGGCCTCTCGTCCCTGGGCCTCCTTACGTGGCCTCCCCTGGCCTCTGGTCCCACAGCGAAAGCGCAGCCCCGCTCCCGCTGGGCCTGAGGCCTGTGCAGCCGACCTGGGAGGGCTCCTCAGAGGTGGGCCCGGACTGGGCCGGGGCCAGCTTCTCCCCAGGGACTCCGCTGTGGGCAGCCCTGAACGAGCAGATGCTGCAGGAGGGGATCCAGGCCTCGCTCCTTGACGGGTCGGCCCAGGGCCCACTATGGCTGTCCAAGTCCTCTGTCTCCTCTCTGCGGTAAGGCGGGGTGGGCAGGGATGGCGTCCTCAGGTGTGGGGGCTGGGGTGGCCCTGACACTCCGTTCTTGTCCCCCACACACCCCACAGGCTACAGCAGCTGGAGCGCATGGGCTTCCCCACGGAGCAGGCAGTGGTGGCACTGGCAGCCACGGGCCGCGTGGAGGGTGCTGTGTCACTGCTGGTTGGTGGGCAGGTGGGCGCAGAGGCCCTGGTGGCCGAGGGGAGAGGTGGGCTTCCCCACCCCGAGGGCCCTGGGCCCCCCTAGCCCAGGCAGAAGGTGGGAGCACCGGGCCCTTTGGATGATGAGGTCTGGCCCATGGGTGGGTAGCTTGAGCCCGCACTCTGTCTACTGAGGGCCACCGGGGGGTATGGGGCACTCCTGGGGGCAGGAGAGGCCCTCCAGCATGCTGCCCTGGTACTATTTAGAATAAAAGTCAGTTTGTTTTTCAACCTGGACCTCCTTGGAGGCAGCAGTTGTGTCTGACTCTTCCATGTTGGCATTAATGAATGAGTGAGCAAAGAACGAACGATTGCAGGAGAGCTGCTCCTTGATGTCCGGAGACACGAGGTTCCCGCCCTGCCCTGTGCAGCCTCTTGCTGCTTGTTTCCAGCTAGTTTCTCCCCATCAGGTCTCAGCCTGGGTGGCTCTTCCTAGCTGCCCCCATCTGAGCACACACTGAGACTAGGCTGGTGGGATCAGAGGGGGCCTTTATTGGCCAGTACACAGCTGCCTCCTGCGTCTGTCACAAACACTGGTGGGAGCAGGCGGCCCCTTCCTCTGTGTCCCCACCCCCGACCTGGGACACTGGGAAGGGGTTGGGGGCTCGAGGCAGAACTGAGGCAAGGAGCCCCCACAGTCCAGCCAGAGATGAGGCAGCCTGACCTCAGGGTTGGGGTCCCAGCACTGGAAAACAAGGATGGGGTTGCAGGGGGGGTCCCCACGGTTTGGCTGGGGAGGAAAGGGAGGGAGACCCCTCTGGTCATCCCTGCGTGTGCTGGGGGCCAGGCAGAGCTCTAGCTCCCGGCTCCTCGGTGCCTCTGGGCCTGGGTGCTCAGATGGCTGGGGAGACAGGAAGCCCTGTACCTCAGACCCCTCCTTGAAGGCCCGCATCACCCCTTTCACACAGGGAAACCGAGACCCTGGCTTCGTCCCCTGCCTCCAGATTGAGCCCCAGTCCCTGCTCAGCCTGGACATGTGCAAGGTGCCCGGACCAATACCTGCTCACCCCTAAGGCCTGGATGGCAGAAGGGACCCTGAGGACATTAATAAATATGGACGGGCGGTCCCTGGAGGCAGCTGGCCAGGTCCAGGCTGGGAAGGGAAGCCTGGCCTGGTCCGCCCCAGGGGCCGCCACCGCCCTCAGCCTCTCTCGTTCCGGCTCTTGGGGGCCACGATCCGGTAGTTGGCTGCGTGTCCTCCCCTCTTGCCCCGAAGGAGGCTGGGGGTCCCCGTGCCAGCAGGGCCTGCCCCAGACCCCAGCTCTGGTTCTGCCGGAGGGAAGGAGAAGGAGAAAGGCCATGTTAGGGGGTCCATGTGGGCTGCCCACTTCCCCTTGGCCCTCTAGGGGGTGGCAGCACAGGGTACCCTCTGCTGGGTGTAGTCCACCCTGCTGTCTGGGAGCAGAGCTGTGGGAGGGAAGGGGGTCTGCAGGCTGGTGAGTGCCTCCCCCCAGCACTTACCCCCCAACTCAAGAGAGCTCTCAGGCCCTCTGTGTGACACCTGCTCTGTCGAGCGGGGACGACCAGGTCCGCTGTGTGTGTGAGATGCTGAGCACACAGTGAATGCGCCACAAAACATACAGCTCTTTTTATCTGTTCTGCATTTTGGGGTGGAGGTGTGCCCTGAATCCCCCCATTTCATAGCTGGATAAACTGAGCGAGGGAACAGACTCACTTGGGTGAGGCTGCCAGTTGGGGAAAAGGCTCAGGAGGGCCAGGCCCTGCCACTGACCTCTACAGACCACTGAGCACTACTGTGCTACTTGGGCAGTTGGCCCCCTAGGCTGGTGTGGCTTTGACCCAAGTGTCCTGCAGATCTGGTCACTGTGAGTTGGTCATGAGATGTATGCTGACATGATCAAACGCAGGGCCCTCGGTTTCCCCGGGCCCCACGTAGTGCCTGGCTGAGTGGCGGTGGCAGCAAACCTTTACTGATGGAGCTCAAAGAACCAGAGCTTAATAGAGGAGAGACCCAGGATAGCTTTACCATTGCTATCCCTGTGACCCTGAGGGAGCCAGACACGCCCTCTGAGCCTCTGTTTCTTCATCTATAAAACAGGCATGGTTTTGCCCACCTCGTGTACTAATTGTAAGGATTGGAGATGACCAATGTAACTCCCCCAGCTGGGCCAGACATGTCATAGCTATTACTATTATCGTCGTTACTCATTATAACCTAAACATGAACCCCATCTGGGTCTTTAGTTAGCACCTGCTGCGTATTCTGGGCCAACTGGGAGTGTCCCATCCCCTTCTCTGTTCCTCCCCTCTTGCACCTCTCCCTCCAGGCCCCAACCCAAGCTCAAGGGGCCACTCTCCCAGGCTCGTGGCCACTCACAGCCGGCTGAAGGCAGGGAGGGACAAATCCGGGGCCATAGTGGACCAAATATGTTCCTTCTAGCTCCTGCCCCAATCCTCCTAAGAGAGGAGGTTGGGGACACCTAAAAGGTGCTGAGAGCCCAAGATTTGGTCGTTGGTCCCCCTCTGTAAGAGGAGAGGTCTGGGAGATGGTCGCTGATGTTTCTAGAAGTCAGAGAACCCATGTGGCATGGTGGGAGGGGCTCTTGGACCCCACACACTTTCCAATCTCTAGGCCTCTGCTCATGCGAGCCTCTGTCACGACTGCCCTTCCTACTCCTCCACCCGGCCCCCTCGCAGGGGTCTTCCAGGCCCCCATGCGAGTATCCCTTCTTCCCAGGAGTCTTCTCTAACCTGCAGTGAGAAGTGACTCTTCCTCACTCACATCCTCTGCTGCTCCCATACCCCTTATCCCTAAAGATACCAAGGACTCCCTGCCACTTGACAGCACCCCAAGGCAGGGACCTCTCTGCTCTCCAGGGCCCCAGCGCCACCCAGGCCCGGCGTTCAGTAGGTGCTTGCTGGGGTGTTGCTGAATGAAGGAGGCTTGGCTCTAACCTGGGACCTGTCTCCCAGCCTGTAAAATAGATGCAAGGTGGGACATGCTGTTGTCGAGGCCTCTGTGAGCTGATGTGCTTGATGGGATGTGGGATGGGGCAGTCAGGCAGGGGAGGGACGGAGCCAGCCCCTGGGGCAGCCAATCCCGTCCTCGCTCCAGGGCCAGCCACAGGCTCCAGTTCAATGGGGAAAGGCCTCCTCAGCCTCACCCCCAGGAGCGAGGTACAGGAACAGGTACTGCCCACCTGGTGCCTAACCTCCTCCTGTGCCACCCAACCTGCCTTCTAGCACCTTCTCAATCTGGGGCATGCCAGATTCTCTAGCCCCTACGTTCTTTCTGGTCTCTTGGCCCTTGCTCGTGCTGTTCCTCTGCCTGTTAACTCTCCCCAGATCCTTGCCCTTCAGAGATGTCTCCACTTAGACATCACCTCCTCCAGGAAGCCCTCCCTAAGACCCCCTCCAGCCTCCCCCAGGCCTGGGCTAGAGGCATTTCTGTGTTCCCATGGCTGCCTGTAGTTGCTCTACTGCGGGATATCTCCCCTTGGGTTTCACTGCCAGTGCCAGGGCTCTCCCCAGCCCCCTAAGCTGCACGAGGGTAGGGCTGTATCTGTCTCATCTGGTGGAGCCTGTGCCAGCAAGGTGCCTGGCACAGAGCAGGTACTCATTCACTGGAGAACTAGTTACCAGAGCCTTCTCTGTGCCAGGCACCATCTGCTGGACATATGGAAGGATGAAGAATGAATGTTCGCTGGCCTGGGCCAAGCATCGGGAGGTGCCTTCTGCATGTCTGAGCCCTTCCCAGGCCTTTCCTGGAAGGGGCTGCCCCTGCCTGCCCGCCCTGCCATTACCTGGCCAGATGATGGCTTCCAGCAGGGTGACCCGTCTGGCCAGGAGCTCCAGCTGAGCCTGCTGCTGCAGGAAGCTCTGTAAGCTAGGAGCCTGATGGGAGATCGAGAAGAGCAGACGGTGCGAGTCTGGCCTCCGAGGGCTGGGCTGGGGAGCCAAGAGGGGACAGGGGAGGGCAGTGCCAGCTGGCTTCAGGGCAGGAGCGTGGGTGTGAGTCTCTATGGAGACCTCCGTCTCCGCTCCTAAGGTGGGGACAGGGCTTGCCTGGCTCCTCAAGTGACCAGAGGGCTGGGGAATTGCTCTGTGAATGCCTGGGGTGCAGGTCTGGCTCTCTCGAGCCCCCAGAGGGACAGGTTAGAAGGGTCAAAGGAGGAACTTCAAGGTGGACACCTGAGGCCAGGAGGGCTCGCTCTGTGAGAGCCCCAGGGGCCTTATGGGGGAGGGTCAGAACTAGCACGTGGTCCCCCGGGCCCTGCACTGGGCTCTGTCACGAACAGTCCCCTGCACTTCTGGAGTCCAGCTCTATGACCTACTGTCCTGTGGGCCTGGAGACTGACTCTGTTACCCACGATTTTTCTGGAGCTGAAGCCGGACTAAAGTCTGGGTCCATTACCCATAATCCTCCTGGAGGCCTGGGCTCTGACTTCATTACCCATAATTCCCTGCACAGCTGGAGTCTGGCTCTGTTACCCACAATCCCCTGCTGGTCTGGAGTTTGGGTCCGTTGCCTGTAATTTTTTCCAAACTCGAAATCTGTCATCCCTGGTTCCCTACAGGCCTGGAAATCATGCTACCCATAATGCCTGGAGGCTGAGGTCTGACCCCAGCAGTGGGGCCCGCGTTTCTAGGGCACCCCTGCACCTGTGGAGGAGGGGACCCGTCAGAGGGCCTCTCAGGCCCACACTAGCCCAGGGCACACCTTCTGCAGCCTCATGACTGGGCCCAGGCCAGTTCTACCCCAGGAGGGCTTGGGGAAGGCTGGCAGGCAGGGGCTGGGCTGTCTGTCCGTCTGTCTGTCTCTACTCACCATAGAGCCCAATCATTGTTTCCAAGATTAAAACCCTCTCAGCTAAAATCTTCAAAGCCTCGCGTAGTTGGTGCAACCCCTCCCCCTGCGGAGGAAAGAGACAGATGCAGCCGTGAAGGGGGCTGGGGAGGGGACCCTGCAAAGCCTGTTGGTGGCCCATGCCCCACCCGGGACATGCACCTGCAGCCCCACACCACCTGCCACAGCCCAGGGCCCATGGACAGTCAGAGCAAGACCAAGAGACGACAGGAGGGGGGTAAGGCAGGTGAAGCAACTCCTGAAAGACCTCTCAGAAAGTCCCATTGGATCCCAGCTGCTGCTCTCCCTACACTGGGGCAGAGTGGCTGTCCACAGCCTGCCACGGAACCTGTTCCAGGGCTGCCCCTGAGCTTGCCATGGAACCTGGCCCAGAGGCTGCCACAGGCCTCCCGGTCCTTTAATCTTTGTTGCCCAAGACTAGCTGCTCTCCTGTCACCTGCACAATTCCTGCCACATCCCTGGGCCACCTATGCTCTTATTTACTTTATATTCTTTTTTTTTTTTTTTTTGAGACAGAGTATTGCTCTGTCACCTGGACTGACATCATCTGTGGCATCAGCCTAGCTCACAGCAACCTTAAACTCCTGGGCTCAAGCGATCCTCCTGCCTCAGCCTCCCGAGTAGCTGGGACTACAGGCCCACACCACCATGCCCAGCTAATTCTTTTATTTTTAGTAGAGACAGGGTCTCGCTCTTGCTCAGGCTGATCTCGAACTCCTGACCTCAAGTGATCCTCCCACCTCGGCCTCCCAGAGTGCTAGGATTACAGGCATGAGCCACTGCGCCCGGCCTACTTCATGTTCTTTAAATTCGTTTTTGCCATAAATTACCACATTAACCTCACCCTAATTAACTTTGTGAGGTCAGACTGGTTACCAGTATTTCCAATCACACCAAATTGAATAGATGCTTCTTGACTTTCAATGGGGTTACGTCCTGATAAACCCATTGTGTGTTGAAAATATAAGTCAAAAGTACAGTGGGTTATCTGGACGTGGCCCCTTTGTAAGCTGAGGACCACACTAAATGCCTATCACTTTCACACCATTATAAAGTCGAAAAATCCTGACTTGAACTGTCATAAGTCAGGGACTGTCAGTACATGAGTAAAATTAGGAAATGAGGTGCATTGCTGTTGGGGAATCTGCGCTTAAATGCAGGCAGACCCGAGGCCCAGGCCCGGTGCCCCTTCCCCAGCCCTTCTCACTTTGGGCTTCTTCCCAGGAAAACAGCACTCGCCCTCCCAGGCTTGGCCTATGCCAGGTCTGTATTTTGGCACGTCCTGGTGCCTCGCCCTCAGCCCAGCCTTCTCCTTTAAGCAACACCGGTCTGCTGGGTGTGCGTCTCCGTGTCTCTGGCCCCAGGCCCTGGGGATGTGGCAATGGGCCCACAAAGCCCATCCTCGAGGCCATGCAGCTCTGGGGCTCCCCAGTCCCCAAGTGGTGCCAGCTGCTGCCCAGGGCTCAGCCAGAGACCTCACCTGGACTTCCTCCCAATCTGTCTGTCCTTTCCTTCCCTAGCATGGGGTCCATGGTCTTGCCAACATTCCACACTCCCTCTTTCCTAGTCCAGCCCAAAGCTATTTCTGGAATGTAGATATCTCAATTCCAACAGAGCGCCAGGGTGGCAATTAGAACTACCCCAGCCCCGACAACATCTGGAGGTCCCTCTCAGCGTCCTTCCCGCAGCACAGATAAGTGAAGGGATGTATGATATGCATATTTGCACAGTTGTAATCCAATCCTTTAAGGTAGTTGTTCCCCACAAAAACATCTGAACCACCGAGAGGTCTCCTAACCCATCCCTTATGAATGAGCTGGCCCACTGGGGCTGTCCCTTACGATCCAGCTGTCTTGTCCACATCGCACGGATTGGGCTACCCTCAGGCCACTTAATGGAGCCTGAGGGGTCTCAGGGTGACCACAGGCTGCACACCAAAGTAATCCCCCTTCAAGTATTACAAGGGCAGGATCTAAAAACGATGCCTTCAAAAATTCCACGAAACCATTCCCAACATGGACAGTGGAACAAGGTGGTATTATGAATCTTCTAACAAGGCACAATAAAAGGCCACCCAGCCTTGGCAACACAGCGACACTCTGTCTCTACAAAAAAAAAAAAAAAATTAAAAAATTAGCTACGCATGGTGGTGCACACCTATAGTCCCAGCTACTCAGGAGGCCGAGGCAGGAGGATCACTTGAGCCCAGGAGTTTGAGGTTGCTGTGAGCTATGACTCCCCCACAGATGTTCATATTTTTAACCTGCATCTCATCATGAAGAAACAATCAGACAAATTTAGACTGTGGCACATTCACAAAAAGACAAAGTCAGGAGAAGCAGAAAAGGGCAGGGGTCTGCTCTAGATTAAAAGAGATGAGAGATGTGATAACCAAATGCAATGTGTGAACCTTGATTAGATCTTGGATTTAAAAAAAAAGAGGTTTAAAAGGCATCTTGGGGACAATGGGTAAAATTTACATGTAAGTCACGAATTAAATGGCATCATTATACTGAATAAATGTTAGCTTCCTTAGGTGTGACGGTGGTATTGCAGTTATCAGGGAGAATGTCCATATTCCCCCGAGATGCACGCTGAAGTGTCAGGGGAGATGTAGATGAGGTTTGTAGCTTACTTTTACTTTCAAATGAATTGGAAAAAAGACGTATACATATATAAAGAGAGAAATATAGAGCAATTGTGGCAAAATACAGTCATGCACCACAGAATGACCTTTCTTTTTTTTTTTTGAGACAGAGTCTTACTTTGTTGCCCAGGCTAGGGTGAGTGCCGTGGCGTCAGCCTAGCTCACAGCAACCTCAAGCTCCTGGGCTCAAGCGATCCTCCTGCCTCAGGCTCCCGAGTAGCTGGGACTACAGGCATGTGCCACCATGCCCGGCTAATTTTTTCTATATATTTTTAGTTGGCCAATTAATTTCTTTCTATTTTTAGTAGAGACGGGGTCTCGCTCTTGCTCAGGCTGGTTTTGAACTCCTGACCTTGAGCTATCCACCTGCCTCGGCCTCCCAGAGTGCTAGGATTACAGGCATGAGCCACCGCGGCCTGCCTACATAATGACCTTTCAATGACAGATGGAATAGCTTGATGACGGTCCCATTAAGATTATGATGGAGCTGAAAAGTTCCTATTGCCTAGCATTTACTATACTGTACTTTTTCTTGTTATTCTAGAGTACATTCCTTCTAATTATATATATTAAAAAGTTATCTGTAAAACAGCCTTGGGCAGGTCGTTCAGGAGACATTCAAGAGAAGGCATTGTTATCGTAGGAGATGACAGTTTCATGAAAGTTACTGTCCCTAAAGCCCTTCCGGTAGGACAAGATGCAGAGGCAGAAGACAGTGATATTGATGATCCTGACCCTGTGTAGGCCTAGGCAACTGCGTGTGTTTGTGTCTTAGTTTTTAACAAGAAAGTTTTAAAAAGTAAAAACAATAAATAAAAAATTTTCAACAGAGAAAAAAAGCTAATAAGGATATAAAGAAAGAAAAATTTTTGTATAGCTGTGCACCATGTTTGTGTTTTAAGTATTATTACAAAAGAGTCAAAAAATTAAAAAAAAAAATCAAAAAGTTTGTAAGGTAAAAACATTAGCATAAGCTAAGGTTAATTTATTACTCAACAAAAGTTGTCTTTTTGTTTTTTAAGAGACAGGAGTCTCACTATTTTGTCCAGGCTGTTCTTGAACTCCTGGCCTCAAGCAATCCTCCCCACTCAGCCTCCCAAATAGCTGGGATTATGGGTTTGAGCCACTGTGCCTAGCTGAAGAAAAGTATTTTTTTTATAAATTTAGCGTAGCCTAAGTGTACAGTGTTTATAAAGTCTGCAGTAGTGTACAGTAATGTCCTGGGCCTTCACATTCACTCACCACTCACTCACTGACTCCCCCAGAGCAACTTCCAGTCCTGCAAGCTCTATTCATGGTAAGTGCCCTATGCAGGTACACCATTTTTGTCTCCTATACCATTTTTAAAAAAATTTTTGAGACAGAGTCTCACTTTGTCACCTTGGCTAGAATGCAATGGTGTCATCATAGCTCACTGCAACCTCAAACTCCTGGGCTCAAGCGATCCTCTTGCCTCAGCCTCCAGAGTAGCTGGAACTACAGGCGCACGCCACCATGCCTGGCTAATTTTTTCTGTTTTTTATAGAGATGGGGTCTCACTCTTGCTCAGGCTAGTCTTGAACTCTTGGCCTCAAATGATCCTCCTGCCTCGTTCTCCCAGACTGCTAGGATTACAGGCATGAGCCACTGTGCCCAGCTTCTTATTTATACCATATTTTTAAATATACCTTTTCTATGTTTAGATACACAAATACTTACCACTGTGGTACAATTGACTACAGTGTTCAGTACAGCACAGGTTTGCAGCCAGGAGCAATAGGCCACACCATACGGCCGAGGTGTGTAGTGGGATACACCATCCAGGTTTGTGTAAGTTCACTCTGTGATGTTTGCACAGTAACCAAATCTCCTAAGGATGCATTTCCTAGAAGGTATCCCCATCATTAAGTAATGCATGACTGTACTAATAATTGGTCACTCTACAGGAAGGACAGAAGGAGATTCATTGTACCAACTCTTCTGTATATTTGGAAATTTTCAAGATAAAAATCTGGGGGGAAGTATTAAAAAAAAATCCACTGTTTGGAGCCTCCCAGATGGGTGTCCCGCTGCTGGTGCTGATGACACCCTAGGCCCCTCCAGCCTGGCTGCCATCTGCTCTCTGGATCTAAGTGTCCTGGACCTGCTGGACACCCCTGCTGGGCTGTAGCACAGACACCTCCCTTTGTTCCGTAGACAAAACTCAGCATGCGTGATTCTCCCAGTGCTCTTACTGTGTGAGTCTTCCTTCACTCCTCACTGCACTTCACAGCTAGACCAGCACGCAAGTGTCTCTCAGCTCCACTGACAGCTGTCTGTCCTCACTGCCCCAAACTCTAGTACTGGCGCCCACAGTCTGTCGCCAGGATGACCACATAGCCTCCTGCCTCGTCTCTCTCTTCCCGCCTCTCCCATCCATTCAGAGGGATAGTTCACAAACAAAACTCCGGCCACATCACTCCCTTGCTCGTAAATGTTTCAATGAGTCCCCACTGCCCATAGAACAAAGTTCACATTCCTTAATATGGCCTCCCAAGTCCTGAGAGCCTCTTTGGCCTCTGTCTCACTCCCTGCCTGTCACGCTGCCACCGCAAGTATTTGCAGCTCCTCAAACACCCCAGGCCCTTTGCACCTGTGCCCTCTCCTCTGCCTGCACACCGTGTGCCTGGTTAATGCACCTTTCAGGCTTAACCTGTCTCCTCCAGGAGGGCACTAAAGCATCTCCCATCCCAGCTGAACTCCCTCCATCCGGTGGCTGCCGGTTACAGGTCTTTATTCCCCCACCTCACTGTGATCACCCTGAGGTCACATCCGAATGACATCTGTATCCCACTCCAGACCTGGCACCCACAGAGGAGATGCTTGAGGATTGGTAGCCGGTTCTCTGGCCCTGGGAGCTTAAAAGCTGTGGCTCCTGTTCCCGCTCTGCCAAGGATTTTCTCTGCAGAGTTGGGCCTCAGTTTCCCTGGTCTCATCTAGATGGGCTGGCTGAGCCGTCACTCCAGTTCCTGTAATGCATGCTCATGACCACCAGGTGTCACTGCCGTACTGCAGCATGGCCAGCCTCTCTGAAAGCTATGCTAAGTAGGGCTTGGTAGGTGGCATGTGTATAGGAGCCCTCAGGGACCTTGCCAACACTGGACCCCATCCCCACCCACCCCCAACAGAGTCATGCCCCCAGCCCCCAAAGCCTCATGCAACCCCCAACCCAGCGGTTCCCTCCCAGGCAGGCAGCAGCAGGGCAGAAGTGCAGGTAGACCACGGGGAGGAAGTGGATGGGCAGGGGCCCTGCTACCTCTTGGGGGACCCCTCCCACAGGTGGTCTTGGGTTTGAGGACTGGTCTAGGGTATCCCAGGCATCCTGTTCCCTTGCCAGGGGTCCCCATGCGGGGACAGGACTGCTCAGCTTAATTTTGCCTTGACCTAGCCTCTCCCACCATTCCTGGGCTGGGTGGAAAATGTGCTTCCAGAACCAGGGCCTCCGTGAGAGGCTAGTGAGGGCCTAGGGGAGGGAGAAGGCCAGGCTCACATGGGTCTAATGACCCCCAGCTCTGCTCATGGCCATCCTGTCTATATTCTTTAGAGGCTCTGAAGCCACAGAGGGTGGGTGGGGGCTTACGGGGCATGCAAGGGGTTGGGAGAGGCTTGCTGGAGAGGTAGCAGGGCCCCAGTAGTCATGGGGAGCCATGGGGGAGGACTCGTGCAGGGTGGGGGGCTCCCACGGCTGTATCCATCACTGACCCCACAATCAATAACTGAGAGGGCAGGGCAGGTGCTGGGTGCTACCCACATCCTAACTAGTGCCTGCCAGGAAGTAGGGCATCCCTGCCAGACTGCTTAGGGAGGGGGCGGGGAGGAGGGGGAGGCAGGACACCACCCTCCAAATGAGCCTTCTAATCATCTGGCCTGCAGGCGTGTCTGCCTCCGCCCTGTCCATTTTCCACTGTCTCCTATGTCAGCGATGGTTTCCAGGTCCCCTGATCGTGGAGCTTTTGGACATGGTGTGTTTGTTCTAGGGTCCTGATTCCTTCCCCAATGTGTCTCTTGGGTGAGGAGATTTCTAGGCCTTGAAATGCATTCACGACCATTACCTCCAATGATTTATTATGACAGTTTCTAGGACCCCACATGAATCATGGGATTTGGGGGTGTGTGGTTTCTAGGTCCCCCTTCTCATTTACTCCATGTCTCCTGTGGATGTGACAGGTTCTAGGCTTCTCTTCTCATTCATTATGGGTCCCCCATGTATGTGATGTTGTCTAGGACCTTGTGCAAATATAGATCTTTTGGGTCTAGTGGAGTCTAGATCTCCTGACCTCATAAACCATGTCAAATATATACATAATGGTTTTGAGGCGACCCTTCCCATGTGTTGTGGATTTCCTAGGTGTATGGTGGTGTCTAGGTTCCTTGTCTCATTTGCCGCAGGGCTTCTGTGACCCTCCCCGTTTCCAGGCCTCCCTTCCTAGGCTCCATGGCTGTCCTAAGGACTCTTGCCCATTCTTCTGTGTTGACACTGTCCTCATGCCGCCCTTTCTTCTGCAGACATGGGAGCGGAAGCCAAAGCCCTTGCTGGGAGGGCTATGGAGACAGGAGATGCAGTCTGGCCTGCATCAGCCCACACTGCTCAGGAGGAACAGGCAGAGCCACCCTGGCCTGAAAAGGCCACAGAGGGAAGGCAGAGACAGGGACAAAGATGAGCTAGAGAGCACAGGGTCTGCTGACAGGGCTGGCCCCGCCCAGCTGGGAGGGACAGGATGGAAGAGGGGCTGGAGCTGAGGACTGCCAAGGCTCCCGCATGGGCAGCCAGGCTGCCCCAGGGGTGCGGCTGGGGTGTTCCCACTCCCAGGGCCCACTGGTGAGTGGACATTCTCCTGAGCACCCAGGGCAGGGAAGGCATGGGGAGGCCGGTGCAGGCCCAGCGCTTACCCAGTGGCTCTTCTCACCAGGGTCTCCCTTGGGACCAGGTTCTCCCTGCAAGCAGAGACAGAGATAGAAGCAGTGAGGAAGGGAAGCAGAAAGAGAGAGAGAGAGGGAGATTTAGAGAAACAGAGACAGAGAGTAGCTTGTATGGGACTAACATCAGATAAAAAGGAAAAAAAAAAGGCTGGGCGCAGTGGCTCACACCTGTACAAGTCTGTAGCCAGGCTAATTAAGAAAAAAGAAGGGGAAAAAAGGGTCATCACTAGAGATCCCATGGACATGAAAAGGATAATAAAGAAATATTATGAAGAACTCTGTACTCACAAATTTTATAACTTAGGTGAAATGGTCCAATTCCTTGGAAGATACCATTTGCCAAAACTCACACAAGAAGAAAAAGAAAATCTGAATGGATGTATCTAGTAAAGGAATTGTATCAATAATAACCTTTCAAAACAGAAAGCACCAGGCCCAGATGGGTTCACTACTGAATTCTACCAGACACTTAAGGAAGAAATGATACCAATTCTCTATAATCTCTTTCGAAAGATAGAAGCAGAGGAGATATTTCCTAACTCATTCTATGTGGCCAGCATACCCTAATGCCAAAACCAGAAAAAGACATTACAAGAAAAGAAAACTACAGACCAATATCTCTCGTGAACATAGATGCAAAAATCCTCAACGAAATATTAGTGTAATTATAATTTTGTAGAATATAGAATTCTAAATATCTAGAATTCTAAAATAGAATTTTATAGAATTATACAAATTATATAATTATACAGTTATAATTCTATAAAAAGAATTATGTACCACAAGTAAGTGGGATTTATCCCAAGTATGCAAGGCTGGTTCAATCCTCAAAAATCAATGAGTGTAATCTATCACATCAGCTAGCTAAAGAAGAAAAATCATATGATCATATGAAAAGATGCAGAAAAAGCATTTGACAGAACCCAACATGATAAAAATTCTTACCAAACTAGAAATAGAGGGAACTTCCTCACCTTGAATAAGAACATCTACAAAAAATCTACCACTAACATCATACTTAATTGTGAGAAACTCAAAGCTCTCCTGCTAAGATCAGGAACAAGGCAAGGATGTACCCTCTCACCATTGCTTTTCAATATCATACTGGAAGTCCTAGCCAATGCAATAAGACAAGAAAAGGAAATAAAATGTATATGCAAACAAATAAAACTGTTTGCTGATGACATGATTGCCTATGTAGAAAATCCAAAAGAATTGATTAAAAAAAAAATTCCTGGAACTAATAAGCAATAATATCAAACCTTGCAAGATACAAGGTTAACATACAAAAGTCAATCACATTCCTATATGCCAGCAACGAACAAGTGAAATTTGAAATTAAAGACACATTACCATTTAAATACCACCCCCCAAAATGAAATACTTAAGTATAATTCTAACAAAATATGTACGAGATATACATGAAGAAAACTACAAAACTCAGATGAAAGATATCAAAGAAGAACTAAATAAATGGAGAGATATTCCATGTTCATGGATAGATATTGACTTGACTTGATATTGTCAAGATGTCACTTCTTCCCAAGTTGATCTACAGATTCAATGCAATCCAAGTCAAAATCCCAGCAAGTTATTTTTTGATATCAACAAACTGATTCTAAAGTGTTTTTTGGTGTTGTTTTGTTTTGTTTTTTGAGACAGGGTTTTTCCTCTGTTGCCTGGGCTAGAGTGCAGTGGTGTTGTCATAGCTCACTGCAGCCTCCAACTCCTGGGCTCAAGCGATCCTCCTGCCTCAGCCTCCTGAGTAGCTGGGACTACAGGCATGTGCCACCACACCAGGCTAATTTTTTATATTTTGTGCAGATGGGGTCTTGCTCTGCTCAGGCTGATCTCAAACTCCTGACTCGAGACCCCGTCTCTACTAAAAACAGAAAAATTAGCCCAGAACTACTAAAGATAGAAAACACTTAGCTGGTGGTGTTCGCCTGTAGTCCCAGCTACTCAGGAGGCTGAGGCAGGAGGATCACTTGAGCCCAGGAGTTTTAGGTTGCAGTGAGTTATCATTACACCATTGCACTCTACCCAGGCAACAGAGCGAGACTCTGTTTCAAAAAAAAAAAGTATTAAAAGTGGAGAAAACTACCGACCTATAACTTTATATCCAGCAAAAATATCTTTTAAAAATTAAGGTAAAATACAGTTTTAGATAAACTGTTGTCAGGAGACACACATTACAAGACTAAAGGAAGTTGTTTAAGCTGAAGGGAAAAGATATGAGACAAATCTGGATGTATAGGAAGGTATAGAGTATTAGAAATGGTAAATATATCAGCAAATATAAAAGACCATTTTTTCTGTATTCTTAACTTCTTTAAAAGTCTACTGTTTGAAACAATAATAATAACGTATCGTGGGGTTTATAATAAATGCAGAAGTACAATATAGGATAACAATGGCATGAGAAACAAAGGGGGGTGAAAAACAGAATTGCACATGTGTAACGTTCCTACATGTACATAACGTGATGCAATTTTTTTTTTTGAGTCACAGTCTCACTCTGTTGCCCTGGCTAGAGTGCCGTGGCGTCAGCCTAGCTCAC
>VBSM01003230.1:3228470-3244458 GCA_008086735.1 Cheirogaleus medius | reverse complement strand
AGTCAGCTCGGGGCTGCGCTGTGGGGTCGCTGAAGGGCAGGCACAGGGCACGCGTGCAGGGAAGGGGGAGCTGCTCACCCACCTTGGCCTCCAGCACCTTCAGCCGCTCGCTCAGCTCTGACACTTTGCTGCAGTTAAGACAACCTGCAGGGAGGGGAGAGGCTGGGGTTGTGGCCAGGGGTCCCAGGTTCCCTCTCAGAGCCCTTCGGCCCCGGGGGAGGGATGGATGGAGGGGACAGCCACCTGACGACCCCAGCCCACGGAGAAGCCCAGGGTGGGGAAGGGGCTACAGAATCGCAGTAGGTCCAGGATGGATCAGGCCTTGTGAGCTTCCTTCGACGTCACAGCGTCCATGTGGACCCCTTTCTCCCAGAGCAGGACGAGGGACCTGACTTCTGGCAGCCTCTGCGTCCAAAATGACCCCTTTCCCAGAAGCCAGGCTAGGAAATACTGTTGCTTCCTGCCTGGGCAGGGCCGCGCCTTTGGTGACTGACGGTGCAGTCTGGACTGGGCTGGCCTCAGAGGTGCCATCCCGTGACCCTCCCCCAAACACCGTCTAGCTCTCCGCCCTGGCCCCCTCTGTAAGACCCGAGTCATCTGTAACAGCCCCGGTTATTTACCACCCAGCGCTGGGCCAGCTGGTCTCTCCAGCCCTCACCACGACCCTGTGCCTGAGCGGGGTGTCACCCTCATTCACACCTGAGGACACTGAGCTCAGGGCTGGGGTGAGTGGGTGTCCAACAAGTACAGCACCCAGGAGCCAGTCCCAGTGCTACCCTCTCGGGGCCGTGGGGCCTCGGGCAGGGCAGGTGTCCTCTCTGACCCTCAGCTTTCTCCTCTATAAAATGGGGACAATGCGGGTGGTGGGGGGAATTGTGGACAGTTGTGAGGTTTAAAGGAGCTGATGATGGGAGTGCCTGGCACAGGGCTTGGCACACTCAGACACTCAGAAAAGTGTCATTTGAATAAAAAGAGTCAACGGGGGCTTGGGTCTGCGTCTGCAGGAGTCCAGGGGTCCTGGGTCTCGGGGTGCCTGGGCCTTTCCTCTGGCCCTTGAAGCGCTCTGTCCAGCCTGGGGGTGGGGTCCTGGCCTTGACCCTCCACTGCTAGACCCAGCTGGCTTTTAGGACAGTTGCCACACTGCCCTGGGTCCCTGCAGGTCTCCCCCAGCCCAGGGGAGCCCCCAAAAGCCACCCCAGGACCCACCTGAGAAAGCCGTGGGCCGAAGCGCCATCCGCCGCATGGTGTTGCCCGGCCACCCGGGCTCCGCGAAGCCAGAGGAGCCTGCGACTGAGGGACGGAGAGGGTGAGAGCCCCGCCAGCCACGCCATGCTTGCTCCTCAGGCCCCCTGCTACCACGGTTGCCCTAGCAGGGACCCCCCACCCACCCCAGAGGCTCAGAGAGGTGGAGCAATTCACCTGGGTCACACAGCATGAGCTGGGCTGAGCTGGGGCAAGGCTGGCCACTGGATGGGGCTGGTGACCAGGATGAGGCTGGGGGCTTCCCCAATGACCCCAGCCAGCTGCCTGGGTTCAGAGTTTAGAGGTCACAGACAAGCTCGGGTCTGAGCCCCGTCTGACCTGTGCGACTTGTCCTCTCCAGACCTATGTTCCCGTCTGTGAAATGGGACACTAAGGCTTCTGTACTCGTGTGCAGCCCGAGGATGGCTGTGTGCGAGGGGCCCACTGTGCGCTCACAGGGCCTGGCACACAGTGTTCTGTGACCGCTGCCGTCCCACTCTCCCCGCCCTGCCTGGTACGAAGAGACCGAAGTGGATCCAGCCCTGGTTTTAAATGAAAACCAGAGGGAGGCGGGCTGCCTGGGAGCCCCCCCCCCCCCCCCCCCCCCCCCCCCCCCCCCCCCCCCCCCCCCCCCCCCCCCCGCTGCCGCCATCCCCGCCCGCCACCCCTGCGTGAGCAGCTGCCCAGGCTGGTCTGGCTTTGGGGCCGTTTTTCTCCACAGCTGGAGGGAGGGGGCACAGCTGGAGGGGCTGGGCAGCCAGTGGCAACGTCCCCGCCACCCCCACGTCCTGCCTTTTAAGGCCTCGCAGTGTCGTCTGGGGGGAGACAAGACCCAAATAAGGCGTGGGCCTGGCAGCTCGGAGCTGGGCTGTGGGTTGAAGCAGGGAGCAGGAGGCGCCACCGGGAACTCAAACCAGACAGGCCCCTCTGGCCAGCCCCCAGGGGGAGGCTGCCAGGCCCTGTGCTGGGTCCCACCAGGGGGCCTTCGCTCAGGCTGAGCCTGCGTCCAGAGGGCCTGTGACTTGCCTAGACACAGGGGGTAAACCTCACCCAGGATGGAGGAAGGTGGGTGGCCAGCCCAGGACTGGGGCAGGCCCTGGGGTCTCTGGACAGGGGCCGTGGCTGTGAACTGGGCCCGTGCTACGTGTGTCACCCAGCCCAGCTCCATCCCGGCAGGCAGGTAATAACCACGCTGACTCCCGCCTCGCGTTCATTAAATGCAGAATGGGTCTGGCACATGCTAAGCACTTCATGTATACACAGTCTGAACTGTGAGTGAGTGCTAGTTCACCTCCACCTTACAGACAGGGAAACTGAGGCATGGGGCAGCTCACTGTCCCCCATGCTCAGAAAAATGGATGAGTGTGTAAGACTCATCCCCACTCTTCCCCTTGGAGGAAAACGAGACAGACGAGTAAAGTGACTTGCCCACGGATGTCCCCAGGAATGTCTAAAGCCTGGATCTGAACCAGACAGCCCAACTGCAGGGCCCCACCTCTTTTTGGGGGGCCACCATCAGGGAGGCCCAGTGTCCAACAGGAGCACCGGTGCCCGAGAAGAATGGCCCCGCCAAGCCCTCGTCATCCTCTTAGCTCCCAGGTGGAGACGTAACATGTCGTTTGATTACTCTTTTCAGGAAGTTGACCCAATGAAGTGCTTAGCCTAGAACAAGTGGCCGGCACCCAGTAGGACCTCAAGAGCTTTTGTAAAACTGATGAACGCATGAATCACGGGCTGAAAATTAATTTCAAGCAAGCAAACGAAACAAAAGGCAGGCACAACGTCTCGAAGATCAGCAAAATGTTCTAATGTCACACGAGGGTGTCCCTGAGTTATTCATCTGTAAACTTGCGGTTGGAAATTCTTTTTCAAACAGTTTGTTTTTGGACGCTTTGCCAGGAGCCAGAGAGAATTAGAAAAACTAATAGAAACACGGCCTGACCAGCAGCGTAGATTAAGAGGCTCAAAATAATCATTTTACATTAAAGGGAGAAAAACCTTAAAGAAATAGCAAAACTGTCAAAAAGACCAGAAAATGTTGACTTTGGATTCAGGGTTCATAGAAATTATCCAAAAACTCTCCAAAATTCTGATAAATGGACCGAAATACTTTAAGGGACATCCCAGGTTGTAAAATGGCCCCATAGCACACAAAATTCCAGTAAAGAAGAAGCCACAGGTTGGGGGCAGGTCTCCTGTTGGGCAAAAATGTGGCCAGGGGCCCTGAAGCAGGCCTCGGTGGCTGAGACCCCCCTCACCCTGGCCTAGTGGTCCCTCCCGAAGGGCTCCTCCTGGGACCACAAACCCCAGCTCCACTCTGGGAGCCCAACTGTGGGCCACTTCCCACCATCTGGGAGATCCTCGTGTGCCTTACACAAATGCGCGCATGCATGTACATACACACACACACACACGTGCGCGTGCCTTCCTCCAATCCCTACAGCTGCTGGGCCCATGTCACCTCCTCCAGGAAGCCTTCCAGGACAGACCAGGGCACCCACTGCTACCAAAGCCCCGGCTTAAGCTCTGATCACCCCGTCCTGACCTCCAGCGCTGTCTGGAGTTTCTTCCCTCTGCCCAGCTCAAGGCCTGAGCTAAGAGGCTCTGAGCTCCTCCTTCTCGTGGGTTCTGCTCTGTGCCCCATGACACAGACCACAGCACTGAGAGGGGAGGCTGCCTGGGAGGGTGGGAGCTGGGATTCCAGCCCTGCCCTAAACTGGGAATGAGGCTGTGAAAGGTTGGGGCGTGTCCCTGGGCTCCACCTCTGCCTTTCTCTCCCAGGAGAGGAGGGGAGGGAGGGGCTTCCTCATTCATGACTGACACCTCCCCCATCTGCTCGGCTCCTCCCCAGCTGAGGCCCTGGTCTCCTGCAAGGAATTTACTTTGCAAATGTAAATATTCGCTGCTGGGGGTCAGAGCCAGGAGTGAGGGACAGAGCTGGGGCGGGAGCTCCCAGAACCCAGCCAGGAGGCCTCAGTGTCCAGCCCGGCCCCCTCTTCAGGGTGGGCAAAGTTCCCGTTCAATTCCCAGGCACATGCTTTACGCCAGGCCTGCGCCAGGCGCTGAGGATGAGGGAGTGTGACGGCTGGGTGGGGCCACCTCCGCCAGGTGGGAGAACCAAGAGGGTCGCTGACAGAGGGACAGCCACTGCTGAAGCTGTGGATGGGAGAGGAGGCCAGTGTGGGTAAAGGATCAGCTGGAGGAAGGGCGAGTCTGGGGCGATGTTCGGCCTTGGTCCCATGGGCAGGGGCCGGTGGGGAGGTGCGGGCTGCTGGCCTCCCAGACAGGAGTGTGGGTGGCCGGTGGTGGACATGGGCGGATTTGCGCGGTGTTTAGCCCTGGGGACACTGCATCTGCAAAGCGAAGCACAGGCCTGGCGCCGCACCTGGCACCAGGTTAGAGCCAGGCGTGTGTGGGACGTGCCCAGCCCTGGGTGGCGGGAGGGGCTGAGGGCCCGGGAAGGGCCCAGGCTGCAGCCTCCGGTCTCTCCCTAGGCTACTTTGCAGTGTGACCTTGGGCAAGCTCCCTCTCTCTGCTTCCCTAGCACAGAGGACAAGGGCTGAGGGTCCACGGATGGGAAGGGACATAGGTGCTGAGGACAATAGGGCTTATGTGGGGGAAGCGGAGACAGCCCAGCTCCACCAGCCCCTGTACCCCTCTGTCTGGGAGGGGCTGGTGCTGAGACTGGACCCGCCAGCCTCTCAGAGCCCCAGCTGTCTGAGCGCGCTCCCCTTGAAGTCCTCAGCTGCAGAGGAAAGGCCGGGCTCCAGGGTCAGATTGACTGGGTATGAATCCGGCTCTTCAGCCCATAAGCCCCACCCTGGGCAAGGCGTCCCCCCCAGCCTTGACTTCTGCTTCAGGGCCTCCTGTGCCAGTCCTGGCACGATGCAGGTGGATACGCACTGCCGTGCTCGGCACGGAGGACGGTGGCAGCTTGCCTTCCCCTTGTCATTACTGCTGAGAGAGGGCCTGGGGCTTGGGGATGCCACAGAACTCAGGCCAGTGCTTACCTGCTGTGTGACCTAGTGTGACACCCACACCCTCTCTGAGCCTCACTGTCATCATCTGGACAAGGAGCTGACAGGCGAGAGATCTGTCTGCAGTGAGCCCCCCTGAGTCAAGGTGACATGGAGGTGGCTGCTGCACAGGCCAGTCCCTTCACCTCTCTGAGCCTCAGTTTCCCCATGTGTAAAATGGAGCCTGTTCTAGCCCCTTCCTCACAGATTGTCATGAACATCAAATGGGACCATCCTCACTCCTTGTCACAGAGTGAACACCCCCATTCTGCAGACGAGAAAACCGGGCTGAGAGCAGGGAAGCCCTTCACTGGAGCCCGCCAGCCTCACAGACATTGAGTCCGGAGCCCCGAGGCCAGTTCGTGGAGCAGTGACGGAGAAGGGGGGTCTCGGAGGTGGCACCAGGCAGGGCTGCGTCTGCTGGGTCAGCACAGAATCCCCAGCACAGGGGGCGGGAGGTGGGAGGAAGACATTATGGAGCCTCTACTAAGTGCCAGGCGTGAGCGCCAGTTCTCTATTCCAGGTGAAGCCAAGGTTCAGACTTGCCCCAAGTCACACGGCAGAGCGCAGATGAGCCTGGGCAGAAGTCTGGAATTCAGCCCACGCCAGGCTGCTCTGGGCCCTGCGGCCCCTGGTGACACAGCTCTCGGGCCCCAGGGTCAGGTCACAGTGGTGGGCAGGCCGCGAGGGCAGACGCCAGCAGGGGAAGCAGCCGGAGGAGCCCGGCCTGACCCCAGCTGTGGGAGGAAGGGCGGGGCCCGGGGTGGGCCAGGAGTGTCCCCACGCCGCTCTGCCCCACTGCCACGGCCCCAGCACAGCAGATTTCCGGAATACTCAGGCAGCCACTTGCCCGCCTCCCTTTCCTCAGCTCCGACTCTGTGGCTGGGAGAGGCCCCTCCTGTCCCACTGGTCACCACAGAGCACCTACCAGGCGCTGCCACGCCGTGCGCAGGCTTTGCTGCTTCATGTCACCCCAGCCACGTCCCCAGACTCTACCACCCCGCCCATTTCACAGCTGAGGACGCCGAGGCTGCTGCAGGCGCACCGGGCAGCTCGGCACCCTGGCACCACTTGGCGAAGGCCCCCTCCTTCCGGCGTGCAGGGGAAGAACGCCACCTGGATGGCAGCCCGCCCCCAGCTCGGGGCCCCTTGCACAGTGACTTGCACAATGGTCGGGGAGTCCCTGGCCCAAGGCCACACAGCTGGAGTGTGGCAGAGCTGGCCTGGCTCGGGGAGCCCTGGGTAGCCCCGTCCCCAGGCCGGGACCTGAAGGCCCCACAGGGGGAGCTGGCAGGCATCAGGGGTGGCCTGGCCCGGCGCCCGTCTCGCGCCCCCGCCTCACCACCGGCTGAGCCCTCAGCCCAGCTCCTGGATGTGCGGCCTCCAGCAGCTGGGTTCAAGGGCACAGGAGCTGTCCCCACCTGTACTCGGCCCTCGCCCTCTCCATGAAGGCCCAGACACCGGGAAGGTCTGCCCTTGGGAGGGGAGACAGGGACAGAGTGGCCTTTGTCTGGGTGTGGGGGATCCGCCCCTCCCCACCAGGGCTCCTCCGTGGCCTGCTTGGCAGCCACCCCTCCTGACTGCCCCGGCCCCTCAGGCCCCTCAGCCTTCCCTGCTTCCTCCCACTGGGGAGGGAAGGGTGCAGTTCCCCACGCCCCTCCCATGTGGCTGCTTCTCTGCGGGGCGTCTGGCCTGGGGGGGCCCAGCTCCCCCTCCAGCTACTACATTCCTCCCAGGTCCTCTGGGGACTCCCCTACCCCAAGTCAAAACCCGTCAGACCCCCTCCTGCCCCCACTTCATGGTGAGTTCTGCCCCCATCCTCACGTCCGTGTGACTCTGGGCACTCAACCTGTCTCTCTGGGCCTCAGTTTCCCCATCTGTGAACTGGGCTGTTGCGGGGTCCGCGGGAGGCAAAGCATGTAAATCTCTCAGGAGGCGCCTGTGAGTGGTGGCCTCTGCTACCACTGCCTCCCTCGACGCACAGGCTGTGTTTTTACGCACTCGTGTCTCGGGAGTCAGGATACATCCTGCCGCTGGTGTCCGCACCCACGTGCTGCCGTGGGGACCCTCTTTCCACAGAGGGATCTCTGGGCCCGGCTCTCAGGCTGCTTCTAGGCCAGCCCATCCTCTTGAGGGACACGCATGGGAACACAGCTCTTGGTGCCCAAAAACCTGCCGCCGGCTGGGTTCAGCCAGGTGGGGGTGGGGGGAGGCCCGGACTGCTCAGCAGAGAGGAGAGAGGCAGGTGTCCCACAGGGGAGAGGGCTCTCCAGGTGATAGTGTGGCCGGGCTCTGCCTTCACACAATGAAGGTAGGAGGGGTGAGAGGCGTCCTTCTGCCAGGGACATGCCCCACACATGGGTGCCCAACCGAGTCCTCCCATCCGGAGGCCCAGAGGCGGGGGCAGGGAGAGGCGCCGGGCAGACAGGGCCCGGATCCCCACTCTGCCCATCACCTTCCTGAGCCCGGTGTCCTCGAGCAGGGTGGGTACAGCCACGCTTACCTCTCTGACCCTGAACGGACTGAAACAGCCCCGTGTTCCCACGTGGTGTCTGTTACCACGCCGTATGGGAACGTCCAGATGGGTTTTCCCCAAGTTTGGAGGGAAGACTTGGGATGCTGTGACTTAAAATGTGAGCTGCGCAGCAGGTATAAAATTTCCTGACAGTCTCCCAAGAGTCACCACAGGGGGTGGGGGGACAACAGACACCAGCTGTGTCTGCACCGGGCCCTGCGCCTCGGGCTCGGCTCTGTGCGTGGGCAGTGTCTACAGACTGAACAACCGTGCTCCTGTGTACCTGCGTGAGGCACCTGGCTGGCCATCGCAGGGCTCCAGAGCCAGCCGGGCATCCTACCTTCCTCGCAGCTCACCCCCGAGTGCCCAGGGCAGCACCTCCACTCGCGGGCGGTCACCGTCTTGTACATCACCTTGTACGTGGGTCTCACCACCGTTCTGTAGCTGAAAGAGTCCGCAGGTGGCCCGGCTTAGACAGGGTACTCTGTGGCTTTTTCCACCACCCCGGACACCCATGGGGACAAACACAGAGCCTCCAGGATCCTCGGCCACCTCCAGGTCCCTTTGGAGTCTCTCTCCTCTTGCATTCTGGGATTCCGCACTCCCCACACAGCCCCCGGCCTGGGGTGCTGGACACCGGCTGGACAGGAAGCCCTGTAGGCTGGGCTGCATCCCTCCCCAGGGAGCACTCCAGGGTGCCCCGAGAGCACAAAGGGACGATCTGAGAACAGGCCTAGGGCCAAGGCTGCCTTTGCCCCACCCAAGCTGGGGTCCAGCTGTCCCCTGCACTCCCTGTGCCATCCCACCCCCAGGCCTCTGCCTGCACCCGCAATGGCAGCACCTCCTTCCCTACCTGCTCCCCGGGCAGCTCATGGGCCAGGGGCAGTTCTGCAGCACTCGCTGAAGGTAGGTGCCATTTTGCACATGGCATGAGACGGTGCGGGTCACCACGTATGAGCACCAGTTCCTGAAACAGACCCAGAGGAAGCTCAGTGCCATGCACGGCCCCCTGCCAGGGACTCCGATAGGACGGGCGAGGAGGTCCCCGTTTCCTCTAGGAGCCATGAGTGCCCAGGCCGAGAGACCCCTGAGCTCCCGTAGTCCTCTGGGCCCCGCTGGGAGTCTCTGTGGCTGAGAGGTGAATTTCAGGGTGGCCATGCTGGGGGCTCTTGGGAGGTCTTGGGCAAGATGGGGGTGGGGCACTTCACGGGGCTCCCCCTCCTCACATTTCTCTCCAAGCTCGACCCATCAAGGCCACCATTGCTTCCTGCCCCCCACCTGGGCAACCTCAGTGGCCTCTCCTCTTGCCCCTCGGTCCCTCCCTAGAGGGGTGTCACAGAATGGAAACCTGGCCACGTCCCCCACCCCCCGGCCTACCCCAAGTCCCCAGCCCTCGGATCCCCTGTGCCCACAGGTAGATTCCTCACCTCCGGGCCTCTGCCGGTGCCGGGCACTGCCTGGGGCACCCCTCCCCCACTACCCTGGGTGGCACCTCCTACTTTCACAGCCCCACTGTGGTGTGGCCTCTTCCCTCCGTCCCGTCCCATTTCCACCCCGACCTCAGCACACCTGATCGTTCCCTGCCCTGGGTCCCGCTGCACTTTGCACACCTGTCATGCTGAATTAAGCTGGTGACTTGTGCCTGCCCCCTCCGCCGCACGTGAGAGAGGCCCTGTCTCACTTCCCCTCATGTCCCCTCTGCGTGATGGCCACGATGTGAAATCAATGTCCCAAGCCTGGAGGACCGACTTCTCCAAATGCCAACAGCTAATCATACTGCACTGCAATAGTGAGCACTTACTGTATGCGGAGGGTATTTACACCATCCTGCAATGGTGAGCCAGGAAGGCACTCCCCTGCCCCCATCTCACAGAGGGGAAACTGAGGCTCAGGGAGGTGAAGACAACTGCTCATGTCACAGAGCTGGTGCCTGGAGAAGCTGGATTTGAACTCAGGAATGTGGATGGCCCAGCCCAGCTTCTGACTCCATCCCAGAGGCCTCAGCTCCCGTCCCCTCCCCATCTCTAAGCGCCACGGTCTGTGGCTCTGTGAAGGCCCCAGCCTGGGAACCCGCTGACCCTGGGCTTGAGGCCACAAAGGAAAGTGTGGGGGGTTGGGGGGGGGTCAGGCCGAGAAGAGTCACCTGAAACCATCCCTCCTTCCACAGCCCCTGCAAAACACACAGTGCCCATGACCCCGTGCAGGGCCGAGCGCCACCGAGCACCCGGAATGTCCTAGCCAGCACCGAGGTGTCCTTGCCCACCATCATCCAGCCCCCGCTGGCCGCTGCCCTGCCCCCACCCCAGCCCACCAGGAGAAAGTCCCTGGCCAGGGAAGAGCCAACTAACTTGATTTGGCGGCCTAGGGATTAACTCCCCTCACCTGTCTATGTCACACTGGAATCAGTGCAGGAGGAGGAAACAGCCGGGCAAAGGCCTGGAGGTGGCAAGGCTGGAAGAAGGGACAGTCCAGCCTGTCCATGAAGTGGCAGGAGCGCAACAGAGCCCTGGCCAGGCATCCTATGCAGAAAGGACAGGTGCTTGCTACAGCCCCATCAGGAATGGCACAAAACTGGGAAAAGCCTAAATAGCCATGGAACCACCAGGCACAGAAAATCAGATGCTCTGACAAAGCCCAAGGTGTCTGCACGCTGGGCCTGAACACCGGCTGTCACACCGGGCTCAGGGGAAATAAAGCAAGTACAGACCAATGATATAGGATGACTGCATTTCTAGTAAAATGAGAGAGAGAGGGAGAGAGAGAGAGAGGGAACTATTTACACATGTGTGCACATATACAGATATGTGTGCATAAAGTTAGAAAAAATTACACTCTCTTCTCAAATTGCCACCTCTGGAGGTGAGGAGGGCTTTCCATTTGCTCTGTCTCCCGCACGAACAGCAGCTCAATTTACCACGCTCATTGCACGCCAGTTGTGCCCAGGGCCTTGCATGCATAGCTCATTTAAATTCTGCCCCATATTTTTTTTTCAACTCTTGGCTCTGCAGGGTGATTTTTTGTTTGGTTGGTTGTTTTCTTTGAGACAGGGTCTTGCTCTGTTACCCAGGCTAGAGTGCAGTGGTGTCATCGTAACTCACTGCAACCTCAAACTCCTGGGCTCAAGCAATCCTCGTGCCTCAGCCTCCTGAGTAGCTGGGACTACAGGCAAATGCCACCATGCCTGGTTAATTTTTAAATTTTTTGTAGAGATGGGGGTCTCACTATGTTGCCTAGGCTGGTCTCCAACTCCTGGCCTCAAATGATCCTTTTGCCTCGGCCTCCCAAAGTGCTAGGGTTACAGGCCTGAGCCCCCAAAGTGCGCTGACCTGCACCTGCTATGACTACCTGCTATGACCTGCTATGACTACCACTTCACAGCTGGAAAGACTGCGGCTCTGGGGTCTAGGATGTGCCGTGGGCACCTGTCAGGGCTGGAACTCAGGTCCTCTGGTCCCAGAGCTTGCACTATTAACCCTAGGCTGGAAATGTTTCTCTGGACAAGTAGGCAAGGATTTTATAAGTTTAAAAAGATACATTTCAAGGCTCCCCATCCTAAAGAGCCCCAGGTCTCTAGAGCTGCAGTTCTGCATACATTAGGGCTTTGTATGGAGGGTGGGGACATAAACCCCTTTGGGAAATGTGGTTCCTCTCCAGAAAAATGTGTAAAACTTGGTGTGAGAGTTAAAGGGGTTCAGAGGCTCCCTGCAGCCTATGTGTTGCTCCCCAGCCTGCACGGGGGCTCCGTGAGTAAAGGAGAGAAGGAGGGAGGGAGTAACCAGGCAGAGGAAAGTGAGAAACTCTAGACACAGTAAGGGGCTCCTGGGCACAGCGTGAATACGCTACGCCAGTGTGCAAATGCACACAAATATGCACACACAATGCACGCACATGCAAACTCATGCACACACACGGCGTGTACACATGCACATGCAAATGCACATCCAGGCATACGGGGCAAACGTGCACAGCAGTGAGCACATGCACACGGACATACTCACACATGCATGTGTGCATACAACACACGGATACACATATGTCCATGTGTACATGCACAGATCTACAGATAACATACACACACTCGTGCACACAGACAGGCCACGTCAAATCCAGCAGGACATTTAGGCACACAAATGACCATCCTCCCTGCACGAGTCCATACATGCAGACACAGCGCTGTGTGCCGTCACATATGTGCACACACATGCACACACCAGCACACACACACTCGTCGGCACTCTCCCAGGGACACACAATCACAGTCGAACCTCCTCCCTGCAAATATGTCCACACTTGCATACACGCTCACATACCAACACATGCACACGCACACACATGGCCTCTCACATGGACACAGGCTGCGGTTGTGATCTCTGCACATGTCCACACAGGGACGCACAGGTCCACGTCCCCTCACTCATGCACACACGTGCACACACACCTCTTACACATACACAAACTGGCAGAGGCAGGCCCAGGCACACACAGGGCTGTGTGCCCTAGACGGGGCAGGGGGAGGTGGGCCTGTGACCGTCTTTTTTACCAGGGAAGCTAGAGAAAAACAATTTTTTTTCCCTTCTTCCTTAATTAAAATCTCCCTCATGTGGGCCCCTGCCTGGCTCCCTGGTTTATCTCCCACAATCTGGACTTTGCTCGAATCCCCTGCTTAGGAGACGTGGAGCTGGTGGCCAGCTAGCCAGACATTTCAGACAGGAAGGGACACTCAGGCCAGGTGGGTTCAAGGTCAGCCCCTCCCCCCCTCCCCCTGGGGTCACCAATAACCATGCCCACTCTCCCCTTGAGGACCCCAGCCCCAGGGCACCCGGCACAAGCCTGAGTTTCTCTGCAGGGCCCCAGCCTGGCCTGGCAGCCGTCCTGCCCTCCGTCCACTCTCCACAGGCGGCTGCAGGCTCGTCGACAGCACAGACCCAGTGCTGCCACTGCCCAGTGGGGTCCGCAGTCCACGGCTCCCCACCGGGCTGCACGCCCTGCCGGCCCTGTCCTTCTGCACACCTGTGCAGCCCCCTCCCACCTCTGGCCTTAGCATGTGAGGATCCCTCTACCTGGAGAGCCCCTCCGCTTGCTCCAGCAAACTCCTATTCATCCCCTTCGGTCTCAGCTTTGAGGCCCAGGTGGGGTTGGGCCTCTCCTGGGGGCATCCGTGAGCCACTCACAGTAGCCCTAAGCTGTATTCTCTCCTGCAGGTGCAGGGGGAGGAAATGCAGGTGGGACTATGCTCAGGGATGTTTGTTGAATGACTGAATGACTGAGAAGGGACTATGGCCCTGGGTAGAGCAGCCAGCAGGTTCCAGGAGATAGGTACCATCCCTGCTGCCCCAGGGGCTGCCCGCGCTGGGGTGTGGTCAGCGTCAGCTGCCAGGTGAGGCTGGCGGTGGGGCAAGGTGAGGACAGGGGCCCAGGGCGCGCCGCTTCTGCCCACTCAGCAGAAGTGGGCCCCTGGAAGGGAGAAAACAGGCCAGACCAGCTCAGCCTGGCACCAGCCAACCCCACTGGGGCCCCCCACCTACACCCACACTCCACCTCCTGCCACAAGGGGCCCAGGGGACTTTGTCTCCAGAGGGCCTGGGGCTGCGATCCAGAACAGTGATAGGGGCTAATTGCAGGAGGCAGCCAAGCAGGCCCGGGGCCAAGGCTATCATGAAAAGGAGAGGAGAGAAAGGAGCACACACTTGGATGGGGGTGGGGTGACAAGAGCCAGAACCCCACATTGGGGGCGAAGTTAAAGTCCCGGCTCTGCCGCTTCCTAAATCAGGGGCCTTGGACAAGGCCCTGACCCTCTCTGACCTCACTTTGTGCATCTGCAAATGGGGATAGCAGAATCTCCTCTGGCAGGGGAGGTGTCACGCAAAGCGCTTAGCACAGCGATAACAGCTATTGTTAATTCTTGTTCCTGGACTCTGGGGCCACAGCCCTGACATGGGCCGCACACCAGGCAGCTGTGGCCCAGGGGCTTCCCAGGGGAAGCTGTGTCCCAGGGGACACAAGCACAGTGTCTTCTCCACAAGGTCCTCCCCTTGACTTTGGGACAGGGATTGTCAGGCTCTGCATTTTACAGAGGGGGAAACTGAGGCTCCAAGAGACAGCCCCTGCCCAGGCTGCACAGAGCTGGGACTGGAGCCCCGCGGAGCTGGGGAGACTCCATGCATTTCAGAGCACTCCACCGCCCTGACCCTGGGACTTTCCCAAAGGAAGCCCGTGCTCCAGGGGTTAGTGGCCTGTGCCAGGACGCTCTCCATGGCTTGAACCCTAGAGCTGCCGCGCTGAGATGAGCAGTTAAAGGAAGTGGCTTCAGGCTGGGCGGGACCTCGGAGGGGCAGGACCTCCGTGGGGCAGGAAGCAGTCCCAGCAGGGCGTGAGGGGCTGGCAGGGGCAGGGGCCAGCCAAGGCAGCTCTGCATAGCCCCTGGGGACCCTGGTTCCGGGGGTCTCAAAGTCTTACCACATTCCTGGGACTGGGGGCAGCCCCTTGGATGCCTTCCCAGGCCACCCCCTCCCCAGGACAAAGCCTCTTTTCTGCCTCTGGTCCCTCAGCTGCCAAGGGGTGCCTGGAGCCCCGGGCTGGGGGTGGAGGGAGGGCTGACATAGCATGACATCCCCATGCTATCTCCAATGACACTGGGACAGGGCCACAAGTGGAGGTCCTGGCAACTGAGGACCAGGCTCCTACCCCACGTAACACTGGTGAAAGCGGGAATCACCGTCCTTGAGCTCCGCGCTGGTCCTTCCCGGGGGGACTGTCCTCCCTTAGAACAGGCCCCGAGAAGGGACAAGTGAAGGAAAGAGGGAAACAGAGAGAAAACTGAGAAGTGACCTGAGTGGGTGACAAAGCCAGGAATAAAACCTCATTCTGTCTGAGGCCAGAGCCGCTAACTTCTAACCATGACCTACAAACGTTTCCCAGCCCCTAAGCTGACAACCCCTCTCCCTCCTCCAAGGAGGGCTGCTGGGGAGAGAAAGACACTGGATTTGGAAACTGGCCTGGATTAAGGGGCCACTTTTCCTCTCTAGGACTCAGTCTTCTTATCTGTAAAATGGGAGCAATAGTATTGCCCACAGGGCTTTTGTGAGGCTCATGCTACTGTGACAGCCAGCTATGAACAGATGGGGTGACAGTCCCCACTGATCACCAGATACCTGCCCATAGCCACCATCCTGCTCCCACCCAGGAAACCCTGGGGGGCGAGGAGCCCGGGCTGGGGGGCCCTGCCCTAGACTGGCTGGAGGGGATTCATGGCCTTAAGCTCTCTGACCATCATCCTGAGCCCGACACTGGGAATTCTGAGTTCGAAGTCTCTGTCATCTTAGCATCCGGGGTCCTGGGGCTCGCACGAATGCTCCGGGCAGGTCATACCCCCTCTCTGAGCCTCAGCTTCCTCCTCTATGAAACAAAGATCATAAAATGCCTCCAGTGGCAGTTGGGAAGATTCTGGAGGCGACAGATCCAAGCCAGCCGTTGTCGTCAGCACACAGTAGGTGGTGGCTGTGACATCTGCCACGTGTCTGTCCCTGTCTCAGACAACTACTCTTCTGGCCTTGACGCCTCAGCCACCTCCATGCTTCAGCCGAGCCCATGTCACCTGCTCTTGCTAGCCCAGCGGGGCACGATGGCCCCTGACCACTGGGAAAGGGAAATTTCTGAAAAGAGTTAAAGAATTGAGGCCGTAGGGGGCAGGGGCCAGGCAGGCCTTTGAATGGGATGAAAAGGCCTGGAGAGGCCTGGCTACTCCACATTGTCTGCCTTGGACAACGGTGGCGGCGCCTGGCCCGTGAGAGGGGACTGGGGGGGGCAGGGGCTGCAGCCAGGACACGGGCCAGGGCAGGTTCCAACACTGTCGTCAGGGCCAGAAACTCAGATTTGAACCCAGCTCTGCAATTAATAGCCCATGAGCCTAAAAGATGATGTCGATTCTCTGGGGCCTCAGTCTGCTCATCTGTTGAATGGGGTCCCTTTTCCCTGCTCCATTCGGCCCTTGAAGGATTAATGGTGACACCACATGTAAGAGCCCGACGGTGCGGGTTCTGGGAGACGCTCTATACAGGCCAGCGAGACAATGTTCCCAGCCACCAGCAGAGCAGCAGGAAGGCAGAGTGATTCCTCTTGTCGCAGTTCCAAATGCCAGGTCCCGGGGGAGCCTCCGACAGGACCCAGTGGGCTGTGAGACTCCACCCAGCCCTTCCTCTGAGGGGAATTAATAGCC
>VBSM01003230.1:3207844-3221775 GCA_008086735.1 Cheirogaleus medius | reverse complement strand
GGTTTCGAACTCCTGACCTTGAGCGATCCGCCCGCCTCAGCCTCCCAGAGTCATAGCAAAATATTTAAAAAAGCAAACACTTAGGTATGGCCTTTCTTACTAATCATGAATGGTTAAGAATTTCAGATTTGTTTCACAATGGTTTGAAAGAGAATCCTTTTGTGCCTTTTCTTACCTGCTTTTTCCTATAGTCTTCTTCCTGGAGAAGACAAGGTCAAAGCCTCCCTCAGGTCTGCGGCTGCCTGCTTGCTCAGCCTCCGCCTTAGCGAACCAGTTCTTGGAAGAAACTATAAAGGAGCCAGAAAGTCTTTTTGGCTGTACCCTTCTTAAGAATTGCTGAGTTTTATAAAATCATTCTTTTTCATCAGTAATCCCTCCGTGGCTTCTTAGAATCTTTTTAGTGGTAAAACATTATAACAGCAATATAATATCATTAAAACAGGTTTGAAAAAGAAAATAAATCACCCGTAATCCATCCACCTTAATATGATTCCCAAAGTTTTTGTTGGCTTTTTTTTTTTTTTTTTTTTTTTTTTTTTTTTTTTTTTTTTTGCTTCTTTTCTTTTTTTTTTTTCCAAACAAAAAGAGATTCCAGCCCTTTGAATATCTTTCCCTGACCCCCAGGCCTCCGAAAATCCTCCTCCTTTCTCTGACTCTAAGCTGTTTGTCCTTTGAAGTCAAAGCTGGTTTTCTTGCTAATCTGCGCTGAATGGTCGTTATTGGTAGTCGCACGTGGGATCAGAGGGGCTGGACGCGGGCTGCCTTCTGCACGGGGAGAGCTGCCACAGCTTCCGCGTACACGGCTGCCCTGTCACACGCCATGTAAGTAAATGCGAGCAAAGGGACATCTGCGGAGCCTGACACACTGGGTATCCATGAGGACGTTATGGGCGTGTCAACATCGTCTTGTTTCCAATTTGTCACTTTGGTGATATCTAATTTATTGTTTTTGCAATTAAGGATATAAGTTATTTTTAATGTAAAAAACACACTCATCACACCCACATGCAATATGCCTGAACGTTCGTAGCAGCATTATTCGTAACAGCCCCAAAGAGAAAACAACCCAAACGTCCAGCAGATGGGTGGATAGACGGTTTGGGGTCTATCCCTACGATGGATTATTCTTTAGCCATAAAAAGGAACAAAGCACTGATACATGTCACAACACAGTGAACTTGGACGCACCAGGCTAAGGGCAAGAAGCCGGACACAAAAAGCCACATATTATAGGATTCGATTGACATGGAAAGTTCAGAATAGGGACATCCATAGAGACAGGGAGCAGACTGCTGGTTGCCAGGGGCTGGCGGATAGGGAGGCACTGCTAATGGGCATGGGGTTTCTTTCGGGGTGATGGAAATGTTCTAAAGTTGATTGTGGTGCTGGCTGCGCAACTCTGTGGATGTGCTGAGTACCGTCCACTGTGAGTGGGTGAATGGCATGGCGCGTTAATTACGTCTCAATAAAGCTGTTATTTATATACCTAAAGCAGACACACATTCAAACAGAACTTCAGATTTTAAAAGTGAGGAAAAAAGTGCTCTGAGGAAGGGTGATGGGGGGCTGGGAGGGGGAGGGAAAGGGCAGCGTCGTCTGACCTTAACGCCACTCCCTCCAGAAACAGCACAGGACACCCACTGGGCAGTGGCCGTTCCACAGTGAGCGAGACAGACGTGTGCGACGTGGCCCCGAGCAGGCTGAGCTCCCAGTCCGGAGAGCGAAGACAGGTGACCCCAACATCGTAACCCACTGCAATAGCCTGGGATGAGGACAGCCCAAGGGGGCCCCTAATGCCCAGGTTGTCAAGGGAGGTTTGGGGTGGCGGGTGGGGCACCTAAACTAAGACTTGGTGGGTGAGAAAAAGGCATCCAGTGAAGCCTGGGTGGAACAGTGCCAGGCAGAGGGAACAGCATGGGTGTGGCTTGGAGGCAGGAGAAAGCTCGGAGCCCTCCCCCACCCCGCCCAGGAACCAAGAAAAGGTCAGTGTGGAGGGAACAGGTCAGGGGAGGGAGCAGAGAGGTCAGCAGGGCCAGGCCTGGGAGCTTTGGAGGCCAAGTCTGAGCTGCTTCCTGAGGCTCTGGGAGGCTTTAAGCAGGTGGGTATGTGGGTCTGGCCTCTGGCCGCAGGAGACCAGGTGACCAGGGAAGGGTGGCCCTGCAGCCCGGCTTGGATGATGATGGTTGGGGTAGGGAGGGGTAGTGGGTTGAATGGTGCCCATCAAAAGATATGTCCATGTCCCCACACCTGGGAATGGGACCTTATTTGGAAAAAAGTCTTTGCAGATGTAATTATGTTAAGGATCTTGAGCTGCCATCCTCCTGGCTTGCCCAGGTGGGCCTCTACCCAATGACAAGTGTCCTTAAAGAAGACACAGGGGACAGATAGAAAAGAGGAGGAGGTCATGCAAAGATGAAGGCAGATGTGGCTGAAGATGCAGCCACAAGGCAAGGGACACCTGGGGCCACCAGAAGAGGCGAGGAAGGCTCCTTCCCTAGAGGCATCACAGAGAGCATGGCTCTGCGACACTTTGGTTTCAGACCTCTGCTCTCCAGAACTGTGAGGGACGGATTTCCGCTGTTTTAAGCCACCACATTTGTGGTTATTTGTTAGGGCAACACCAGGAAACTAATACAGGAGGTCACCACAGGATGGAGAGAGCTCACCAGAAGTCTCCTAGAGACTTCTAGGAGGTAGAAATAACCTCCCCCCCCCAGCCCCCGACCCCACACACGTCTCTCCGGACTGAGTTCCCAGGCATGGGCTTTTACGCCAGCTGCAAAAATGTGAGCCTTGTTCCTCCGACTTCGAGCTGTCCGAGGCCGAGGAGAGGGGCATGCCATAGGGTTGGGAGTGTCTTCCGGGATTCGAGGAGTTGCGGGAAGCGCAGCGGCTCTGCTCAGAGAGGCGGTGGAAGCGATCAGGAGAGTCTGGACCCCACAGACAGGAGTGATGGGCCGGGAGACTGAGCAAGTGGCTCCGCCCAGGTGAGCCTCAATGGCACACCTGTAAAATGGGATGATAGCCAAGGACCGGAGGGCACGTATGTCGAGTGCCTGGCACGCAGCGAGCCAGCATCCAGTACATGACAACAGTCACTCATTCATAAAACCTTAGAGAGCATGTGCAATGCCATAGCAGTTTGCAAGTGTCCCCCGATCCTCAGAACCTTCTCCACTGGCCTCCTGGGTGGCTGAGAGGAGTCGGAGCACTGTGGGGCGGTGTTAGGGTTTGAATTGTGTCCGCCCCAAAGATGTTGAAGCCCTGACTCTCAGGACTTGCGAACTTTCCATTCCACCTTATTTGGAAATCGGGTCTTTGCAGATGATCAAGTGAAGATGAAGTCGTTAGGGTGGGCGCTCATCCCATAGGACTGTGTCCTTATATCCAGGGGAAATTGGACACAGAGTCAGACATGCACGGAGGGAAGGCGACGTGAGGACACGGGAGGATGCCCTCTCCAAGCCAGAGCCACTCAGGCCCCCAGACGCCAGGAGGGGGCCGTGGGACAGACGTTCCCTCACGGCCTCGGAAGGAACAGCCCTGCCCTCACCTTGATTTCAGACTTCTAGAGCCAAAACTGCCAGACAATCAATTTCTGTTGTTTAAGGCACACAGTATGTGGCACTTCCCGATGACAGCCTCAGCAAAGGAACATAGGTAAGAATACGATGACTCTCACTGTCTGAGGACACTGGGCCTTCCGGGGTCTGCAGGGCACCTGGGGTCTCCGAGGAGATGGCCCAGACGCTGGTGCCGGCCCCCTCCAGCCCCCAGTCCCTGCCCAGGCCCGTGGCCAGGTGTGCCTGCTCCTCTGCCCCGACTGCCCCAGCAGGCGGCACCAGCGGCTTCCAGGACCGAAGTCTGGGATGCATTTGGACATTTGGAAATCCTGGCAGAAGGGTTTCAAGTTAGGCCCCGTCCTGCTCAATGCGGGAACCGCCATCTGGATCCTGTTTGCTGTCCCCTGGCGGGTTCTGAGCAGAACTGTGCAAAGTGGTCAGGGAAGGGGGCCACACCCTCTGTGGCTCGGCCCTGGTGGGGTGGGGGGGTGGGGAGACAGCAGGCCCTGGCGTCGGTGGTCCTGGGTTGAGTCCCGGCCCTGCAACTAGCTGGGTGACCACAGGCTGCTCGTGCCACCTCCCTGTCTTGGCTTCCTCACCTGTAAAAGGAGGCCAATAGCAGGATGTACCTTGAAATGTTACTGCCGGGATTCAATAACCAATAGGATGCTTGAAGAAGGGGAACTTTAGGGTTTTTTTAAAAAATAAATTGTGGTAAAATATACATGAAATTGACTATTTTAATGATTTTAACCATTTTTAAGCATGCAAGTTCAGTGACATTAAGTACATACACATTGTTGTGCAACCATCACCACCATCCATCTCCCGAACTTTCTCATCTTCTGCAACCAAAACTCTGTGCTCATTAAACTCCAACCCCTTGTTTCCCTCCCTCAGCCCTTGGCAACCGCCATTCCGCTGTCCGCTCTGTGATCTCGACTATTCTAAGCACCTCATCTAAGTGGAATCTTACCATTCCCCTTATTACAAAATATTACGACATTTACCATTTTCAAGCGTCCAGTTCAGTGGTATTAAATACATTCATAATGTTGTGCAACCATCGCCACCATCTGTCTCCAGAACTCTTTTTGTCTTGTGAAATTGAAACTCTGTACTCAGTTAATAATAACTCCTCATTCCTCCCTCCCAGCCTTGGCAACCCCCCTGCTACTTTCTGTCGCTATGGATTTGACCCCTCTTTGGACCTCATATAAGTGGAATCGTACGGTATTTACCGTTTTGTGATTGGCTTATTTCACTTAGCATAAAGCCCACGGGCTACACCCATGTTGTATGTAGCATGTGTCAGAATCTCCTTCCCTTTCAAGGCCGAATAGTTTTCCATTGTGTGTGTCTGTTACACCACGTTATGCTCACCACTCATCGCCGATGGACACTCGGGTTGCCTCCACATTCTACCTGTTGTGGACAACGCTGCCATGAAATGGGCATATGAATATCTCTCCGAGACCCTGTTTCCAATCCTTTTGGGCATATACCAGGAGCGGAATTGCTGGATCATGTGGTAGTTCTATGTTTAGTGTTTTGGGGGACCGCCATACTGTTTTCCACAGCGGCTGCACCACCGTCCACAGAGTTTCCAGTTCCTCCACGAGCTCGTCCACGGTGAGCCATGGACTGTTCTCAGGGGCTCCTCTGGCTCCCCCTCCTCTGGGGACCTGGGAAGGAGGTACTTTTCCTACGGATGCCGGAGCTCCTGGAATCCTGACCTCATTCCCTTTTGAGTTTCTGAAGTTTCTAGAAGGTCCCAGGGTTCCCGGGCGAGCGTGCTGTGGGCTGGTGAGGACACAGCTGTGTGCATAAACGCTACGCATGTGAACCCGTGTGAACCGAAACGGAGGAGTTGCTGAGATGCAGGGAGGACTCAGGCAGATTTGGGGGTGGTTCAGCCAGCATCCAGCAGGAAGTCTGGGAGTCTGTCCCTTGAGGGGTGGCATCTGAGTTCAGGTTCTGCCATCAACACAGCCAGGCTGGACTCCACCTGAGAGAGCCCCGAGGTTTCCTGACACATAGCAGGACGGGGGCCGACACTGGGGAGGGGACGGTGGAGGCTGGTCTCCCTGCTCCTGCAACCCAGTGGGTGCTCCCAGAGGATGGCGTCCTTGGCCCCGGGGCTGGCCTCGCACACACTGGGCCTGCTCTCTGGGGCCTCCCCACTCCCTAGGGCCCAGCGGAGCCTCACTCCCCGCATAGAAGCAGCTGGGGACGCTGTCCCGAAATGGTATAGCTCTTGGCTGGATGGTGGCTCAAAAGGCCTTGCGGTCACCCTTCAACAGTCTTCACCGTCCAGGGAGAAGGGGACACAGTGGAAGGTGGGGGCCAAGCATGGGGCCTGGAGGCCACATATATTTGGGCCACCCACTGGCCTAGCAGAGGACTTCACCTCCCTCAGCCCCGGCGTCCCCAGCTGCAAGCTGGAGACAGTGACTGTGGCCACCGGAAAGGGCAGGTGGGGCGACGCACGACGTCCGGCCTGGGCCCGGCACACTGTCAGGAAATGGCCCTGTTTCCACTCGGAGGAGAACAGCTGCCTTGGCTGAATGCGCCGCAGGCCTCCCGCCCCCAGCGGAGGGTGTTTTGTGGATGCGGCAGATCACTTTCCAGCCACTGGCCTCTTCCAGAAGTTGCACACAGATAAAAAGGTCCCAGTTAATGAGGATTCTGGCTAAAGTTTTAAAATTCACAGCAAGCCCACTCCGCATAATAATGTATCAGAAACACAACAATCCTTTAATCTAGAAGGAATTAATTGCTGGGCCCAGAAATTCAGAGCACGCTGACAGAATCCTTAATTTCTCAAGCTGACGGTTTCAAAAAGCGACTGATTTTAGACTGGCTTCTCTCTACGCGTCAGAAAGACTCCCACAGTCCCGACAAAGGGCGAGATTGTCTCGAGGTCTTGCTCAGTAGGAATCACGTATGTGGGGTCTGATTTAATGTCAGCTCAGAATTTTCCTGCCGGGTGGAACGTGGTGGACTTTAATCTCCCGGGAGAGTCAATGGCAGCTCTGTGGCCCGAGCAGACCGAGCATTGTCCGGGGGAATGTCCTCGCTCGTCCCACAGACGGTGACAGAGCGCCCACTCCAAGCACAAGCTCGGGATGTGTGCTGGGATCGCGGGAGCAGGCACGATCCGCCTCGAAGACAGACCTCAGACACACCCGCAGTCAGATCTCCGTGTAATTGCGCATCTCCGTAAGGAAGTGATGTGACGGAGCTAGGCAGGGGCTATGAAGGATAACAGGGCCTTAATTGAGATGGCAGGGCTTGGCCCAGGTGGGTTACAGGTCAAAGAAAATCTTTGCAAACTGCAAGCTGGAGGATGAGCAGAATGAATGGGTGGAGGGTGAGGAGACAGGTGTTCCTGGGTGAAGAACATCCTGTGCAAAGGCCCTGAGGTAGGAATGTACCATTATGGGAGCTAGGGGCTGAGAGTGGCTAAGGCTCCTGGGACAAGAAAAGAACAATCATCACCATCATCATCATCATCACCATTATCATTAGATGAAGATGAAGCCTCATGGGTTCATGTGCACCCATATGAAGGGGCCCATCCTTTTTGCAGATTGGGAGGTTGGAGAATGTCAGGTGAGGGCACAATGACCTGGCTTTGCACCCTGACTCCCCACGTAAGACAGCAGAGACGGCCTCCACCTCCCAGCACAGCATCTTCTTTCAAATTTATATTATCTCATATATCATATAATATTATTTAAACAGGTTTAAGACGGTATAATTGACATACAATAGGCTCTAGGTACTTAGAGTGTACAAGTTTTTTTTCTTTCTTGAGACAGAGTCTCACTCTGTTGCCCAGGCTAGAGTGCCATGGCATCAGCCTAGCTCACAGCAACCTCCAACTCCTGGGCTCAAGCGATCCTTCTGTCTCAGCCTCCTGAGTAGCTGGGACTATAGGCATGAGCCACCATGCCTGGCTAATTTTTTCTCTATATATTTTTAGTTGGCCAATTAATTTCTTTCTATTTTTAATAGAGATGGGGGTCTCACTTTTGCTCAGGCTGGTTTCGAACTCCTGACCTTGAGCGATCCACCCGCCTCAGCCTCCCAGAGTGCTAGGATTACAGGTGTGAGCCACCGCGCCCGGCCTAGAGTGTACAATTTGATCAGCTTAACATATACCTACACCTGGGAAACCGTCTCCACAAGCAAGATAGTGAATCTGTTCACCACCCCGATCCTTCCCTCCTACTCTTCCTTCTATCCCCAGGAAAGCCCTGATCGGCTTTCTGTTACTCTAGATTATTTAGCATTTCCTAGAATTTCATATAAATGGAATCATACCATATGTACTCTTTGTTGGTCTGGCCTCTTTGATGCACCATAATTCATTTTAAGATCCATCCATGTTGTTGTGAATATCAATAATTCATTCCTTTTAGTTGCCAGGTATGTGTCACGACATTGCATCCATTCACCTGTTGATGGATATTTGAGTGGTTTCCACTCTGGGGCTATTATGAATAAAGCTTCCATGAACATTTGCAAACAAGTTTTTGTGTTGACATACGTTTTCCTTTCTCTTGGGTAGAGACCTAGGAGTGGAATTGCTGGGTCATAGGTGGGTCCATGGGAACTATTAAAGAAACTGTCAAACTTTTTCAAAGTGGTTATAAAACAGCCTGTGGAAGTTCTAGTTGTTCTACCACATCCTTACCAACACTTGGTATTGGCGGTCATTTAAATTTTAGCCATTCTAATAGGTGTGTAGTGGTCTCACCGTGGCTTTAATTTGCATTTTCCTAATGACTGGACAATATTGAGCAACTTTTCCTGTGTTTATTTGGCACCCATATGTGTTTTCTGGTAAGGTGTCTGTTCAAATTGTTTGTTCCCCACCACTACCCTTTGAAAAATTATTTGTTTTCATATCGTTGAGTTTTAAGAGATCTTTATATATTCTAGACACAAGTCTTTTACCAGATATGTGATATACAAATTGATATCGTTTGGATATTTGTCCCCTCCAAATCTCACGTTGAAAGTTGATCCCCAGCGTTGGGTGTGGGGCCTGGTGGGAGGGGTTTGGGCCAGGGGGGCAGGATCCCTCATGAATGGCTCGGTGCCCTCCCGGAGGCAAGAGTGAGTTCTCACTTCATTAGTTCACATGAGAGTTGGTTGATTGAAAGAGCGTGGCACCTCCTACCTCTCCCTCTTGCTCCTTCTCTCACCTTGTGACACGCCTGTTCCCCTTCACCTCTGTCATGAGTGGATACTTCCTGAAGCTCCGACCAGAAGCAGACGCTGGCGCCAGGCTTCTTGTACAGTATGCGGAACCATGAGCCAAATAAACCTCTTTTCTTTATAAATTACCCAGCCTCACGTATTCCTTTATAAAAACACAAAACAGACTAAGACACACGTATTTTCTTTCAATCTGTGACTTGTCTTTTCATCCTCTTTACGGTGTCTTTCAAAGAGGTTTAATAGTAGAAGGTTTAATTTTGGTGACGTCCACTTTACTGACATTTGATTTATAGATGGTGTTTTTGGTGTCACATCTAAGAAGTCTTCGCCTAACTCAAAGTTGTCAAGTTTTATTCTCTATGTTTTCTTCTAGAAGCTTTTATAGTTTTAGGTTTTACTTTTGGATTGATGATCCATTTTTTGGTTAATTTTTGCATATAGTGCAAGTTTTATGCTTGTGAAGGCCAGAAGTATAAAACCAAGGTGCTGGCAGGGACATGCTGTTTCTGGAGGCCCTACAGGAAAATTCATTCCTCATTTTTCTGGCTCCTCGTGGCTGTCCTGCATTCCTTGGTGCTATGGTCTGGATGTCTGTGTCCCCCCACCCCTAAATTCATATGTTGAGACTTAATCCTCAATGCAATAATATCAAGAAGTGGGGCCCTTAGGAGGTGACTAGGTCTTGAGGACTCTGTCCTTGTGAATGGAATTAGTGGCCTTATGAAAGAGGCCTGAGGGAGCTTGTTTGCCTCTCCCACCATGTGAAGATGCAGCAAGAAGACCCCATCTATGAGGCAGAGAGCAAGCTCTCACCAGACACAGGATCTGCCGGAGCCTTGATCTTGGACCGCCCAGCCTCCATACCTGTGAGCAATACATTCCTATTGTTTCTAAATTACCCAGTCTAAGGTGTTTTGTTGCAAGCAGGAGGAATAGGCATTCCTTGGCTTGGGGTCTCATCACTCCCATCTCTGCCTCTGTCTTCACACCACCTTTTCTTAGGTGTCTCTCCTCTGCAGTGTCTCTTCTAAGAACATTTGTCTTGGATTTAGGGCCCACCCAGATATAATCCAGGATGATCTTCCCATTTTTCAAGATCTTTCACTTAATTACATCTGCAAAGGCCATTTTTCTAGATAAGGTAACATTCACAGGTTCCAGGAATTAGGATGTGGACATATCTGCTGGGGGCCACCATCCAGCCCATTATAATATCCACTGGTTTCAGCACCGTTTGTTGTAAATACTACCCTTTCTCTGTGGAATTATGTTTGCACCTTTGTTGAAAATTAATTGACCACATACATATGAGTCTGCTTCTGGACTCTTTGTTTTATTTTATAAAACTACTTGTCTATTTTTTATTTTTAACAATTTATTTATTTATTTAGAGAGCCTCACTCTGCTGCCCAGGCTGGAATGTGGTGATATGATCATAGCTCACTGCAGCCTCAAATTCCTAGACTCAGACAAATCTCCTGCCTCAGCCTCCCAAGTAGCTAGGATTACAAGCATGCACCACCACACTCAGCTAATTTTTTAAAAAAATTTTTTATATAGAGAGAGTCTCACTCTGTTGCCCAGGCTGGTCTTAAACTCCTGGCCTCAAGCAATCCTCCTACCGTGGCCTTCCAAAGAGCTGAGATTACAGGCATGAGCCACCATGCCCAGCCCTACTTGTTTATTTTTATACCAATACCACACTGTCCTAATTGCTGTAGCTTTATAAGCTTTAAAGTCAGGTCATTTAAGTCCTCCAACTTTGTTTCTCTTTTTCAAAGTTATTTTGACTATTCTAAGCCTTTGCATTTCCAAATAAATTTTGGGATCAGCTTGTGAATTTCTATAAAAAAAAGCCTGCTAGGATTTTGATTGGAATTATTCTGACTCTATAGATTAATTTGGGAAGAACTGACATCTTGACAATACTGAGTCTTTCAATCCATGAACATGGTATACCTCTCCACTTATTTAGACCTTTTAAAATTTCTCTCAACAATGTTTTGTGACCCTGTCACTAAACAAAAAAAAAAAATTTGTTTCTATGTTCATGATTGATTTTGGATTGTAGTTTTTTTTGTTCTTATAATAGTGTTGCTGGCCTCATAGAATGAATTGGGAAATATTTCTTCCATTCAATTTTTGGAAGTTTACGTAAAATTGATCTCATTTCTTCCTTAAATGTTTGGTAGCTCCTGTCCTCTTAGCAGTGAGGAGTGAGGAAACACAGAATCATATGTGGGCAAAAGATCCATTCGAAGTGGAAGGCAAGTGGATTTCACTGTGATAGAGTACAAAAAAATTAATTGACATGGTTTCAGATTGAGAAACCACCACTTTTTGCATTTTAGTTTATATCAAAGAAGAATATCCATGATTATCTCAAAAGCTCCTCCTTTTCCACCTCTGTATCTGTGTGGGGCCAAATTTCCCTCCTATATCGCAACCAAAACAACAACATATCACAGCAGACTGAATGCAATAATAGAAAAATATAATTGTCTTCTGCAGAGCCAGATATTGAATGGATTTGCAAAAGCCGACAATAAAACTGGACAGAAAAGCAGCCACTCTTCTCACTGCTTTTAAAATTATGCTTATTTTTAATAAAAATGTAATTTTTATGCTAACAAGAAGGGCACTGATTGTTATTTTTAAACAAATTAATAGATTTTTAAGTTCTCAATTAAAATTTGTGACATGATGTATCAGTTTCCTATTGCTGCTGTAACAAATTACCACAAATGTAGTTGCTTAAAACAACACATTTGTTCTCTTACCGTTCTGAAGGTCAGAAGTCTGCAATGGGTCTCACTGGGCCAAAGTCAAGGCGTCAGCAGGGCTGTTTCTTTCTGGAGGCTCCAGGGGGGGCTCCATTCCTTGCTTTTTCCAGCTTCCCAAGGCTGCCCCATTTCTCGGCTTGTGGCCTCACCCCACATTGCATTTTCTCCCCCTGCTTCCATTATCCCATCAGCATCTTCTGACTTTGACCTTCCTGCTTCCTTTGTAAAAGGACCCTTGTGATAACATTGGGCCCAGCCCAATCAATCCAGGATAATCTCCCCACTCAAGACTCTTAACTTAATCGCATCTGCAAATCCCTTTGCCATATAAGGCAACAGATTCACAGGTTCCAGGGATTAGGACTGGGATCTCTTTTGAGAGGCATTATTCAGCCTCTTGCATACAGTAAGAATCAACAGACATGACCCCATACACAGAAGCACTTTGGAGTCTTTGATAACCCTGAATGTAAGAGGTCCCAGGAACGGCTGCTCTGGGCTGTGGAACCAGAGTGGGCCTGGGGGGTTTTCCTGAGCGGTCTCCCCTGTTTGACACCCAGGGAGCCCGTGGCCGGGTCACGGCTGGAGGGCATGCACCTGTTCTTCCTCAGCAGCGTGGACAGCAGCCCAAAGAGCTGGGCTCTGTGGCAGGTCTGAGTGCGAATCCTGACCGCAGACTCGCGATGTTCACAACCAACCTGGTGACCTTCCACCCCAAACCTGCACCCCACTCCCCATCACCTCTTCCTCACCCCTACCCAGTGCCCAAGCCCTTTTTCTCCTTCACATGCCACCTGCCTCCCTCCCCGCTCCGTGGAAGTCCTGCCCTTGTTCCTTCCAAAACACCTCTTGGACTGAGCCCCTTTCCCACCCAAGCCAGCAACAGCTCCTGTCTCTGTGTCTGAAAAGCTTCCTGGCTGGTCTCTAGCTCTAAGTCTGTTGCTCCCAATCCACCTTCTGACCACGGCCTCCGCCCATCGCCCTCGGGGCCAACTCGAGCATCTGCCCCTGTGCAGCCCTCCCCACTTACCTCTGCTGGCTCCCCAGCGGTCCCTAGGCCTGCCCAGATCCAGGGAGGGCACAGAGCACACGTGTGAATGAGCAGATGAGAGCTCCAGGGACCTGGGTAGGACGCCCCAGCCAGCTGGGAGGACCTCAGCTGGGAGGGGAAGCCCCAAAGGGAAAGGAACCCCATCTGCTCCTGCTCCAGAGGCAGGGCCTCCGTGAGGTGACACCATGGAGGGGACAGAATTGGGGACTGCACCATGGCAGAGACAGGCCGCTGAGCCCCTGGGGGGTGGGGGTGGGAATACAGCCGTAGAGGGACCAAGATTCTCTCCTCCACCAAACTCTACTCGGGCTCCCTGAACTCTTTCTCAACCAGCCTGACTTTTGGACTCTGCATTGTCCAATTTTAGCAAGAACCCTGCTAAGTCAGTTTAGTAAGAACCCTCACCCTCAATATCTGGTCGAGTTCCCTCATCCTCCACACCCCCTCCCCAGGGGATGTCCGGTCACCCTGGCCTGTCTTCAGCAAGAATCCTGTTAGGTTGGCTTAGCTGGAATCCCCTGATGTTTCCTTTTACTAATTTTCCATCCGCTGACCCCCTTCCTGCTCCTTGGCTATAAATTCCCACTTGTCCGTGCTGTACTCAGAGTTGAGTCCAATCTCTCCCTGCGACGGCACAATCCCATCGCAATGGTCCCTGTGTTCATCTCGGTAGTTCTCGACTTCAGTGAAGTCAGCCTGGCCATCTTTAGTGAGTGTCATAGGCCGGGCATGGTGGCTCACACCTATAATCCCAGCACTCTGGGAGGCTGAAGCGGGAGGATCACTTGAGGCCAGGAGTTCGAGATCAGCCTGGGCAACACAGTGAGACCCCGTTTCTACAAACAACAACAAAAAGTGTCATGAATAATGGTGGGACTTTGCGGCTGGCCTCATGTCCTCCCTTCCAGATTTAGCAAAACACTCCCCCAGGCCCTGGGCTCTCCTCGGGTGACCGAAGGCCTTTCTCCTCACATTGGATGGGTCACACGCATGCTATGTCTAAATCTCCTGCCAGGACCTCTGAGCTTTCTGCAAACCCTACGGCCACTGTCTCTCCTTCCGCCCTCACCACCTCCCCCCAGCAAGGGGCCTGCCTTCCTGGCCCGATCCCCTCCACACCCCCGGCACCCCTTCTCTCAGCTCTGCCAATCACCTCAAGTCTCCCTTGTGGCCTGGGGAGTCCAGGCTGGTGGTGTTGGGGGGTCTCAGCAGGGCCTGCCCCAGCATGTCACACACCGTGCAAGGCCCCACAGCAAGCCTGCCTGTGGTCCCTACGAGGTCTCTGTGTGGGACTCATTCACC
>VBSM01003230.1:3195342-3207744 GCA_008086735.1 Cheirogaleus medius | reverse complement strand
TGGTGTGTGTGTGTGTGTGTAAGATGTTCTAACAGTGACCCTGACCTCTAGTAAACTTGGCCCAGTCCCTATCCTGGAATCTGACCTATTCTGAGTGGCAGCCCCTTGTCTTGGGGTGAAGTGAGCAGGGACAGGAGAGAGACAGCTCCTTCCTTCTTCCCCCTGCTCCCCCAGCATTGCAGAGAAGACGCCTCTCCCCTCCAAAGGACAGAAACACGACATCTTGCTGCCTGGAGCTCAGTATCTAAAGGGGTTTTGTGAGCATTTCTCCTTGCTCTATATCACCCCTGCTTGCCACAGAGTGCAAACATATCCAAGGACAGCTAAGTTCAAATTCCAGGGCTGCTAGTTATTGGTTGTTTGATCTTGCACAAAGTTTCCTCTTTTGAGTAGGGGAAAATATTATTACCAACCCTGTCATGATGATTTAATGAGATCATGCAAGTAACATGTGGTTGTAGTCAGTCTCCAAGATGAGAGAGTCACCAATGAGGACGCCCTCGTCCCCAGCATCCATGCCCTGCTATACAGTTGCCTCTCACATTGCATAGGGCTGACCTCTGTACTAAGACGATATTGCAAAAACGATGGCACGTCACTTCTGAGGCTGTGTCAGGAAAGACATGGCAGCTTCCACCTAACTCCCTGTTGGATCATTTGCTCAGGGGGTAGCCAGCCACCGTGTCTTAGAGGAGGACTTCTGTCAACACTCAGCACCAGCTTGCCAGCTACACGAGTGCCCCATCTTGGAAGTGGATCCTCCAGCCCAGTCAAGCTGGTCACCCTCCAGGTGACTGCAGCCCTGGTTGACATCTCGCCTGCAAATCTGTGGGAGACCCTAAACCAAAACCCCTCAGCTAAACTGCTCCTGCATCCCTGACCCAGATAAACTGAAGGATAATAACAGTCAATTGTTTTAAGCTGCTACAGTTTGGGATAATTTGTTACGTGGCAAAGGATAACTAATACATGTGTGTAGCACAATGTAAGTGCACACAGTAAGTGCTCAATACTTGAGAGCAAGGCGCTGGTACTCATCGCTCCTCTTCTCTGGAATCATGCTTTGTAACTTGGTTGTGTTCATTGTACCAGGTTCCTTCTTTCCTTAGACTCGGTTCCTGCCAAAGCAGCAAAGGGCAGTCCCATCAGTTTGCCAGATGTGTCTGAATCTCTCCTTGACTTGAAGAGGGTCTCCAGACCACAGTCAGCACCATTTTCATTTTAGACTAATAAATCTATTTCCTGCTTTTGTAATGTCTCCAATAATGTCTCCAACATCAGGACTGTTCTTTTTAAAAAATAATGTACATGTTTCTTTGTACATAGAAGTCGAGACCTCTAGGGTCAGCCTCCCTCTTGCTTTAATCCGATGCCCCACTTTCCCGTATGGGCTCCTGGATTTCATCCACTCCTCTGCCACCCCCAACACCATGCTGCTTTCAGAGTTCATTGTTCTTTGTCAAAAATCCCTCAGCAGACACGCCTGTAATCCTAGCACTCTGGGAGGCCGAGGCGGGAGGATCGCTCAAGGTCAGGAGTTCGAAACCAGCCTGAGCTAGAGCGAGACCCCGTCTCTACTAAAAATAGAAAGAAATTAATTGGCCAACTAAAAATATATATAGAAAAACTTAGCCGGGCATGGTGGCGCATGCCTGTAGTCCCAGCTACTCGGGAGGCTGAGGCAGTAGGATTGCTTGAGCCCAGGAGTTTGAGGTTGCTGTGAGCTAGGCTAACGCCATGGCACTCACTCTAGCCTGGGCAACAGAGTGAGACTCTGTCTCCAAAAAAAAAAAAACAAAAAAAAATCCCTCAGCAGAAAGCATCTGTTTCTGAACCTGTGGCTCCTAAATGTCTGCACCTGAGAGCATTAAGGAGCAAGACACTCCTGAGCTGACTGCCCTCGCCCATCTTCCTCCAGACCCACTGCTGGTGGCCTTGCTGTCCCTCCAGGCTGGAAAGCAGGCAGCAGCAGCACCCGTGCCCCGGAGGCAGGGTCACCTGGAACCAAGGCTGGTTCCTCTGGACTCGGGACTGGCTATGCAATCTGTGGGGCCCAGTGCAAAATGAAAATGTGGGGCCTCCTTCTTGGAAAACTGTTAAGAATTTCAAGATGGTGACAGCCAAAGCCAAGCGTGGGACTCTTCCGAGCACAGCCCTGTGCGACTGCAGAGGTTGCCCATGAAGCCAGTTCTGCTGGCTCTGCAGACCCTTCCAGCCTCCAGTTCCCATTTCCTTAGAATTCCGGAGTTCCCTGTGTTGGCCTCTCTCCTGCGCTCTCCATGTTCGTTCCCCAGGGCCCTCTTGCATCCTCTTCTGCAGAGCGGGCCAGGACTCCTGGCTGGCGTGGCCTCCTCTTGACATCTTCAGGGCTATTGGGTTTTGCTCAGCATTCATCTGGGGACTGCCTCTTGCTTTGGCATCAATTTGTCCCTCTCCTGCCATGGCTGGACTGACGCTAGGGGCTGCATTGCAGATCAGTACCCGCCCCTTCCGCCTTTGCACCTGCGTCCTCACTTCTCCAGCCTCAGGGTCTATTGCTCTTCCCACGAGCTGAACAACAACCTCGAGGCATTCCAGGCCCTGACATGACTATGAACTTTTGAATAATGTGGCAGAAACAGGCCGTATATTCACCAATTTCATGGTCCACACCTCCCCACCCCCAGGAAGACTACATTTCCCAGTGGCCCTTGCATCCAGGTGAGCCCATGTGACCTGTTACGGCCAATGGAATGTGAGAGGTAAGGACTCCGAGGTAATGGACCCCAAAGTCTCCCCTTAGCATCTCCCCGAGACCCTCTGCCTGAGCTCCCTCGTCCCACCTGCCTGTGTGTGACACAAGGGTTCCTTGAAGCCACAGACGGTGGACCTGCAAGATGGAAGCAGTTCCCAGCTAACTTTGCATAAGCAGGGAACACTCTTAAAAGCCACATGATGTCCTCCTCCCAGCCCGAGGTCCCAGGGAATACACCAGGGGCTTTCTTCCCATTCTCCTGGTCTGGTTCTTGTCACCAGCCTCCATGTTTTCAGGAAGCTCCATGCAGCCACGGAAATGACATTGACTGTGTAGGCAAACTCATGGTGGGGCCTTGGGCACAAATGCTGCTCTCTGGGCCTCATTTCCCCCATTGGAAAGATGGAAGAGGCTGATCTTTTCGGCTCCACCAGCCTCTCCTGATGGGATTCTGGTCTAAGCTCGTCCTCTGTGGCTGCACCCAAGCAAAGACCTGACTGATCTTCTCACTAAGCCCCCACAGGTCAGTGTCTCTGAGCTCAGCATGGTTTCTAGAAGTCTGAAACGTGATAACTGTGGAAGGAGTTTGTGAGCACAAATGAACAGGGACAGGCAGGAGTGGCTTTGAAGTCACGGAAGGGTTTTGGTGCCAGCTGTGCCACCGCTTACCAGCTGGATGACCTTGGGCAAGGGACACTTGCTGTACGAAGACGAGACTCTACCCACACAGGATTAAGTGATGTCAGCAGAGACTTAATTTTCTCATCCGTAAAACGTGAACATAACTATGGCTACCCCATGGGGTTGCTGGAGGACCAAATGAAATAATGCACAGTGTGTAGAGTTTAGCAGGGAGCCTGGTCCTTAGGTGTTTCATGAATGTCAGTGTTAAGATGACCAAGTACCAGCACGTGGGCCCTAGCCAGCCTTGCTCCTCCCAGCTCCGTGTGTACATGCTGGGTCTCACCCCCAGTGGTTTAATGAATGCTACGTCTGCTCCCAGCCCTTCATGCGGAGTAGGGCACAGCAGTGCTGGAGGCTTCCTGGGGGTGAGTCCCTAGTACCTAATTCAGAGTTTTAAAGAGGCAGCCAGTGTACTTTCCAGAGAGCATTTCAAGACCTTGAAGGCCCATCAAGCGCCAAGTTACAGCACAAGCCCACATCAGCCATCCCTCCAACTTGTTGCAGACCCATTGGCGGAAGATCAGACACCCTGATTGCTGAGGGTTAATTACTGACTTGGCATCCCTCTGCTCTGGGAGGACTTGCAAGAGTCTTTCTTTCTCTCTCTCTCTTTTTTTTCTTCTCTTTCCAAAGACATAAACATTTGTACTCCAAGTGGCCCAGGGGGCCTAGAGATGTTTATTTTGTAGTTAACAAAGAGAAGGACCTTTTGGCTTGGGAGCCAAGTGTTCTGCTGGCCCCAGGAAGAAGCCTTTGGGAGACCCTCTGAACCAGCAGGTGTCTCTGGGGGTGACCCAGGGTTGGGAGGGGCAGTGGTGTGGGCAGTGACAGGCAGCATAGTGGATGACCAGTCCAGCGACTTCAGCTGGCCCTCTCGCACCCCTGGGACACCAGGTGACTTGCCCAGGAAGGGGAAGTGATGCTCTGCAGTCCTGCTGGTAGGGAAAGCCCCACACCAGCATTTTGGCAGTGCTTCTTTCTGAATAGTGTGACAGTGAGAAATTTATGTTGCTCTTGGTTTTTTGTGCTTTCCAATTTTTTTTTTTTGAGACAGAGTCTCACTTTGTTGCCCGGGCTAGAGTGCTGTGGCGTTAGCCTAGCTCATAGCAACCTCAAACTCCTGGGCTCAACCGATCCCTCTGCCTCAGCCTCCTGAGTAGCTGGGATTACAGGCATGTGCCACCATGCCCGGCTAATTTTTTCTATATATTTTAGTTGTCCAATTAATTTCTTTCTATTTTTAGTACAGACGGGGTCTCGCTCTTGCTCAGGCTGGTCTCGAACTCCTGACCTTGAGCGATCCACCAGTCTTGGCCTCCCAGAGTGCTAGGATTACAGGCGTGAGCCACCGCGCCCAGCCGCTTTCCAATTTTTAAAAATCATCAATGGGCATTTTATTCTCAAAATGACACATATAATTCATGAGTGAAAAAGATTCAAGCCACATGTATATACATCACATAACATGTGAGCATCCGCCTCCTCTCCTTTTTCTTCCCGTTCCAAAGGTGACCATGATGAGGGTTTGACACGTACTTCACTTGCACATTTGCACTCATGCATGTGTACATATCTCCCTCTTTAAAAAATCCGATGAAAATGATATGCGTTGTTCTGTGACTTTATTTTTTCACTTAAGGTATCTAATACAGCCTTTATAGATGCACCACATTAATTTGAATGGTGACCTAGAATTTCATAGTATGGAGGTAGAATAATTTAATTGATATGATCACTTCTGTGCTGGTGGAATTAGTTCCGTTTATAAACAAAAAAAAGTTGCTCTTAAGACTTTCCTGTCATTGGGTCCTGTGGGGCCAAGGCCCTGGGGACTCACCCTCAGCGTAGACAGCAAATCGGAGATCTTCTAGGTGTCGCCGTGAGAGTCCTGGGTTAATGTCCAGGTTTAGGGCCAAGAAACCCGCGACTTTAACGGAGGGGTTGCGTGGACGCGGCGGTGCAGGGCCGGCCTTCCCCCGCACATCGCCGATCTTACCACGGGGCGGCGCTGGCGAGCGCGGGCCGGGGCGGGCTCTGCCGGGGATACGGGCGGGCAGCTCCGCGGAGACGCCTTCTGCAGGGGCCTCGGCCCGGCCCGTCTGTTCGCCCCCCTGGGGCCTTGAGGACATCCATGTCCTGTATTTGTTCCCTCACCTGAAGCAACAGATAGAAAAATCCGCTGCGGGCAGCGAGCCGGCAGAGAAGGCCATTTTCACGCTGTCATAAATAGGTATGTCCCTGGGAAGGCGAAGGTCGGTAGATACTCCATAAAACGGGGCCACAGTGCATTGGGGAAAGTAGCACTTGCAGGAACCGAGTCAGGAATTACTCTCTAGGGAGAGAACTGCCCTCGCTTCGTGCATTGTGCGCTTGGAGTCTGGTCGGTGAGGGTCTCAGTCCCAAGGGTAGGCTCATCCCAGGCCCCCGAGCTCCCGGTGGTCTCCGGGGGGACGACTTGAAACCGGTGATTCAGCTCTCATCTGCAGACAGGACTAAGGTCTAGGTCCAGGCGACACCAAGTCCTCCCCAGACCTGTCATCCTCAGTTTGCTGATAAAAACCATTAAACTGCATTAAGAACTCACAAGCCAGTGGCTGAGCTAAATATTTTACCCTTATTTAATTTAATCTGCATAACATCCCTATGAGAAGCACTGTTATACCTATTTTATAGAAGAATAAATGGAGCTTAGAAAGGTAGAGGAATCCAACGGGTCCAGGAACTAGAGACGGCAGAGCCCGCATTGAGCCCAGATCTCCTGCCTTAATGTTCCTCTGATGTCACTCGGCCAAGGTTTCGTCCACAAGATGTGACATCAAACCCATGTCCTGCTGCCCTCCCGGCAGGCCGCCGCCTTCCTCAGCCCCAGCTTCCAGGCCCTGTTCCCCCAGATAACACGCGGGGAAAGCAGGGAGTGCGTTTCTAGGGCGGAGAGTTCCAGAGCCTTGGGCCCCAGTTGCAAATAAGTCAGAAAGGGAGGGGGAAGTGGGAAGAACACCAAAGAGGAACGGCGTCCCCCTCGCCCCAGAGCCAGCGGGGAAGGCAAGGAATTGGAGAAAGTTAAGCAGATCCCGTCTCCCCCTTCCCTAGAGATGGCAAATCCCAGCCAAGCAAGGCAGCGCGCAGGAGGCAGGCGGCAGTTTCTAAGAGACTGGAGGGCTCCCTGCATGGGAACGGGAAGTGATTGTAGCCGAGCGTTTGGCTGGGAGTCCGGCTGATGGTTCCAACTCATGGGTATTAGCGAAGGGGAACAAGGAATTGCTGAGGGTGGCAAATTGGTTATAATTAAGAGAACCTGGGAGATGCAAAACAATGTGAAGGCCACCAGCTGCCCTGGATCTGGAGCCTCAGTCCTTGGAGCCGCTGGCTGGGGCTGAGACAGCTCAGGAAACGCGCCGGCCTCCCCTGCGGTGCAGACCATTTCAGCAAAGGCTGGGGAGGAAGGGGCCTCTCTTGCTTATATTCCCAGGGCCCAGGGTGCCACCGTGGCATTAGGGTCCTCCTTCCTGCTCCACCACCTTCCCCTCCCTTTTTCCACAATTTAAACTCACCCATCTCATGTCGTAGGAAAGCAAACAGGCTTGGGGGTGTGAATGAGTTTTTTAACCTCTGCCAGTCTTTGCTCATCTGACAAATGGGGACAGAAGCAATGCCTAACCAGTATAGATGTGAGGGTTCAATAAGATAATGTGTGGAGGGCAGTTAGCACAGGGCAGGGGCCGGTAAACCACGGTCTGGGGCTTGCCACCTGTTTTTTTGTTGCTGTTGTTTTATTTGGTTTGGTTTTTTTTTTTTTTTTTTTTTTTTGAGACAGAGTCTCACTCTGTCGCCCAGGGTTAGAGTGCAGTGACATCAGCCTAGCTCACAGCAACCTCAACTCTTGGGCTCAGGCGATCCTCCTCCCTCAGCCTCCCAAGTAGCTGGGACCACAGGCACACTGGCCACCATGCCTGGCTAATTTTTTCTGTTTTTACCACAGACGGGGTCTCACTCTTGCTCAGACTGGTCTCAACCTCCTGAGCTCAAGCGATCCTCCCATCTCGGCCTCCCACCTGGCCTTGCCACTTGTTTTTGTGTGGTCACGAGCTAAGAATGGTTTCTACATTCTTTAATTGTTGGGTGAAAAAAATCAAAAGAATAGCATTTTGTGATGTGAAAGTTATATGAAATTCAAGTTTTGATGTCCACAAAGTTTTATCGGAACACAACCATGCCCTTTTGTTTACATATTGTCTATGGCTAATATCAAAGGGATCCTAGGGGCCTCTCATCACCCTCCACTTGCCCACCCATCACAGAGCTGCCCAGGTGGCTCCAGGGCTTGTGATGGGGTCACTGAGGGTCCCAGTGGCCGGTCTGTAAAGGGATCAGAGACCCTATGGCCTGCAAAGTCTAAAATATTTAGAATTTAGCCTTTTACAGAAAAAGTTTGCTGACCCCTGGCATAATTACCTGACAGTAAGTGGTCAGTAAAATGTGTCCATGGTTACTATTATTATTATGACTGTTATTGTTATCCTTTCTGGCCTCATTTTTAACTTTCAAATAACCTGCTTATGGCTTAGTGGAGAGATTCCAAACCTCAAGTTGTTGGAAGGGTTTGGCGGAGGGGTCTCTGGACCTCTAGAATTGCCATGCACAGTTCGGTGGGTGGGGTCTTTTTGGGGGAGGGGCTCCATCCATTCCTCTGATTCTCAAAAGGGTTTGTGCCCTCAAATAGAAGTGTAGGTTAGATGCCTCCTTGCCCCAGGCTAATCGATCTGTGCTTGCCGGGGCTGTCTGGAGGCAACATCCTTGAAGATGAGCTCCCAGGAGGGAGGGGCCTGGCTTTGGAGCCAGTGGAGCTGGGCTGAGTCCTGCCCTGCCTGCCCCTGGCTGGACCCCTTCTCTGAGCCTTGGCTTCCTTGTTGGGTTGTTGCAAAGATGAATTCAGTAATGTCTGTTGGGTGCTTGGTACAGTGTCCGGCACACAATGGATATAGCCAAAATGGCAGCTATTGTTACTATTATTTTCCTTGCATGCTCTAAAAGCTCTTTCCTCAGCTCACTCAGACCCATAAAAAGCTGCCCCTGTATTTGGCTAGGTAGGAGGTTCAAGTGCGCCTTGAGCACTCCTGATCTTTATCTTTGGTACTAGCAACTAAGGCAGGTTGACTAAACACATTCACATGATCGATATGCAAGTAGCAGGTCCCCCAAAGGGTGTCCTGGTCCACGTTCAGCACAGCCTGCCACTGCCTGCCCCCAGTTGCCGGGCGTAGGCCTGTTCAGTGGGGGCCTGATGGCTCCAGACAACAGCTGGAGACCAGAAATGAAGACTTCCAGCAACAAGCAAATGTTGCTGCTTCTTGAGGTTGAAATATTCTATCCCCAAAGTGTCCCTTTCAGCTGAGCAAAAACAATCCCCCATGGGGACCCGACCTTGCCACAGAGGAACAAAAGCTTCCCAGTTCTCTGAGTCCCAGAGACTGTCTGCAGTTTCAGACACGCACGGCCCGGTGGAGAGAGAAGATGGTCATGTGACTTCCAAGCTTGGAGACAAGGTCACCTTTGTCAAACCCTTTTCCCCTCCACAGGAAGACAAGCCTTTGACTGCCTGACAAAGGGTGAGGCAGACGCTGCCCTGCTGCTGGCTTCTGGGTGTGGGCTTTACGATGTCTGCTTCTCTCAGGTTCGGGAGAACACAGGAGAGGAGGTCAAGGTCGGTGGTCCCCAAAGTTCACTCGAGTGAGTTTGGGGGTCTCTTCCTGTCCTCCTTGTCCCAGAATCCTAAGGGTTTATTTTTAGGTAGGACAGTTGCACATTCTGACTGCATTTATTTATTTTTCTGCTGCAGCCCAATTTGTCTTGAAGAAATTTACCAGCAAGACCACCCCATTTGTTTTCCACCAGCCATTCCTGCCATTAAAAATATTTTCCTTTGTGGAAGGAAAGAGCTTCTGGGAAAGAGAAGAAAGCTCAGGGAAGGTAAACACGCCAGGACAGCTGACCTTTAAAGGTGCTGTCATGGTGCTGTTGCCGCAGGGCAGAAGTCAGCCGCGGAGGGGACAATGGCAAAGGGAAGGGCCTGTCAAGGTAATGTCCCTTCCAGAGAAGCATCTGGAATAACTGCTGTGCTGCACCCACCCCACCCCCCACCTCTCTGTCCTGCTACGAATCTCTGGGCTGAAACAGTCTTTGCAGTCGAGTAACAAACACACCACCGTCCATGAAGGAAACGGCGACTGGAACTTGCACAACTGTCTAAGCGCGGACGATTTGTTTCAGAGGAGGTGACAACTTGATTTCCCAAACAAATGAAAGTGGGCGTCAGACTTTGGTGAGCATCAGTCATCCACTAAGCCGGGATGCGGCCGCGCCTGCCTGTCCAACAGCACGCAGGGATTCCCAGGCACGAGGCTAACGCACCACACCGAGAACCGTGTCTGTCTCAGGGGGAGGTGATATTCTCTTGTGGGACTGGCCTCTGCCCCCTTTTCTCCGAGAACCCCATATCCTAGCAAAAACTGGTCCTGAGAGACTTCACCGGGCCAGGTCACCTCCTGAGAACTTGGAATTGGGACTCAAAGAACCAGCAGTCTGAGCGTGCCTGAACCTGGCAGGTTAGAAGTGTTGCTTGGTTTCTGGGGAAGTCTCCCTCACTGGTCCCACCCCCGCTCACCCTGGTCCTGCGCAGGTACCCCCTCAGTATGTCCCAAGACACTGTCCTCAGCAGCTTTCTGGGATTGCCCCAGACACCCCAAGACATCGTCTGTGCCCACATTTCCATGGATCGTGTTCCCCAGGCCAGACTCGTGTGTGGGTCTCGGGCCCCTGTCCAATGCCTGCTGGACGGCTCTGCTTCCGTCCTCACAGGGACCCCACTGCACTCAGCCCATCAGGTCTCTACACCTGGCGCCTTTTATGTTCCTTATCTCAAAGAACGGCCTCGCTCCCCGCCCAGGCACCCAAGTCAGGTTACCTGGGCACCATCCTGGACAACTCCTTGTCCTTACCCCCGCCTCTATTCTAGCATAGAAGGAACATCTGCCATTTATTGAAAACATACAACAGCTAATAATTCATACAGCCGAATGTCCGAGCATCACAAAGGCAGGTGCGGTAACTGCCCCCACGTGACAGATGAGAAAACAGGTGCACGGGTCTGGGTCACTTGTCTAAGGTCATGTCTGAAGGGTGGAGTTGGGGTGTGAGCCCTTTTCTGTGGGTGTGGCTGGCTTCTCTCCATAGAACTGGTGTGTGGGGGGGCTCCGCATCTCTGGGCCAGACCTGTGCACCTTCCAGACCTGTGCACCTTCCTGTCCCACAACTGGTCTCGGGCCCTCGGTCTTACCCCACTCTGATCTGTTTTTCTGAACGCAAGGAGTAAATCTTTCCAAACTGGGATCTGATGTCGCTCCTCTGCTGCAACCCTTCAAAGGCTCCCTGTTTCGCCCACGCTGGCCTCATGAGTGGACGGCTGTGCTCCCATCTACTGTCGCATGCTGCCGCTAGGAGCCTCAGTTTCCTTATCAGCAAAAAGGGACAATGGTACGAAGGTGGTAACAACCTGTAAAGGGCTGTTGGGAGACGCACAGTGCCTAACCGCAGAGGGCCTGGTGCACAGCAGGCGGCTCCCACGTGGAGCTTCTATTAGTATTGAAAAGGAAAGGGTGGGGGGAAGAACTGGCTGCTCTGAGAGGCAAGATCAATTCCACCTGGGATAGTAATTCCTTAAGCCCTTTAGATACATTTTCTCACTTAATCTTCCTAACTCCTGAGGAATAGATTCAATTACGGTTTCCAGGTGGGGAAACTGAGGCAGAGAGGTGGACTGACCAACTTGAAGCCCGTTCAAACTTGGATCTTTCCACGTGCACAGCCCCGCTTTCTTCCCCTGGGCCTCCCCGGTACCCTGTCGGGGAGCTGGGTTGATGTGGAATTCCTGCTATTCCAGGCTTACCAGCTGCGGGTCCACTGAGAATCAAAGCCGTGACAAGCCTGGAGGAAATCTGGAGCCACTACTAGGAAAAAGCAAGAAAAAGGTGAGGCCTGGAGTTAAGAATTTCCATCACATGACACCTTCCTCTTGTCCCTCGGTCTCTGGGGGGCTCCCATAAAAACGACAGCCTAGGGCCCATCACTGTTTCTACAACAATGAGAATATTTATTTTCTCCAGACAGTAAAAATAACATTTTTTTTCTCTTTTGTAAAAGTTAAGTACCATTACATTCCATTTTCTTAAATAACAAAATCCTAAAAATATATATTAAATTGTATACAGTGCGTCACACTTCATCTTATATTTTTAAAATATATGATGTTTCTATTTTATTCTCAAAGTTGCATATTAAGAGCATATTTACAAATAAAGCCTTGTCATCCAAAGTCAAATCCCTGCTGGAAGGTGAGTTTGGATGGGGGAAGGTCTTCATGTGCATGAATCCGGAGGATGGGGGCTCCCCATGCAGGCAGGGAAGGGACCTCCAGGTTGTGCTTCTAAAGACACTTCCTTTCTGAAGCAGATTCACCTCTGACTTTCCTCCACACCCCACTTCTGCCTTGTTGACTGTGCTCAGCTGGTTAAGACTGAACCTGTGAGATGGGCCCACCAAGGGTCTGCGGCAGAGGGTCTGCAGGCAGAGGGGAAGCCCTGTCACCTCAGAGCTGTCCAGCCTGAGGGGGCAGCTGTGGCCGGAAGGTTTGGAAAAACACCCCACACCAGGGCAGCTAAGCTGAGAGACCTGGCCAGGAGGTAGAACAGTGAGGAAGGTAAACAAAGACACCAGAGGAAACAATCAAAAGGTTAAAAATTTCCAGGGTAGTAACAAAAGCAGACATCCACACCCACAGGAGATCTGAGACCCAGCAGGGTGCCGGGTGACTGGGCTCTGAGGGAGCCCTGGCGTGGCCTCAGCAGGCAAGGGCAGCAGGATTCCGGAGGACGGCCACTTCTAAGTGCCGTGACGAGTAAGTGTGCGTGTCCAGGACACATGGGGGCTGG
>VBSM01003230.1:3164071-3183851 GCA_008086735.1 Cheirogaleus medius | reverse complement strand
ACCCGGCCCCAGCAAATATTTTCATTATCATTTAAAAAATTCATTGTAACGCACCTTTGTGTGAGGACCAGTACTATCTTCCTAGATGTATTTCTAGTACTGAAGATGATACTTAGTACATGACTGACTTTAAACCAAATTATTTCCATTTGAAGTAATTTCCATTTGATCCTCCAGTAAAGGCACTATACTAAATAAAACATAATTCTATCTGCTACACAGCAAATGTCCAATAAAAATATGCTAAATGAATGAAAGACTGTCATATAAAAACTATATTCTATTTCTTACTGATGGAAAATCCACCATTTTAACCATTTTAAAGTATAAATGTTCCTCAACTTAGAATGAGGCTATGTCCCAATCATAAGTCAAAAGTATCCTAAGTCAAAAATGCATTTTTTTATTTTTTTAAGAGATAAGATCTTGCTCTGTCATCCACACTGGAGTGCAATGGAGTGGTCATTGCTCACTGCAGCTTTGAACTCATGGTCTCAGGTGATCCTCCTGCCTCAGCCTCTCGAGTAGCTAGGACTGTAGGTGCACATCACCATGCCCAGCCAATTTGTTTTTATTTATTTACTTATTTTTTGTAGAGATGGGGTCTTACTATGTTGCTCAGGCTGGTGTTGAACTCCTGCCCTCAAGCAATTCTCCTGCCTTGGCCTCCCAAAGTGTTGGGATTACAGACAATAGCCACCACAACCAGCTGAAAATGCATTTAATACCCTAATAAATCCATTGTAAAGTTGAAAAATCGTAAGTTGGCCATCGTTAAATCAGGGACCATCTATATACAATTCAGTGATATTTAGTATATTCACAGTATTCTACAACCATCACCACTAATTCCAAAACATTTTCATCACCCCAAAAACAAAATCTGTATGTAATTAAGCAGTCATTCCCCATTTTCCCCCTGCCCCTCCAGCCCTTGGCAACCACAAATGTGCTTTGGATTTGATTTGCCTATTCTGGACACTTCATATAAATGGAATCATAAAACATGTGGCTATTTGTGTCTGGTTCTTTCATTTAGGAGAACATTTTCAAGGGTCATCCATGTGGTAGCATGTGTCAGTGCTTCATTTCTTTTTATGGCTGAATAATAGTCCATTGCATGGATATACCACATTTTGTTCATCCATTCATCAACTGATGGGCATTTGAGTTGTTGACACTTTTTGGTTATTATGAATAATGCTGCTGTGAATATTTATGTACAATTTTTTAAGTCAACATATATTTTCAACTCTCTCAGGTACATGCCTAGGAGTAAAATTGCTGCGTCATAAGGTAACTCTTTGTTTCATGTTTTGAGGAACTGCCAGACTATTTTCTAAAGTAGAAGCACCAGTTTACATTTCTATCAGCAATGTCTGAGGGTTCCAATTTCTCCATATCCAATTTCTCCACCAACACTTATTTTCCATTTTTTAATTAACACTACATTTAATTTAAAGTAGAAAAACAGGTAGTGAACCCACACGCCCTGCTCCTGTTTCCTTTCTAGTCCCATGGCTTCTTGGCAGTATAAACCCCAGCAAGTTATTTATCCTCTCCATGGCCCAGGGTTCTCTTCTGTAAAATGAGAGTAATCATAGTAATGCCTACTTCAGACGGGTGCCAGGAGGACCTAATGTGATAATTTATGGAAAGCCTTGATACATGCTAGGTACTCAAGAAATGTTTATTTCCTTTCTTTCTTCACTTAAGAGTATACCAGGCATTTTGTTAGCTCAACAAACATACTCTCTTGGGTTAGGGTGTCAAGCTGGATAACTTTACAATAATGGACTCTGAATGAAAGGTTAAATAGATGTGCAGTGCATAGTTATTCGCCAACTAAACATTAGTAAGTTTCCTTAATCATTAGCCAAGGTTCAGTCTTTAGCCATAACAGAGGTACCAAACGAAGCATTTGTCTGGACATAACAGGATGTATAGGAAGCAACTGGCCGTCTCCAGTGGCAACACTGAGCTAAGAAGATCCACTGACCACATGAGTTCTGCTCGCCCATCCTTCCTCCTTCCTCCTCCTCTAAATAGACATACACTTTAGGCAATGTCTAAGCTATAACCTGATAAAGGCTCAGTTATAAACTTGGGCTAGGTTTTGTAGTCACCATATGGAGTGGTTGAATTGTGTTCCCCAAAGAGATAAGTCCTAACACCTGGTACCTATGAATGTAACCTTATTCAGAAATAGGGTCTTTAAAGATGTTATTGAGTCAAGATAAGACTGTACTAGATTAGGACAGGCCCTAAATCCAATGACTGGTGTCCTTTTAAGGAAACACACAGAGACATAGACATACACAGAGACATAGACACACATAAACGAAAACAGAGGAAAGATGGCCATGTGAAGAGGAAGTGATGCAGCTACAAGCCAACAAATGCTAAGGATTGCCGGCAACTGCCAGAAGCTGGGAAAGCTTCCCTGGACCCTTTGGAGGGAGCCACCTTGACTTTTAAAAATTAATTAATTAATTAATTATTTTTAGAGATAGGGTCTTGCTCTGTCACCCAGGCTGGAGTGCACTAGTGCGATCATAGCCCACTGTAGCTTCCAACTCCTGGGCTCAAGAGATCTTCCCGCCTCAGCCTCCCAAGTCGCTGGGATTACAGGTGTGAGCCACTGCACCCGGCCTGATGTTGGACTTCTAGCCAAAATGTGAGAGAATAAATTTCTGTTGTTTTAAACCACCCAGTTTATGATAATTTGTTTTGGCACCTCTGAGAAACTAATACACTATAGGACATTTTTGCTCAAAACTGAGCCACCCTGTATGGTTGAGATGTCGTTAGTGGTTGAGATCTTCTCTAGCCTAATGACCAAAAAGATACTATAGACATAATATTTTTTGGTAATATCAAGCCTTTTATTTTGTTTGCCTCATTTGCAACTAACTTCTTTTTACCATCTTAAAATCTGGTGCTTCATTGGTGCTACGACTCTCACCAAGTCTCACTACCACTGAGGGGTTACAGGTAGATTCAACGAGAAAGCAGGTATTCGGCGGTTAGAACATGGCACTGGAGAGATCACTGCTCCAGATCCATACCCCATTCAGAACACACTCTGCCCCTAGCCAGCATCTTACAAATCTGGCAGTTCAGAGAGGAGCTGGGTCAGGGCAAAGCCAGTGCTAGGCCTGGAAAAACAACTCACAGTAAGATATAAATCCCAAATGCCTAAAAAAAACCACTAAAAGAGCTTGGAAATTATATTGAAGCAAGAGGATATCAGAGCTCATACTGAACAGTTATATCAGTGTCTTTGTAAAATTGGAAAGTTTATCTTTTCTAGGTTGTCTTAGCATTTCACTAGGTCACATCACTTCAGACCAATTGGCGAGACTGTATCTAATCACTTGTTAAATGTCCTTCCTCCTAGAAGGCAGAGACTAAGTCTTCATGCTCTGTGCATATTCCCAGGGTCTGGTCAGTGCCTGGCCTGTAGTAGGTGCTTTGTAAGTATTGCCAAGAGAATGAATGAATAAATGGAAAGGAGGGAGGGTGGGCAGGCTTGTTGCTCTGGTCCAAGGGTTCCTGTGCCTTGGGCAGTGGTGGGCACAGGGCATACTCACTATCAAAGAGGATGATCCTGCCATCGCCACCACAGGGCTGGGAGTGATCCCCAAAGCAGACGCTGTTGCACTCGGTACTGGCCGCCTCCCCGTATTTCCAGTAATCAGCATTGTTTCCACAGAAGCAAGCATAGCCTGACTCCATCCCAGCAAACTGCCGTAACAGAGAAGCAGCACATGGTAAGCATTATCAGGGGTGGCAGGTGGCCCGAAGGAACCTGGCAGGGTGAGTCCCCAGCAAACAATCAGCCTCATCTTCCCAGACCACCCTTCCCCTGGGACCTCTCCCTTTTCCCACTTTTGCCACACTTAATTCCAAGCTGACCAGTAACTACACACCACCAATGTCAGTGAGCATCCCTTTTTAATGTTGTGTTTCTGCTATACTTAAAGAAGTTTTGGCAGGGAGAAAATCTCATAAACTTGAAACATGAATAATAATCATAGCTCAATATTTTATTGATTATTACTATGTGCTAGGTAGTAAGGGCTTTATAGCTAATTCTCAAAGCAAATTCATCATAGGACCCATTTAAAATTTTAAATTTTTTGTATTACCATGTAGTATTTTGGTACATAGTTCTTTAAATTTAGTACTTGTATACATTTGTGCAACCACTGGTACAATCAGGATACAGAACAGTTGAATCACCCCAATAATTGTCCTTGTGCTATTGCTTTAAACCTCGCTTCCCCATAACCCTTGGCAACCACTGACCGGTTTTCCATTACTATAGTTTTGTCTTTTCCAGAATGTCACATAAATGGAATCATACAGCATGTGACTTTTTTAGACTAGCTTCTTTCACTCAGCATAATGTCTTTGAAGTTCACCCAAATTGGTGTGTGTATCAGTGGTTTGCTCCTTTTCATTGCTGAACGAAGTTCACTGTATGGATGTACCACAGTTTGCTCATCCATTGGGCTGTTTCTAGTTTTTCATGATTAGCGCATGTTTAACTTTATAAGAAACTGCCAAACTTTTCCAGAACGACTGCACCACAACAATAATGTATGAGAGTCCCAGTTACTCCATATCCTTGTCAGCACTGAATATTGTCACTATATTTTATTTTAGCCATTCTAGTAGCTGTGCAGTTGTATCTCATTGTGGTTTTAATGACATTACCTAATGCTGATGATGCTGACTATCTTTTTATGTGCTTATTTCTGCTCAGGTCTTTTACTCATTTTTAAATTGTATTGTTTTTTGGTTTTTGTTTTTTTACTATTGGGTTTTTAGAGGTTTTGTCCCTTTCTTAAACACATTCTGGAAACAAGTCCTTTGTCGCATATGTGATTTGCAAGTATTTTCTCCCAGGCTATAGCTTGTCTTTTCATTCTCTTAAAATTATCTTTCACGGAGCAAAAGTTTTTAATCTTGGTGAAGTCCACATTAAAATGTATGAATTTTTTCTTTTTGTGGGTCATGTGTTTGGTGTTATCTCTAAGAACTTTTTATCTAAATCCAAGTTATGAAGATTTTCTTCTATATTTTCTTCTAAAAGTTTTAAAGTTTTATATTTTAGAGTTAGATCTATAATCAATTTTGAGTTCAGTATGTAGTCTTTTATGTTTGAGTTCTTTCAATTAGTATAATGTTTTGGAGATTCATTCATATTGTGGTGTGTGTCAGTATGTCTTAATATGTCTTTTTTTTTTTTTTTTTTGAGGCAGAGTCTTACTTTGTTGCCCGGGCTAGAGTGCCGTGGCGTCAGCTTAGCTCATAGCAACCTCAAACTCCTGGGCTCAAGCAATCTTACTGCCTCAGCCTCCCAAGTAGCTGGGACTACAGGCACGCACCACCATGCCCGGCTAATTTTTTCTATATATTTAGTTGGCCAATTAATTTCTTTCTATTTTTTAATAGAGACGGGGTCTGGCTCTTGCTGAGGCTGGTTTTGAACTCCTGACCTCGAGCGATCCGCCCACCTCGGCCTCCCAGAGTGCTAGGATTACAGGCGTGAGCCACCGCACCCGGCCATGTCTTCTCTTTTTATTGAGTAGTATTCCATAGTTATGGATATACTATAATTTGTTTATCCATTCATCAGTTAATGGACATTTGGGTTATTTACAGACTGGAGCTATTATGGATGCTACTGCTATGAACACTGATATGTAAGTCTTTGTGTGAGCTAGACTTTATCTTGAGTAAATATCCAGGCATGGTATTGCTGAGTTGTAAGACAGATGTATATTTAACTTTATGAGAAACTTCAAGGCCGGGCACAGTGGCTCACACTTGTAATCCTAGCACTCTGGGAGGCCGAGGCAGGAGGATTGCTTGAGCTCAGGAGTTCGAGACCAGCCTGAGCAAGAGCAAGACCCACATCTCCACTAAAAATAGAAAAATTAGCTGGGCATTATGGCTTGCCCCTATAGTCGCAGCTACTTGGGAAGCTGAGGCAGGAAGATTACTTGAGCCCAGGGGTTTGGGGCTGCAATGAGTTATGATGACGCCACTGCACTCTATCCAGGGTGACAGAGTGAGACTCTGTCCCCACTCACCCCCGCAAAAAAAGGGATAAGAAAAGAAACTTCAAGATCTTTCTCCAAAGAGGCTGTTACAATTTTACATTCCTACCAGCCATCTATGAGAGTTACACTTGCTCCATATCCTTGCCAATTCTTACTATTTTAGTCATTCTGGGTGTATAGTGGTATCTCATTGTGGTTTTAATTTGTATTTCCCTGATAACTAGTGAAGCTGAACATCTTTTCATGTGTTTATTGGCCATCTATATATATTTTTGTGTGTGTGGGGGTATGTCTGTTCAAATCTTTTGCCCATTTTTTAATTGAGCTGTCTTATTATTGAGATTTTAAGAGTTCTTTATATATTCTGTATATAAGTCCTTTATCAGATATATATTTAGCAACTACTTTCTCCCAGGGTGTGGCTTGCCTTTTCATTTTTTAATTCTATTTTTTCAAGATAAATTTTTAATATTGACAAGTCCATTTCACCAATTTTTTCTTTTATAGTTTATGTTTTTTGTGTCCTATTTAAGAAATCTTTGTCTACACGCCTGTAATCCTAGCACTCTGGGAGGACGAGGCGGGAGGATCGCTCAAGGTCAAGAGTTTGAAACCGGCGTGAGCAAGAGCAAGACCCTGTCTCTACTAAAAAATAGAAAGAAATTAATTGGCCAACTAAAAATATATAGAAAAAATTAGCCGGGCATGGTGGCACATGCCTGTAGTCCCAGCTACTCGGGAGGCTGAGGCAGGAGGATGGCTTGAGCTGAGGAGTCTGAGGTTGCTGTGAGCTAGGCTGATGCCACGTACTCTAGCCCAGGCAACAGAGTGAGACTCTGTCTCAAAATAAAAAAAGAAAGAAATCTTTGTCTAACTCAATGTTGTAAGACTTTTTTGTTTATCTTGAAGTTTAGTAGTTTTAGCCCTTTTTAAAATTGAAATGTAATTCACATAACATAAAATTCACCATTTTAAAGTGTATATTTCAGTGGTTGTTAATATATTCATTGTGTTGTGTAACCACCAGCACTGTATCATTCCAGAACATTCATCACCCTGAAAAGAAACCCTGCACTGATGAGCAGTTAGTCCAAATTCCTCCCACCTCCCACCCTCTGGCAACCGCTAACCTACTTTCTGTCTGTATGGATTTGCCTCTTCGGGACACTTCATGTGAACGGAATCATACTACATGCGGCCTTTTGTTCCTGGCTTATTTTGCTTAGCACTTATTTTTCAGTTATCTCAGCAAAATGCATTTCTATCTTTATCTTTTTCTGTTGTTGCATAGACACAGAGCCATTACCTTGAACCTCTGACTCCGGCAGAAACTGATGCAGGTTTGTATGGTGAGCTTGTTGGACGTTTTACTGGTACCAGTCAGAGGAGGTGGGTTTCCATGATCCTTGTAGCAGCCAAGGTTTCCAGGCACTACAGAAAAAATAAAAACAAAAGAATTTCACAACATCTGGCTGTGAAACACCCAGAAGTAAAAGCAATTTGTGCCAGGTACTTTTATCTCGGCCAATATTTCCAGTCCTGAGGTTCAAATAAATAACGAGCAGTCAGTTTTAAAAATGGAAGCCTTAGTGTCCCCTGTTAAATACCATGTTTTTGTTTTATTTTGAAGAGTATGTGAGACCCGGGTCATCTTTAACCTTAAGACTTTTTTTTCACCTGTTCAATATTGATAGGATTTGGTATTGAAGAGAACTAAGAACAATTTCCTAAAAATACAGAGGCTACAATATGTAAATTATGTTTCAGAATTGCTACAGAGCAGGAAGAGCCTTTGGAAGCCCATTATCCTATACCCTGTACCTAAGCCCTTTGTTCCTTAAAACACTCCACAAGTGGGTTTCCCCAAGGTCTTTTGGTGAGTGTATTAGTTTCCTGTTGGTGCTGGAACAAATTACTACAAACCTAGTGGCTTAAAAGAACATAAATTTATAACCTTTTAGTCCTGGAGATCAAAAGTACTAAATGGGTCTTATGGAGCTAAAATCAAGGTGTAAGCTGAGTTGAGTTCCTCCTGGAAGCTAAAGGGGAGAATCTGTTACTTGCCTTCTCAATCTCTGAGAAGCTGCCTGTATTCCTTGGCTTGTGGCCACACTGTTCCACTCTCTGTTTCCATCATCACCTCTCCTTTCCTCCCTGTTTCTGTTGTCATATCACCTTCTCTGACTCAGATCCTGCTGCCTCTCTAAGGACCCGATGATTATACTGGTCCCACTTGGATGATCCAGGCTAATCTATCCCAAAATACTTAATTTGATCACATCTGCAAAATCCCTTGTGCCATATTCACAGATTCTGAGGATTACAATGTAGACATCTTTGGGAGGGCCACTCTTTAGGCTACCACTGTGAGCATATTAGTGTTTGACAACCACCACATAGCAGATGGTTTGCTCTAGTAGAAAAAGCTGTTTCTGAGAATAAAGAAATGTAAATATATGTACCAACTGTGGTAGACAGCTTTCAATGATGGACCTCAATGATCCTGCTAGGGACTGAATGTTTGTATGCCCCTGTGACATAAGAAATATACACTTGGTCTCTGCTCCTGGTTCCTGGCACAGAGCTACTAACTCTTTTGGAATTTTCTCGGTGATTAGAGCATCTTTGTTCTAATGAGGCAATTCTTGGTGGGTCCCTGGATAGCTTCCAGATAGGGGCTGGTCACAAGAAAGACCAAACCATGATTAGAAGTTTGGAACTTTCAGTCCCATTCTCCCCATCCTGCAGGGCAGGGAGAGGACCCCCAAATTGAGTTAATATTAGGTTATTAAGAATGGAATGTCCTATTTCCTTAAGTACTAAGTTTGACAGTTGATATCTCTGTTATTTCACTTTGACACTTCCTGGTTTTGTTTTTTTTTTTTATTGTGAAGGTACATCCTCGTTCTTTCAAACACATGTTTTGGCCTGTGATTATCATTCAAATTTTTATTTTAGAGCAATTTTTGTGAAACCATGGATAAGTCAAAAATTCGGGTTCTTTTTGAATATGAGTTCTATCGTGGAACTAATGCAGTGCAGACAGCTTGAAATAGCAACAAAGTGTTTGGGAAGGATGTGGCTAATGAATGCACAGTACGCCAATGGTTTGAGAAGTTCTGTTCTGGTAATTTTAACCTTGAAAATGAGCTACATGGGCGACTTGAGACCAAGGTGGATAATGATGAGCTGAAAGCTATAGTGGAAGCAAATCCATCTCAATCTACACATGAATTAGCAGCAAGGTTTGACATTACTATTCCAACAATATTGGACCATTTGAAACAAATCAGCAAGGTAAAGAAGCTGGATAGATAGGTTCCACACGAACTAAGTGAGCGTCAGAAAAGAAATCATCTTGAAGCTTGCCTTTCTTTGCTGTCATGACAAAAAGGCAAACCATTTCTACACTGTATTGTTATGTGTGATGAAAAATGGATTCTTTGTGAAAATTGCAAGTGTTTGCACAATGGCTGGATAAAGATGAAGTGCTGAAACACAGTCCAAAACCAAATATGCATCAGAAAAAGCAAACGGTGTCTGTTTGATGGTCTAGCACTGGTATTTTCCACTACAGCTTCATGAAACCTGGTCAATCACAATTATAGCGGATGTCTACTGCAACCAATTGGATGAAATGATGAGGATGCTTGCAACTAAGCAGCTGAGATTGGTCACTAGAGACAGGCCAATCCTCTTGCAAGATCACATGTCGCAAAAAACAACACTGCTCAAACTACAGAAGCTGGACTTAGAAACTCTCTGTCACCCACCATATTCACCAGACCTTGTACCAACTGATTTCCACTTCTTCCAGGCTTTGGACCACTTCTTACAAGGAAAAATATTCAATTCTCAATAAGCTGTGGAAACACCTTTCGCGATTTCATTGCCACCCGCTCTTCAGGCCTCTTCGCTGCTGGCATAAACAAGCTACTGTTAAGATGGCAAACCTGCATTGAAAGTTTAGGCACATGCTTTGATAAGTTTACTGCTTCTTGTTTGGGATATAATAAATTAAACTTTTGATTCAAAATCAGACATTTCATATTTAATGACCTAAATAATCAATCATGCTTATGTGATGAGCCTCTATAAAAATTCCTGAAAATGGGATTCAGATGTGATCAGGCATGTTCAGGGTGGTGTGGCTGTAGACTAAAAGATGGGATTCACAGAGCTTCCAGATTGGAGAACACATCCATGTGCCAGGTGTGGCTCACTCCACAAGAACAGAAACTCCTGGGCTTGGGACCCTTCCAGATCTCACCCCGTGTACCTTCTCATCTGTCTGTTCATCTGTATCCTTTACATATCCTTTATAATAAACTGGTAAGTTTGTTCCCTGAGTTCTGTGAGCTGTTGTAGCAAATTATCGAAGCTGAGAAGAGGGTTGTGGAACCCCCAATTTGTAGCCACATGGGACAGAAGTGTGAGTAACCTGGGGACCCACTACTTGCAGTTGGCATCTGAAGTGGGGAACAGTCTTGTGGGACTGTGCCATTAACCTGTGGATTATGCACTAACTCTAGGTACTTAGTGTCATAATTTAACTGTAGGGTACCCAGGGGGTGTCTGGAGAGTTGGAGAATTGGCTGGTTTGCGTAAAACCCATCCATCTGGTGTCAGAAGAGAAGTGTGTGAATGTATAGGAAAAAGGGGGTTTTCCTCTATTACCCCTCAAAATTCATATGCTGAAGCCTGAATGCCCAGTATGAAGGTATTTGGAGGTGGAGCCTTTGGGAGGTGATTAGGTTTAGATGAGGTCCTGAGTGTTGAGCCCCCATGATGGGATTACTGCCTTTATAAGAAGAGACCAGAGCCCTCTCTCTTTCTCCCATGTGAGGATACAGCAAGAAGGAGGCCGGTGGCAAAACAGGAAGAGAGGCTTCATCAGGCAGAGTCTGATAGCACCTTGACCTTTAGCTTCCCAGCCTTTAGAACTGTGAGAAATAAATGTCTATTGTTTAAGCCACCCAGTTTAAGGTATTTTGCTATAGCAACCCAAAGTGCCTAAAACAGATCCTCCTTCCTAGTATTCATGCCCTCGTGTAATCTCCTCTCCTTGAGTGTGGGCTGCACTGGTGACTTGCTTCTGACCAATAGAATGTGGCAATGCTGACAGTGTGTGGTGGCTCACGCCTGTAATCCTAGCACTCTGGGAGGCTGAGGCAGGAGGATTGCTTGAGGCCAGGAGTTCAAGACCAGCCTCAGCAAGAGCAAGACCCCGTCTCTACTAAAAATAGAAAGAAATTAGCTGGGCAACTAAAAATAGAAAAAAAAAATTAGCCGAGTGTGGTGGCATATGCCTGAAGTCCCAGCTACCTGGGAGGCTGAGGGAGGAGGATAGCTTGAGCCCAGGAGTTTGAGGTTGCTGTGAGCTAGGCTGACACCACAGCACTCAAGCCTAGGCAACAAAGCGAGACTCAGTCTCAAAAAAAAAAAAGAAATGTGGCACACTGATGGGATGTCGCTTCTGTGATTAGGTTACAAGCCACTGTGACTTCATCTTGCTAGCAGACTCTCTACTGCCTTTTTGGCTTGTACCCTTCTATGAAGCATGTGCCACGTCAGAGGCCATGTGGTAAGGAACTGAGGGTGGCCTTTAGCCAACAACCAGCAAGAAACTGAGAATTTCAGTCTAATAGTCCACAAAAAAACTGAATCCTACCAACAACTATGCAAGGCTGGAAGTGGATTCTCTCCCCAGTCAAGCCTTCCGATGAGACTACAGCCCTGGCAGCTACATTTATGGGCCCAGCACACTTCCGCTGCGTGACTATGCTCTGGAAGCTACATTTATTGCAGCCTTTGAGGGACCTCGAAGCAAAGGATTTGGCTACTCCATACCCAGATTTCCCAACCCACAGAATGTGTGAGACAATAAATATGTGATGTTTTAAGCCACTAAGTTTTGGGGTAATTTGTTACATGTAATAGATAACTAATACACCTTATAATATATACTAAATATATGTTTAGTGAATGAAGGAATAAATTCATTGTGGGTCATAGACAAATCAATCTCAGTGAATTGATCTGTGTTATCAATCTCTGTGGTCATCTGTGTTATCGATTTCTGAATCACTCCACTATCAGTTGAGCCCCTTTCCCTTTCTCCATTTGTTCCTCATGGTTTGTATAACTGAAGCTGTAACAAGATACAAATGAGGCCTAGTTCTAGAAGCAGGTTCTAGGTCAGTTGAGAGTTATGTATTACCTAATTCCAAAGTGGCAGCCATATAGACTCTTAGATAGTATTTTTCCTTTATGTTTAAGATGGGAAAATAACACAGTCCAGTTTAATATGCTTTATATCCACATTAGTCTTTGGGCATACAAAATACATGCATGTATGTGTATTTATATATGTACACACACACTTTTTTATTTCTTCCACCATCTAACCAGCCCATTTTAAATTGGCAGGAAGTACCTCTGTTAACCCAAAGACTCACCCTTCCCCCTCTAAGCCAAGCGGTTACCTTTCTCCCTTGCGTCACACATGGTTCAAATATAACAAATGTGGCTCACCACACTAAAGTTAAAATGCATCCTTCGGAAACAAACCAAATCTCTATAGTAGCAAATGTAAACAGAAAAGCTCTAGGCAGTAGGAGTCCAGTGTTCAGTGGGGGCCTGGTTTGGGAATGTCTTGGTTTTAGGGTTTAAACAACTGCAATGAGTCAAGCGTCTCTAGTCAGGAGCATGTGATATAAACTGAGTTTGTTAAAGGGACTTTGCACATGGAAATCTGAACCACTTAATGGTTCTTAGTAAGAACTACTTGATCATGCTCATCTTGGTCATTTATACTGATTTTTGTCTCATTTATTCCATTAGGCTCACAAGTAAGCATGTTATTATGTATTAGTTTACAGAGAGCCCAAGGCATATAATCATAAATGTTAATGTTAGACATAAATAAGGCCATGGGTTGCATTAATGCAGCTGGAACCTATAAGCTTGATTCATAACAAAACAGTGAGCAAATACAGACAGCTCGTGTTCCAAAGAGGCAGTGGGGTCCTGAAACACACCATGAGGGGGATCACTGGGAATCAGACCGCAGCCTGCTACTGTTCTAAGCCATTTGAGTCTCGATAGCCTGAGGTACCATCCTTGCCCCCCAAGTGAATCACCTGCCAAACACTGTCAATTCCTCCTCCTAAAACGTCACACACATGTGCTCATGCCTCTCTATCCATGCTGCCGCTCCTAGTTCGGGCCGTTGTCCCCTCCCACTTAGTCTTCTGCATCAGACTCCATCTCTGTTTCTAGGCTTACCCTACTCTAATCTAGTTAGTACACTGCGATCAGAATACTCTTTACTGTGCATTCCAGACAGAAGGAATGGCAAGCGCAAAGGCCTAAGGCAAAAATGAGCTTGGCCTTTGCAGGAACAAAAAGAAGTGAGTGTGACCAGTGAGAGAGAAAGAGCAAAGCAGCAGCAGCTGGAGAGGTAAGTGCAGCCCCGCCTAAAACCCTCAAAGCTCCCTGGCTGCCCCTCGGGATAAAGTGCAAACCTCCCCACGTAGTACAGGGGCCTTCCCCTCTGTGCTGCTCTCTTCCTCCTCTCCTGCCGACAAGACCTCTCTCTCTACCCCTTGGCCCATATTCTGCATGACGGCCACACTGCAGAGTATTTGCAAGTTTCCCAACTGCACCTTGCCCTCTCTCTGGCCTCTGGATTTTTTCACGTGATATTCCTTCTGCTTAGAATATTCTTTCTTTCGTAAGATTTCAGCCCGAGCATCATTTCTGCTGGGAAGCCCCATGGCCCTTCCATCCTTCCCACTCTACCTCCCACACAAAACAGAGGATTATGTGCCCCTGCTGTGTAGTCCTATAGCGGTCTAGGTTGAGTCTGATTCTAAACACTGGTTTACTTGTCTCTCTCCCTGATCAACCATGAACAACTTAAGGACAGGACTGTATCTTCCTCACACCACCGTATTCCTAGTGCCTGGAATGGTCCCAGTTACACAGCAGGTGCTGTAGGACTATGTGCTGAATGGGTAAGCAGGTAAAGGTACATTTTAGGCAGCAGTGAATGAACAGGGTAGAGTAGAGGTGAAAAGCAGCGTTGATCTGCATAACGACGCCCATTTAAAGCTAGTAACTTGGTTTTGACTCCTTTCTGCTGTCTTCTTTGGTTATCTAAAAGCATCATTCTAGATAACTAAGTTTTCCATAACGATTAACTTTAAAATTTAAAATTTTATTGTAATCATTTTGGATGAAACCTTCTAAAACACATTAGATATTTCTTAAACTAATTTAACATAGTTTAACTGACTTGAAATTTTTCTTGGTAACTGGAGGTCATCAATTGTACTTCACCAAAATGGCCTCAGACTGGTGTGCTTTTTTATGTTCTTGTGTCTGGCTTCAATAGTTAGTTCATTTGTCTCCTTGGTTGCTGTCTTAGTCAGCTTAGGCTGCTATAACAAAATACCATAGGCTGGTGACTTAAACAGCAGACATTTATTTCCCACAGTTTTGGCAGCCGAGAAGTCAAGGTGCTGGCAGATTCGGTTCCTGATGAGGGCTCTTCTTCCTGGCTTGCAGACAGCCACCTTCTTCCTGTGTCCTCACATGGCAGAAAGAGGTTGAGCTCTGGTCTGTCTGCCTCTTCTTGTAAGGACACCAATCTCATCATGGGGGCCCCATACTCATGACTGCATCTAAACCTAATTACCTCTCAAGGGCCCCATCTCCAAATGTCTTCATATTGGGGGTTAGGGCTTCAACACAAGAATTTGGGTAGGGACACAGACATTCAGTCCAAAACAGTTGCTGTTAAGGCTGCTAAAACTTCAGATCCTTGGAACTGAAAGGGGTCTCAGTATCTCCTTCTTAGTAAACTCAGTGCCTGCAGCCTTTGCTTATCCTCTTCTTAATCTGCTGCTTCTCAGGCTTAGAACAAAACTCTGGAGGAAAAATAAGAATGAACAGGTTCTAAAAGAGGGAAGGCCTTTGTGCTCCCCACTTTCTGCCATCCATACTGTAGCTCAGGAGTTGGTTTTGCTTGCTCAATTCAGAGAACTTGGCAATATTCTGAAGGGCACTGCTGTTATCATCATTTGTCTGGGAGCAGCTGGCATTTTGCAGTGGGACAAAGCCTAGGGTAGATTCTGGCCCCTCTATCACGGCCTTTTAAAGCTCAGTTTCACCAACAGTGGAATAAGAAACAATGCAGACCTCAAAGGGTTCTTGTGAGAAATAAAATGAGATAGTGTAAATAAAGTAAATACCACAAGGCCTGGCAGCATAGTATGTGCTGGATAAATAGTGCTTATTATCATTATAGATAATAAGGCATTCATCATTCACCAAACAAGAATAACTTGCTTAGTAATAAAAAAATAAAGTAGCATTGATTTAAAAGCCAAAATCAAAGGCAGCCACCTCAGCAAATGGTTTGATTCTGGACATTAAAAGAGTAATCTCTTACATCTGCACAGCATACAGTGCATTTCCACGTAAGTCATCGCACATGAAGCTCTAGCCCTTTCAGGGCCAGACTGACTTTGCAAACATGTTACTCCCTCAATGCTCTGTGCACCATGAAGGGAGCCTCTGAGATAGCGGTCGGCCTCTGAGGGTGCCACTGCCCTCTGACTCGTCCTGGAAAGTGTGGCTCGAAGTCTTGCCGGAGAAGACACGTCATGTCGTCTTCAAAAGCATTACTGGTCAGCTGAGTGGATTTCCAGACTGTGTCCCACCCAGTCTGTGTCCCTTAGCTCTTCCCAGAAGCAGGAAGAAAAAGTCAACTTGAAAAAGGATATTTGTTCTCAAATTCTTCCTTACTTTCAAGGCCACTTTAAAGTCCTTGTGGCTTGGTCATGCATTTTTCCTCTTACCAAAGAGGCTTCAAAACTTTCAATTTTTAAAAAAATCATCTTAACACACAAATAGACCCCTGTTTGCCATAGTTGAGGATTGAAAACTTATGAAAATTAACTACCAACATTCAGATATTCAGGGTTGTTGACCAAGATAAAAATTTTAGAGTTGGCTGAGGGGAGATGGTCCTCCATTCGGATTAACCCAGGAACTATTGTTCTTTTACTATCACAAGGAACTATTGGGAAGCAACTGTCAGCAGGTTCACTAAACACTTGTTACAATTTATTACAACTTAGCTTCACTGTGAAGGTGCTACACATACCTCCATGGGGGCCTCCGGGGCTGACAGCCCTTCTCTGAGAACCACCTATTACCCACGGCACCTTCTCAAAGAATCGGTTCCCGTAACTACTGCTGGTTGGGGTCAGATCATAGGACCCCATCCTCTGGCCACAGCTGACTCACACTGAGGCCACCAGATTCTTTCTGCCAGGAAGCTGGAATCAGGATCCACTCAGTGAATTGCAGGCACCGGCATTGTAGGAATCTGCCAAGTACAAGTTGAGGCAACCAAACTCACGTTTGGGCCATGTGAGTGGATGAGCGAGCCAATTGTACTGGTCTGCAGAGAGGAAGAAGAGTGGTTGTCAAGCTGGGAGAGAGGCAGAGATGGGAGACGATGTTGCCCCAGAGGGAGGCGGTGACAGTGCATGTCTCCTCTCTAGGTTCTTGGGACACAGGGGTTGGGTTCTGTGACATATCCCAATGCTCTTCCAATAAATTCTTTTTGCTCAAGTTAGCTTGAGTAAGTTCTAGTCCTGACAACCAAACAATTCCTGTCAAGGACAGAAGGCATGCCCATCTTGGTAAAAGTTCAATTTGAATACACGTCTTCAGATGGTAATACACATAAGCAGCAGCCCTGACTGCTACTATGTTTTCTACTCCACTGCTCTGACTAAATCTGGGATATTTGCTTTAGGAAACCAGAAGCAAAGTTTTGTCTTCCATTTTAGAAAACTCTTTCCATGGCTCTGCAGAACTCCTTTTATTTTTTTTTTCTTATAAGTAAAATCTACTTCTTCAGACATGATGCAACTCCTTTGCCTATTTTAAATGTCACCTAAACCATCTTCTGCCCAGAAGACCCCACGTTGGTGCCTCATTAGCTGACTTCTCCCCTCCATGGGAACAAGAACTAAGTACAACTGAGATGATGTCACTGGTGTCCTGCTGGAGGAGCAATTAATATAAACACATCTTTGAGAGTACTGACTGGTTAAGCGTGGATTCACCCACCCTCTCAGGCCCATAACCATATGAGTACACTGCACCCTGTCCTATCCACCTGCAACTTCTGGGTCCAAGTCCTTATCACAATATAGCCACACTCTACCTCTGTAACTTTATTTCTAAACATAAACTTCCTTCCAGTCACTCTGATTCTTCACACAGCTTTATTCATGCCTGTAAGTCTCGGTATCAACTCATCCAAACAAATAAATAAGCACAGCTTTTTCTTCCTCTCTGAAATTCTACCCTCAGGGGACAGTAGTAAGAACCCCCTAAGCATCCTGACCCCATATGGCCAGGACGTATCACAGTGGTAGCTCCCTTCTGGTGGGAGTTCCTTCTCTTAATTTCTGGTGATTCAGTACCATAGATAATACCCAAAGAAAGCTCTAATAATTTCTTCGCTCCCTGTTCCTGTGTGTTGCTTCCACTTTAAGAGTTGGAATCGATTCCCCTCCTTCTTAAATCTGGGCTGGCCTTGAGACTTGCTTTGATCAGTAGAGTGTGGTGGGCTTCTGAGTTCATTCCTTAAGAGGACTGGCAGCTTCTGCTTCTTCCCTCTGGGAAGCCAGCCACCATAGGAGACGTCTGAATGCCCTGCTGTTGAGAGAGGTCACCGGGTGGAGGACTGATCTTGATCTCGAACGTCAGCAGAGCTCCCAGCTAAAAGCTACCTGACTGAGGCAAGAGTAGTGGAACTGCCCAGCTGAAGCTCCCCCAAACCACAGAACTGGAAGAAATGATAAACTATTTTTGTTTTAAGTCACTAGGGTCTGGAGTGGCACGCTATGCAACAACAAACAACCCAAACACCTCACTTGATCAAAGATCAGTCCAAGTTCAAGAGAAATACAGCTGTGTCTCTGGGAAGAAAAGATCCATTTGTTGACTTGGAGTTATTTTTTCAGGGACACCACAAATATCCCAGGCAAGGAACCACAGACTCATCTTTCACTCTTCCTGCTGTTTCATCCCTTATATATTCCACTTGTCATCAAGTTCTGTCTTCTTCCTAAATGCATCTAGGACTCAACCCTTCCTGTGCTGTCTCGCTGCTGCCGTCCTAGCCTAGACTGTTATCCCCTGATTTGGAAATCTACTTATCCTCTCCTCCCCAGACTTCCTTCCTCCAGTCCATCCTGTAAACGACCCTGGACTCGCCTTTCCAAATTAGGGCTTTCAGCATATCAGTCCCACCTGATCAATTCTGGCTTTCAAGGCCTGACCTGGTTACTCTCTGTCCACTCCTCCGCTCCGGCCAGCCTGGCCCCCAACCCACCCACGGCTGATCCCGTGCCCATCCTCCAGGCCTCTGTCACGCTGTTCCCTGAGCTGGTGTGCCCTAACCCATCCAGGCCCCGTTCGCCTTTCTCCCAGTTTCCACAATCCTTACTAAGTCCTCTTGTCTTCAAAACCTCGCAGTTCTCTACCTCATAATTCAACACTTATTTATGTAATTGGTGCTAGTCTCCAAATTTCTCCTGTTTATAACTCAGATTCCTAATTACATCATAAGATGGAGAGGCTATTTCTTACATTTATGTATGTTCCTCACGGGCAAGTGCTGGTGTAAAGATTTTCAGTAAAGCCATCCCTAGTGATCTGAATGATTTTCCCTTTTTAAGTCACTGGTATGCTTTACACAACTGTGCTTTAGAACATTTTGTATCTGTTGCTGAACCAATGTCCATTTGGTTCAGAAAGTCTGTATTTTTTTTTTCACAGAAAATTAAATAATGTCCACTGCCAAAACCCAAAAATAATCAAGTACATGCCAGATCTGAAACCATAAAACTGCATTACAAGAACAAATGTGGGGCCTCTTGTGTTCCCTGAGTCCGGTGCCACAGCAGGCCCCAGGAACGGCCATCGCAGCAGCTGAGGCCTGGTACCAAGCCCCACGGTCAGTCAGATTAAAAAGATAAAGACAGAAATAAAAATCAGGTTAGGAACAACATATCCTAGGAATTGGATGACAGGAACATGCCAATGATAGTCCATTTCCTGGGGAAAGCACGCCACCCCAATACCTGCTGCTACTTTCATGCCTACCATGTACTAGGTAGGGTTCTGTGCACGTTATTCATTTACTTTTCAAAATAACTCTGGAAGGAACAGAAGAGGAAACCAAGGCACAGAGGAGACTCATTTTGCCTAAAGCTATTAAGCGAATAATGATTCAGACCTAAGTGGGTGGGACTCAGATGTCCACATTCTTTCCACCAGCTTGCGTTGTCTCTTATGGGAAGAGATATGACTTCCTGGCATCAAGAAAGAATATTTAGTGAGCACCTGTTCCGGCCTCCACTGTGCTAGGTGTGGGGGAAGATTACTGAAATATATGGCTCTTTTTAGTGGCTACTAAGGAAAGGCTGGAGCAGGTAAAACCCCCATAAATTCCATCAGTATCCCTCCACAAATAAACATACACTCTAAGTAGCTCAAGGGTGTCTGTGATGCTAATACAGCCTCAATAGGAATCCTTGAGCCCCCTTTCTTTTCTTTTTTCATTTTCTTTCTTTTCTTTTCTTTTCTTTTCTTTTCTTTCCTTCCTTCCTTCC
>VBSM01003230.1:3135097-3148729 GCA_008086735.1 Cheirogaleus medius | reverse complement strand
GAGCCCAGGAGTTCAAGGTTGCAGTGAGCTATGATTGCACCACTGCACTCTAGCCTGGGTGACAGAGCAGAATCCTGCTTCTTAAAACAAAAAAAATTATTGTTAATTTTTTCTAGGTGTGATAATGGTACTGCTAATATGATTTTGAAAAGAATTCTTAACATTTAGAGATACATACGGAAATATTTACAGATGATATGATACGATATCTGAAATCTGTTACAAAATAATGTAGTGGGGGAGAAAAGGGAGTACAGATAAAATAACATTGGCCATGGCTGGCAATCACAGAAGCTGGGAGAAGACACATGGGACTTCCTTATAGTCTCCTCTCTATATTTGCATGTTTTCTAAATTTCCCATAAAAATTTTTTTAAAAGGACATCTTGAAAATAGTACTAACATGTTTTGGAATTAATCTACATTAGCCTCTTTTTAAGAACTATAAACAAATTCAATAAGCCATAAAGTCAGCTATCTAAAATCAAGATAGACATTCACGTCATGTTCTTGGATTACACATTAACAGTGCAGAATGACCATAGATCAAGTTGCACTTTTGCATAAAGTAGAAATACCACAAAAATAATCACTGTATTATGCTTGCTTTGGCAGCACATATACTAAAATCAGAATGATGCAGAGAAGATTAGCATGGCCCCTAAACAAGGACGACACACAAATTCATGAAGTGTTCCATACAAAATAATAATAATAATCACCGTAATGTTTTAAACATCAGTAGCTTTTCCATTAAAATACCTTTTAGGCCGGGCGCGGTGGCTCACGCCTGTAATCCTAGCACTCTGGGAGGCCGAGGCGGGTGGATAGCTCAAGGTCAGGAGTTCGAAACCAGCCTGACCAAGAGCGAGACCCCGTCTCTACTAAAAATAGAAAGAAATTAATTGGCCAACTAAAAAAAAAATATATATATAGAAAAAATTAGTCGGGCATGGTGGCGCATGCCTGTAGTCCCAGCTACTCGGGAGGCTGAGGCAGAAGGATCGCTTGAGCCCAGGAGTTTGAGGTTGCTGTGAGCTAGGCTGACGCCACGGCACTCACCCTAGCCTGGGCAACAAAGTAAGACTCTGTCTCAAAAAAAAAATAAAATAAAATACCTTTTAGATCTTCCTTTTCATTTAAGGATACAGTGTCCTTAAAAAGAATAACAGAAGAAAAGGCCATGCTTCTCAAAATTATTTATACTTTTGGAAGGAGACTTGAGGCCTTCTATTTGAATCTCCAATTTATTCATCTCTATTAACAGATGAAATATTTAGTTAGTTAGTTGTTTTAGAGGGTCTCGCTCTGTTGCCCAGGTTCCATGCCACCATATCCAGCTAATTAATTAATTAATTAATTTCTTTCTTTCCTTCCTTCCTTCCTTCCTTCCTTCCTTCTCTCCTTCTCTCCTTCTCTCTTTCTTTCTTTCTTTGAGACAAGGTTTTGCTATGCTGCCCAGGCTGGTCTCAAACTCCTGGCCTCAAGCAATCCTTCTGCCTCAGCCTCCCAAAGGGCTGGGATTATAGGCATGAGCAACCACGCCTGGCCCAGATGAAATATTTAATTACTTAAAAGGCCATTGCAAGAAAAAATGAACCTATAGTAAGCATACAACCAGAGGTTTACACTTGATCTTAGCCAAAAGGCCGAGAAGCGATACAACCAGAGGTTTAAACTCAGAAGATCCATGAAAACACTTTAGAGAGAGGGCCTTATTATTTGTTAAATAAAAATTTGGAAAACAAATAATTATCAAGGCACAGATAGAGTGGCTTGGGTACCCTTTATTTCTCATCTGGCTCTCATCTTGAATATGCTCCACTCTCCTACCTAGGCAGGACCCACTGGAAAACATGCCATGGTTGTCATCGTGAAGGATGTGTGTTTTTGCCGGGAATAGTCACCATGAATATGCAGTAGTGCTTGAGGAATTTCTATTTATTACTTAGGATATTATAAACATATACAATCATCAAATTGAAGCCCAAAAGATAGTTTTTGAGAAAAAAATAACCATTACTCTATCAGCATCCTGGTCTACAACATGTATAGAAAGATTAAGCCAAGCCTCAGTTAAAGAATGAACTCACTAAGTCACAGGCTCAGCACAACTCTAAAAAGATCATTTCACTAATTAACCAAAGCACCTTGATGGATTTTACTGCCAGTACCAATATAACATATTCTACCATACTTTGGTGATGTAAAGTATTCATCTCTCAATGTAATATGTGAATATAAATGGTTCAATCTTGAAATAAAATTTCACACTAGAAAGTTTTCACATAAAGATAAAGGAAGCATAAGTATTTTAAAGCTCGAAGTCCAGCTTGCTGATGGACAATATCTCAGCTCATTATAAGTCAGCTCTAAAGAAAACACAAAGACAAAAGGTGGAGAACTGTTTGAAGGCTCAGGGTCTAGAATAGGTGGCATTAACTCCTACAGGAACAGGGGCTCTGAAACAAGTCACACGCTGCCTGCTGCCACAGCTCTTAGGGGACTTGATTGCCCTGAACTGTAATTGCTCAAGAAGCACCTGGTCCTGCTTCCAATAGCCCGTGAGTTTGAGCATCTTACTCACCTCTGCATCCTAGCAATTACAGACCCCATACAAGGTGCCTGGCAAACGCTTATTGAACAAGGGAAGCAGGTGAATGGGGAACTGGGGGCAAATCCATTATGGACACTTTCAGAGTGCCCCAGTTTCCTCACCAGTGTATGCCTCGAGGCCAGCCTCAAGAATCACCTAGCAATAACCTATGACAAGTGCCAGGAAAATTTATGTAAATCAAGTACTGGAAAATCAAATACTTGCTATTTAAACCAGGGAACTCCACTATTTAAAGGAAATCCATGGTAAAGCCACCTGTAATGGGGGTATAATCAATCCCCTCTTTAGTGAATATACATTTTTATATTCTGAGGTTGCTTTTAGCAGGAGGGACCTGACTCAAATCTACACCTTGCCTCACTGTCACTTGAGCAACCCTATTTCATACTGTCTGAAGCTCTCAATCAGACTAAAAGGAGATCAAATGAACTGATATAATCCAGCTTCTGGACAAGTTTTGTCAGTACTGCCTGTGACCTATTTTTAATGTCAGATGGCAAGAAAGTTCCCCAATAATAGAGTCTTGGAGGGCAGCCAATACTCCATGGAAGCCAGACTCTGGGCTTTTCAGCTTCCCTCAGTTGATATGGCGTGGACAAACAATACAAGAGTTCCTGAGTAGGGAGCTGGTTGCCAGGTAGACCATATATCTCAAGAGTACATTTTCAAAGTAAAACTTGAAGCAACAAAGTTGTAGTCTTCTGTGTATTGGCACAGGAATGAGCCCTGATCAGAGATTCTGGGCACGCAGTAGGCATTTGATAAGCTCTTGTCAGTTGGTCCCAACATAAAAATATGACTCAAGAGATAGGTTTCAGGCCAGGCCCAGTGGCTCACACCTGTAATTCTAGCACTCTGGGAGGCCAAGGCAGGAGGATTGCTTGAGGTCAGGAGTTCGAGATCAGCCTGAGCAAGAAGGAGATCCCGTCTCTAATAAAAATACAAAAAAATTAGCCAGGCATGGTGGTGCATGCCTGTAGTTCCAGCTACTTGGGAGGCTGAGGCAGGAGGATAGCTGGAGCCCAGGAGTTTGAGGTTGCTGTGAGCTAGGCTGATGCCATGGCACTCTAGCCCAGATGACGGAGTGAGACTCTGTCTCAAAAAAAAAAAAAAGAGAGAGAGAGATATGTTTCAGAAGTTCTGGCCAGGAGACAGTTTAGTGCAGAAGGAAAGACTCATTGTAGCAATGATTTATAAAAAAGCAAGAACAAGCAGCGCTGTCATCTCCAGCCATCCAGAACAATAAGAGTAAGGGCAGATGGTGGCTAACAGATTAATTCTGATTGTGAAAAGTTTAAAGTTTTATGTAGTGTTTCATGGATCTCAAGGTGGGTTGTCAGATTTAGCAAATAAAAATATAGGATGCTCACTTAAATTTGAATTTCAGATAAACGCCAAATAATTTTTAAAGATAAGTATACCTAAATGTTGCGAGACAGACTTAAACACTAAAAAATTATTTGAAATTCAAATTTAATGGGGCACCCTGCATTTAATCTAGCAATCTTACTCTAAAGAGGATAGAAAGATATAGTGAATCACAGATCCCATTATTGCATTAAGGTTTCTGAAACACTGTTCACAGAAATGCTTGAAGAGCTTAGATGTGGATAATGAAGAAGCTACTTTTTTAAGAGTGAAAAAAGATACTGATCAGAGTTCCCTGCTCCCAGGCTACAGTGAAAGGAGGGACCAAAGTACAATACAATTAGGACAGGTTTCTCAACCTCAGCACTACTGACGTTTTGGGCCAATAATTCTTTGATGTGGGAGCAATCCTGTACATTTGAGGATGTTTAGCATTATTCCTGGACTCTACCTGCTAGATGCTAGTAACACCCCCTCGGGTGTGACAGCCAAAAATGCCTCTAAGTATTGCAAAATGTCCCCTGGGGGCAAAATCTCCTCCAGTTGAAATCACTGGGTTAGAAGAAATGGTCAAATAAACAGAAAGTGTCATATCCATTAACCAGTGGTCAAATAACAAAAGATTGTTCACAAGGGAGACATTCTCAGCTCAACCCGGGGCTGGTCCAAGCTCATAACAGGGAAGAGGAAAGCCTAGTCACTTCAGCTAAGACAATCAGAAACCCTTCATCTGCCAGAAGCGCTAGAGAAGAATCTCGGGTGAGCCAAGCCAATGAAGCTCCACACGGCCATGCACACATCACAGCAAGCAAAGCGTCGCACCCAGCCTTTGAAGACGTTCCTTTTAAGTTAACCTCCCCTCCAACAACTAAACTTTTTCCAAATCTCTTCCTGCCATTTGGAAGTTGAGTGATTCTCAGCTGAAAAGGCCTGTATATACGAGGTGCAGATGGCAGCAGTTACGGCCCTCACCAGATGCTGCAGTCTCTAATTTGATTGAAAAGATATAATTAGACAACAGAAACACTTTAATGAAAGAGCAAAACATGGAGGGAGGGAAGGATTGAAGGCCCTTAACTGATGCCAAAACACCCACCAGTAATAGAGGCTTTGAGTCTGGGGAAAGGGAAGGGGAAAGCCCCTTAAAAGGACAGTCCCTATCCTGTTTATTTCCCCATAGACATAGGAATAGGGATTTTATTATTGTAGATTTCCACTGTATTTTATGTGGGAACAATCTGATTAGAACCAGAAGAGTCTTCGGAAGAACATCAAAGAAAAACAAATATGGCTTCTGTGGTCATTATTAAAAATATTTTTACCAGCCCAATAATTTTCTTTGAAGATGAATTTTTATAGATTGAACAGCAGCAAGTAATTTACATACTGCGACGGGATTGGTTAACAATCCCTACTATCCTAGAAGAGAACTACTCGGTTGCCATGTTTTCATCCAGCTTTAGGACACTAAGGCATGTGCGCAGCCATATAATAAAATTTGTTTGGAAGGTAGAAAGAAATCGTGCAATCATACATGCTGATGGCTACAACCACTATGAATCATCTTTAAAAGCTGCCTATACTGTTTTTACTATTTCCTAGCTTTAAAACTTTGAGTGTGAGTATATTGTTCTGGTCCTAACCAAGACTCTAACCAAACTGAAAGAAATCCAGCCCTCAAAATCTGCAGTTGCTAATGTGGTGTGACACTCGGGTTTGGAAGCGGCTGCAGCCTCCTCAGCCCACTAGAAGCAGGGCCCCGCCCTTGTGGCAAATTGAACAATAAAAGTTTAATGCTTTGGCTACTTGCCAGGGATTAAATCTGTGGCAAGAGAAACTAGAAGCTGGGCCCAGCAGAGGGGCAGCCCTGAGAGGGTCCTGTTGTATAACTTGGAGGGAGAGAGGCAACTGCATGTGAGGTGACCTAAAATCTTTTGTCTGCCAAGGTACTCCCTAGCACCTAACTTCATTCCTCCTCAAACAGGTACAAGTCCAGGCTAGGGAGGTGTTTACCTAGAAAGAGAATAAAAAAGGGGAGGGAGGAAAAGGGATTCCTTTAGAGGAGGACAAGGCACATTTCTGTTGAGTGTTTATTACTGAGGTGTATGGACACCCGTCTGACGTTTCTACGGTGGCCTCTTTCCTTCCCTCTTCAGTCTGAATCCAGACAATGTGTCAGAAATTGAGATGGGAGCAGGGGAGGGGGAAGTACTGCCATTTTGGGAGGAAGACGTTGAAGACAAGAGGAGGAAAAAATAGAGTGACCTCGGACTGCTCCTCCTAGACTAATACTTCCGGGTTCCAGCTGGATTCTCAAGGTCAAACTGAATGTGGAAGGAATTGTCAGTCATCGTCCTCATCTATGCAGAGGCTGCACAGCCAGCCAGAAAATGACCTGCCAAGTGGCATCAGGGGGCTTGATCTCACTTCAAAACCTATACTGGTAGTTTTCTAAGGGACACATTCCCTTCCTCCTATGTTGTCCTTATTCAGGAGGCAAAAACTCAGGCAAAAGCTACAGACCCAAACTTCCGGCCTCTCTCAAGTGTTTTGCATTAACTGTTCCACAGTACAAACACAATCAACTTGGTATGTTTGAATGTTTCATTTTGTTTTTTTCAGAAATGTTTTAATTAAAACAAAATAATCAGCCATGCTAAGCACATTGTTGTTTTTTAAAAACTACTTGAAATATGACAATAGAACCATGGAAATAAAAATTAACTGCTTAGGAAAGTGACAGAAATTTGTTTTCTTCTTCTTCTTCTTTTTTTTTTTTTTTTTTGTTCCTGGCTGTTTTTCTATGTCTCAGGGCTGGTGCCACCTGCTGCCTGGGCTTTCCTCTGAGAAACAGATCCCTCAACGGTTTGTTCCAAGCAACATCTGCAGGCATAATTGAACAAACCATAGGCCAGTTCCGAGGCAGGCACTATTTTCTTTATGTTGTGCACACTGAACCACACTGAATTTCTCCTTGAAGCATTTTTAAAAAAGTCTTATTAAAGATCCAAATGTACGTATGTGAACTTTCCCTCATATGTATCTTTTAAAAAATTATGGTAAAACATAACATAAAATGTATCATTTTAACCCTTTCTCCCATATTTATTGAAGTTAACAGTACATGGTAAAATGTTCACTCATTCACCAAAATCTAGCCTCCTTGTCACCTTTTCTAGACCAGTGAACACTAAAAAAATCAATAGACATGGACCTAGAAAAGGACCTGGCAAAGTACAACCTGTAGGCCAAATGTGGCCCACTGCCTGGGTTTAAAATTTTTGATTTTGAAGAAATTAAAAAGAACGTATTTTGTAACATAAAAATTACATGAAATCCAAATTTTAGTGTCCACAACTTTGATTGGAACACAGCCATGCCTATCTATATATGTCTTGTCTATGGCTGCTTTTGCCCTACAAAGTTGAGTAATTTCAACAAAAACAGTATATGGCCACCAAGGCCAAATTATTTACTGCCTTGCCCTTTACAAAAAAATGTTAGCCCACACCTGACCTAGAGCCTCAGGTGGCATTCTAGCCTCAAAAATTCTAAACTAGAGATGGTATATCACCCCTAAATCCCTACTCTGTATATAGTGAAGCTATTTCAAGCAACATATTTTCTCTTAATCATTTATTGCTTTTGGTCCAACTATGCTAAACCATGAAGCGTATCAGTATCTATATTGAGTACACCAACTTGCTGTTTATTAATAGTGAGCCTAAATGGGGGGCCTTCTTGCCTTAAGATCTTATAAAAGGGCTCATTGCATACCTCAAAGATTTAAATGGTTTGTCTAGAGACCAAAACGAAATTTCACAAAAGGATCAGAGTTCTTTGATACGAGGTCAAAATGGTGTTTCTTAAAATACTCAGAACTCATAAGTAACTGTTACGCATGCTTTATTCCGTCACTACCTCAGCTCCCATGTTGCTTACAGGTAACTCTATTGCCATTAATGAAGTCCCCAAAAGAGGCAAGACTGTAGAGACTATGAAGCTCTTGCTGTTAACTGAACTCATAGGTTTTATGGCAAGACATACTATTGGCTAGTGGGACAAATTCCAGATGAGGAGTTAGAGGAGAATGAGAGTCAATTTATAAACTTATAAAATGCTATTTAAGCTGAGTGGAGAAGCTCTGTTGATGCACACCTAATAGCCCCCAAATGTAATGCAGTTTGCCTTAGGCAGTTTGCCTTAGGTAGAAAACTCAATTAGCAAAGTCCACCCAGCCTTCTCTTCTGTTTCTACCTCATCTTCCCCCCCCAGGTCAGTAAATGCCAGATGGGGGCCCACTAGGGAGAACCCATCGGCTCCATGGCCCAGGCTGCCTTCCTCCTTGAGAGGAAAGTCTAGATTCCACAATTAACCTCTATCTTCCTTTCTATCAGCTGTGAAGGAAGGGAAAGAATCTTAAAGGAAGAATGAAGAAAAGGGAGATCATTTGGGGTTGGTTACACACTGTAATTAGAAGTAGCATTGATGGGGAATGAGCTAACTGTTTTTATACAGTCAGCATTCAAAAATGCAAACCACCAGTAATTTAAATATTATAAAATTGTGCAGAATATAAGTATTGAAATAATTTTTTCCATCCACAAAATTTTAGAGAAAATTACAGTATCAAAAAATATAAAATCCTCAGAGTAAACCGTGTTTTTTTTTTTTTTTATTGGGAAGGATTTAAAAACTAGTGGGTAGGCTCTAGACAGGATGTGATACTGAAGACCATGTGGTATCTCCCTAAAAGTGCTTCTGAAACCAGAGAGGAAAAGTCACAAAAGTACCGATGTACCAAGACAGTAGCAAACCAATCTGGCAGGATTCACTGAGTTGGGAACTTGGGCCACTTATCACAAATCATTTCACAATGGTTATTTCCCCCTACCCCAGACTCCTAAATAAAAGTACACTAAGATTTGGGATTCAACTATCTGTCTGCACTGGACCCTAGCAAAGCAAAGCGCCTGGGAGAGCATGCCACCTTCCAGTAAGCATAAGCAGAGTTGGCTCACTTGACACTTTTCAGAGCGGATACTCTGCCCTTTCCAGAAGGGGAACCAGTCCATTTCCACCCATACCTCTCTCAGAGGACATTAAATCCTGACCACACAGATGGCAAAGTGGAGCTAAGGGGTTACTAGGTTACAGTTATGTTGACATATCTTGGCTCTCGGAATGTCCCTCCCTTACTCCTCACAAAAGTAGAAGTGATCAAACTGTAGAAATCCTATAGAAGGTGGAGATCACTCAGAAACCACTTAGTGAGCCTTGGATTTACAGCACTAGGAGACCCCCATTCTCCTGATCTAAAGCCAAGTTTTGCCTTTCACAGGAATCAATCAGACAGAAAGCTCATAGCATTCCCAGGGTAAATGAGGTGTCTAGCACTTGATGAACTGTGAAGCCCTATAAAAAGTATTATTAAAGTGTTTATTGACTGCCTTCTATATGTAGGTGTGTTACCTACAGTATATCATTTAATTTCCACAACACCCTGTGAGGGAATTATCATTACCTCCCCCCACCTTGCAGATGAGGAAACTGAGGCCAGAAGCTGAAGGCATGGCCCAAAAGTCACACAGTAAGTGATAACACCAAGTCCTAGCTTTTTCACTAATCCAAGCTGGTAAGTTAACAAAGCGACGCTGAGTTTCTTTCACCAGCAAAATCCTGTCTTTCCAACATCACAGTCTGTGACTTTGGGTGGAGAACCCAGAAGCTGGTTTTCCTACTTGGGCAGAATGGTAATGAACTCTTCCCGTCCCTTTCACAAACGTCGGATGCTCAACACCCAAACAACCTGCAGAGAAACGTAACTGGCCGGGCAACGCCCTCTTGCCGGCTCTTCAACTTGGAAAGGATTCTGCTACAAGGAAGGGTGTGTGTGGACGCTAAGCAAATTCCAAACTTTCATCCTGGTCCAGGGCCCCACCTCGAGAAGATCTGGCCTTGGCGTGGGGAGCAGGTGACCTGTTTAAAGTGTGGGGTTACCCAGGACATGGGGCTCAGCGTTGAGCACCCTAAGCTCTGTAGCGGAGAAGTTTCCCCATCACTCTTTCCTTTCTTCCTCTCCCCCTGCTGGGCTATCACTTAAGTCACAGGGAAGTTCAAAGCAGCCCAGTGGGTAGGGACTAGGCGTCCCGGGAGGGTACAGCGGGTCGTCCCAGGACTCTGACCTGCCTGTAGCAGGTCAGGCAAGTCAATCCGGCTCCTCTCAAAAGCCAGTGTCGGCCAAGGGGACGCTCCTGCGGGAGGCGCAGGGTCCACCGGCGTAGGTGGGAGGAAAGGGTTGGGGACGCGGGGGCGTCGTAGTAAGGTTCGGGGAGAGGTGTCACTGAGGGTCTTGGGGAGAGGGTGCAGCGTCTTGAGGCGAGGGAGCCGTCCTGGCCCGAGGTGCGTCGCTGAGAGACTTGGGGACGGGATCCCAGGAGGGGCTGGGGAGCAGGGGGCGTCCCGGCCCGGGGGAGTCGCGGAGAGGCTTGGGCGGCGGGTCCCGAGCTCTGAGACGGGAGGCGTCCCGGCCCAGGGGGCGTCGCCGAGGGGCTTGGCGAAGGGGTCCCGGGAGGAACTGAGGCGGAGGGAGCGTTCCAGCCTGAGGAGGGTCGCCGAGGAGAACCAGGTCCCGAAGCTGGGGGACAGCAGCCGGGCCCGGGGGCGTCGCCGAGGGGCGGGGGAGGGGGCCCGAGAGGTGCCGCGGCGGGAGGCAGTGGGCCCCGGGCGGGCTCCGCGCAGGGCAGGCGCCGGGGGTCGCTCACTCACCGGGTCCGGGGCCGAGGCCGGGGCTGGGCGCGGGCCGGGCCGCCAGCGTGAGCGCGGCGGCGGAGAGCAGGGCGAGGCGGGCGGCGGGCGGCGCCATGGGCCGTCAGTGCGGGGCCCCGGGGCGCGGCCCGGGGGAGAGGGGGCAGCGCGGGGAGCCGGGGGCGGCCATGGGAGCGGGACGCGGGGCCCGAGCGTGGCCCCGCCCCGGCCGCCCGGCCGCCCCGCCCCGGCCCGCAGCCGAGGGCCCGCCCGACTCCGCGGCGAGGCCCGAGGGGCGGAGCCGATGCGCACGCACGCCCCGCCCCGCGCCGCGCCTGCCACTCACGCACCAGGCCCCGCCCAGCTCCCTTCACCTGGGCCAGCCCGGCTGGAAGCCTCATGAGTCTGATCCAGGGGAGGGGTCAGCAGGTAAGGGGCGGGGCCCAGGGCCCCGCCTCCAAGTCCCCACGCGGAGGTTTGGCCCGGTGAAGCGGGCGGGGCGCCCAGTGGTCCCCGCTCTACCCTCGCTCGGGTCGTGACCCACGTGCGGGCTCGACCACAGCGGTGATAATCAGAACAGCAGTTTGCAAACCCTTCTTCCCTGCTTGGCTCATCGTAGTGGTTCAAACAAGGGTGCTTTGGAGCCAGCCAGTCCGGATTCACATCCCACTCTGTCATCTTGGGCAGATTTGAAGGAAAAATAGCTCTTACCTCAATTTCCTTATCTGTTAAATGGGGATGATGATAGCAACTACTCCCCAAAGCGGCTGTACTAAATAAGATAATGCATGGTAACTTTTACGCACGCACAACAAATGTTGAGTTCCTTTCTCACCCCAAGTCTCGCAGCCACGAAGGAGGCAGCTTACCGAGCCCTGGTTCCGAATCCTATCACACATCCTGTGTCAACCAGGGCAAGTTTCCTGATTGGTCTGAGCCGCAGCCGTCCCAGAATAGGAGTAATAAAAGACCTTCCCAGGAGTAGAGAGATAGTGGGGCGCAAGTAAAGCGCCCCCCACGAAGTCCAGAGGCGGGTTGGACAGCGCTGCTATCTTGCAGACTGGGACGCTGGGGTTAAGAGAGCGCGTGGCCTGCTTAAGCTCTCGGCCCCTGCGTAGTAGGCCCTTTGCCCCTCCAAGGTCTTCCCCGGCCGCAGCCGGGGTCGGTGGTGGGTCTCCCTCCTCCCCCGCGCCCCCAGGCAGAGGGGATTTTCCTATGGCTCCCGCCTAAAGCGCCGCGGTGACGCCCGGCGGGGCAGGTCTGGGCGGCGCGCCGCAGCTTTCAAGTCCCTGGCCCGGGCTTGCAAGTGTTCCCGTGGCGGCGGGAACATCTGCCCTCGTGCGCCGACTCGCTGCACTCAGAGCAGGGCTGGGCGGTACCGGCCCCGCGGGCTCCCGGGCCTGCCTTGGGTACACCCGTCCCTGCACCCCCTTACCACCTGGGAGCCGCCCCCTCACCCACTCCCAGAGCCCGCGTTCCCCCAAATGCCATTCCCCACCCAGGGCTGCTCCCAGAGCAGTGCCCCAAGGGCGCAGCCACCTCCCACGAAGCCTCTCAGTCTCTGTCCCTCTCCACCCACACGACCCAGCGCTGTGGCAAGAAGAATCTTGTCGGTCATTGTCTTCACGGTGTCATTCCCGAGTTCAGAAATCCTCTGGGCTCCTTAATGGAGCATACGGACACCCCTCTCCCAGCCATGCCTGGTCCCTGGGGACACACTCTCCACATCCCACCTGGTGACTTTTTTCCACAATTGCAGGCCCTTCGGCACCTTCTCCAGCAGGATCTGAGAACCCTTTGTGACAGAGGAAATGGCCTGGAAAAATGACAAAGATGTTCTATGTCTCTTTAAAACATCCCTCACTCCTTTTGGAGAACTAGGGCCTACACCCCTGCCTGAGGGCAACAGTGGAGAGGGGCAAGGGAATGTCTTTTGTCCTTTGTGCTACACAAGATGCCCTGAGCTACGAAGGTCCTGGGTGGAGGTCACAGGATTGTCTTCAGCAGAGATGGGACAGAGATGGGAGGATTAAAATCATCACCTGTAGTTGAACAACTGCCTGAAGCTGAGAACCCACTCTTTAAAAGCTCTGTATTTCTGCTTATTATTAAGACAATGACCTTTTTAGACCTTAGTCTCCATCCTCCTCCTTTGCCAACAAATTAACAAACCTCTCTTTCCTCCTCTTCAAACCACATGTCCTCGTTCTTCTGATGCGGCCTCGATGTGCCGAGCTTTCAGTAACACCTTTGTCCCTGACTTTTGCCCTCTCTCAGGCAAGATCGCCTTGGAAGAGAAGGAAACAAGATGCAGGTGAAACCATCTGCCGAAGCAAAGGCTCAGTGAAGGCAGAGCCGCTTTCCTTCAGCAGGTGAGGAACACACCAAGTGCTGGGGACACAGCCGCCACCAAGACCAGACCTTTCCCCGGAGCTTACAGTCTAGCCAGCCGACCTGAGAAAATGCAAATGCTAGACACCAAAAGTACTGCAAAGATAAGAAAACGATGTTGACCGAATGGTCTGTGGACTATTTTAACCGCTTTAGTACCAGCGTCCACTATAGTCGACAGGCACAGATGAACTCGAGTGTCGACTTTAGCCAACAGCCGTGATATGAGGGCGCACAGCCGAGCGTCGACTGTAGTCGACAGCCAAAAGCTTTTGCTTTTACAGCTTTTATCTCTGCAGTTGCAGTGTGTACGTTCAGCTAATAAGTTACTACGAATTTGTGAGCTTTTAACAAGTCCTTAGTAGGAGTTGTTATAGTTATTTTCCTAAAGCTGCCTGTAAAGTAAGACAAGCTTTCAGTGCTTTCAAGCTTTCCTCATCACACAAGAACAAAATGGATGCGTCGTCAATGCACAGCACAAACTACCGTGCGGACTGTGAGTGCCGGCT
>VBSM01003230.1:3123280-3134997 GCA_008086735.1 Cheirogaleus medius | reverse complement strand
TGCCTCAGCCTCCCAAAGTGTTAGGATTACAGGTGTGAGCCACTGTGCCTGGCCTTAATGCAATATTTTAAAAAAATATAAGGGAGTGCAAAAACATCCATGATGAACAGAATATCAACATTTTAAATAAAGATAGGATCTGTATTCTTGAATTTCTTTTAGCATCAGGCGAGGCTCACCATAGTATCATTACTGATCCTGTCTCCCAGGATTCTGGCTCAGACAAATCAGTGATGGAAATTTCGAGAGAGGCTGTAGTTTGCTTGTTCTGATGGGGGCGAGGGAAGAGAAAGAATTGGTCTTAAACATAGTGAGTTAGAGGTGTCTGTGGGGCATCTAGGTGGGCTCGTCTGAGAACTCGGGTAGGGTTTGGGTTAGAAATGAGGAAGTGCGAGTCATCTGCAGAATGAGGTGAGAATTGGTGGGAAGGCCGGCAGGACACCATGAGTTCACACACTTGGCCGCACATGTGGTCTAAATCATTGGTCCTCAGAGTTTGCATCATCATTTAGGAATCTTCTCAAATTCTCTCTCATCCAAAGTTGTTCTCTTCTTCTGCATCACAAACCTCAGTTATGTTCCCACATGGGTGTGGGAGTTTACTGCTTGGGTGTTAAAATAAAAACATCTGAGGAAATTAGAAACAACTAAATTCCACTAGAATTTGGGGGGTGGGGGTGGGGCCATAAAGGGGGTAAAAAAAAGAATGAATATAATTGGCTCCATTTCTTCTTTATTAGCTGATCATCCAGGAAGAATAAGCTAAGAGAAACTGAAGAGAAGAAAGGTAGTAGGAAAGGAAAGGAAAAAAAGAGAGAAGAAAGATTAGAGGAGCTAAAAATACAACGACGAAAGCTTGGCTAAACATCAAAGAAGGGCAGATGTGTTTCCAAATAGAAGCGGTGGTTTAGATATGTCAGAAAGTACCATTCCAAATGTTGGGTGGAAAATGAAGATTATTTAGACTGAGTTCAGCAGAATAAGAAAGCTCCATGGGAGAAGCAAACTGAGGAACAGGTCTTTTAACAACATGGAAGCTCTCCTGCCTCAACCCTGAGTTCTCTGGATCAAGTCACCAGTGGTGGAGACTCTTGCCTTGGTTTCAGGACCCTGGATCAAATAGTCTTTCCATCTTGGCTGTAAAATTCTCAAGACCTTTTGACGGAACAATCTCTGTTAAAGACTAGACACTTTCCTTATCATATCCTCAGGTGCTCACTTCCGTTTCTGTCCAGTGAAGCATGGAATATTCTGAACAACTCCCAAGAACCAGAGGTATAAATGTAGCTCCTGTACATACACTTCTGTGAGGCCAATGAATCTGACAAATATTTAATGAAGATGGATCATGTGAAAAGAGATGCTGTGATGCCCAAGTCCCATCAGAAACATCCTCCCCCTTCCAGAGGCTCATTGCTTGGCCTCATAAACCAGATGGATGCACATGCAGGCCCTGAGACAAAAAGATCCTATCAAGTGTTGGGTTATGTTACTCAGACCACGAGCAACAGGGGCTCAAGAAAGGTCAGATGAGGGAATAGGCCATGACATGAAGAATGTCAATGAGAACGTTATTCGTTGAGGGCTTACTATGCACCAGAACCTGTGCCGAGTGCTTCAGACACACTGTCCCACTTGATCCTCACAATAATCCCTGGGTAGTCACTGTTACTGTCCCCATTTCACAGATGAGAAAATTAAGGTCCAGAGATGTGAATTCACTCGCCTGTTGAGAGATGGATCTGGAATGCCAACTCCTGAGCCTAGAGAAAGTCTCATGACAAGGACAGGACTAGAGCCAGGCCTAGGATGGTGTGTGGATGAGCCAACAAGATAAGAGGCAAAGTGTCGCAGTGATAACTATGAGTGGTTGACAACAAGGGTGGTGTAAACTCTGGTTGAGTCCAGCCTTTGTTGGTTACTAGCTATGGGATCCGGGGCATGGTTCTTGAACAACTTGTGCCTCAGTTTCTTTATCTGTAAGATAGAGAACAATGCTCAAACTCATAGGACTGTTGGTAGCATTTCATGACATGATGCTTGTAAAATACCTAGAACCGTGCCTGGCCTTCAAAAGCGTCCAGTAAATACTACTTTTATTGACCTAGGAGAAACAGCATAGGCCAACGTATCCTGGGTCAGTTTTAAGGAAGGTGAGGATTACCCATTGCGGCACAGTCTACACTGAAGGGAGAGAGGCAGAATTTGCTCAAATTTAAAGAGTATGTGTTGGGTGCCGCCCATGTGAACAGCTCTGTGCTAGAAGAAGGAGATTCACAGTGCTCCTCGGAGTCAGAGCTGTGTCACTTGGTCATTGAGTAAAAGAACTAGGACAGTAAATAGAATGGATGAGCGTCTGAGAAGAGGAGGTTTGGGAAAGCCAAACTCAAGATGGCGAAGGAGAGACGAGAAACAAAAGAGCTACTCCTACGATGCCTTCTTCGCCCAACATTTCTCTTCTGTCCCCGCTCTGCAGAGTGAAGGCAGATGGTGATGTTTGGTAGCCCAGAAGCCTGGTGTCACCTCTCCAAGATTCACCAGCCTGCCCAGTCTCCAGACATTCGCAAACCCTTCCCAAAGACAAACCATTTCCAAGGCCCTGCTCTAAAACTGACCCACGTCTTGGGAGGTGAGGCCAGGGCTCGTGGCTGAATGGGCCCCATTGTCCTCCCAAGTGTCTGTGGGTCCAAATGCTATGGCCTGGAGGTGGTTCCACCAGCCTGTGGTGCAGTCTGCCTGCAGGCTTTGATTCACTCCAGGGACGACTCTTCAAAATTCAAACAGGCAACACATTCGATTCCAGGAGCCTCTGCCAGACTCATACTCTGTTTTTCCATCATTTCACTCTCCTCCCCCTTGGGAGGGAGCCTCCTTTGGCATTTTGCATATGAAAAATCCAAACCACCAGCAGGACCAGCACCTGATAAGGATTGGAGGGGCATTGCCCAAGAGTTCCCAGGAAGAGGCTTCTTTGTTCTTGTTTCAAGCCCTTGACACTGCTAACAGCTCTAATTACTGCATTTGCCATGGGATGTAAAATAAAACCGCATTCCAGAAAACACGTAGTCTCCCGGAGAGAGACTCACAGGGAGAAGTGCCCAGGGCTGCAGGAACGTGTTCTTTCGTTTCTGGTCCCTAACCTTGGCAGTGCAGCTATCCTGAGAATTTAACAGTACCTTCTTTATGTGCATGAAGGAGGGCACTTTTGCACACGTGGGGATGCATCTCCCTACCTGTATCTACAAATCTGGTCTGCATATTTGACTACAGTTTGTGCAAAGCGTGCTTCTTAAGAACGTTAGGACCTTCAAAATATACCAAGCCATTTTGGGGGGAAATGAGGGTTTAAGAAGTTTCTGAAACTGTAAGCGAAAACAAAATAGAACTTCTTCCAACATAATTTAACTATAAAATCTGATGATGTAACACCCACCCACACTCACATCACAAACCAAAGTGACATCACAAATACTAGAGATAATGGCTCAAAATTGCCTGTAAGTGAGCCAAAAATCCAAACCAACTGCAATTTGTCAATGCATGACTGAGGCAGAGAAAGACTGTGACTAGAAATATTAAAACCAAACCAAACCAAAAACAAAACCAAAAAAAAAAAAAAAACAACAAAAGAGAAAAAGGAAAAAAGAAAATACATATCTTCCCCCTACCAAGCTAGCTAAAATAAAATTTAAGGCAACTGAAATATGGTAAGGTGATTTTATTTTTTTATGGATGACATTTCTTACAAAGTCAGGTCTTTTTAAATATGTGATTCTAATCTATCCAAGTTGTTCTCTTGTTCTTGGCTGGTCCCAGGAAATGGAGGCCAGCATCATTTACATTGTGCTTCTGCCTTTATGGACCCCAGAGTATATTTATTTCCCTGTGTTGCAGCGATTCTTGACCGTGACAGTCTGGCTAGAGAGTGTATTTAGGGTTTGGTAGAACTTGCCTGCTGTCATTTCCGTGTTGCAGCATGGTCGAGGAGTGTCTACAGCTCATATTCAAGTCTTTAAGTGACCTTGTCTCCCATTCCTTATGCCTCTCATTTCCAGCAGACAGGAATTATCTTCTAGTCCTTGTAACTTTCTGCCTCAACAAGCTATATTCTTTGAGAGCCTGAATATCACTGTGACCTTGTGAAGTTACTATCTCCTCCCTGCTTGGAACAAAAGGCTTTGGTGAGCAGGAGAGAGGACCCGAGAGGGCATATAGCATGATTTCTAAGAACTTTGTGGACTGAATGGTCTATAAAAAGATGTTAATACTTTGCCTTCAAAGTGGACCTTCTAGACTTTCAAGTAGTCCCTACTTGAAAACTGGTCTTTGTTAATTACTCCCCCCCGCCCTTATAATTCTAGCATCCAGTCTACGTGAGACGAGCCCCCGGCATCCCCATGTATGGACTCCGACAGTCCATCTTGTTAAACACCAGGCTTCAGGACTGCTACGTGGACTCACCAGCTCTCGCCAACAGCTGGATGGCCAGACCGTGTGCAGAGCGGAGCATCAGTGCCCCAGCGCCAGGTGCCACCTCTTCCTGGGAGGTTGTAAAGAAGCCATTTGTCGCCAGTCCATTCTCCCTGGTTAAGCTTGTGCTCAGGCGGCAACTGAAGGGTAAGTGCTGCCCGGTACCACGCAAGTTTGGAGAAGCAAAACTCTCGAAGAGATTAAAGCCCAAGGACGATTCGGCAAGGAAAGCCACCCAGCAGGCCAGCATAAGAAGTTCCGTCAGTTCCAAGAGCAAGCGGCCAGGGGGGCAGCTGCCAGGCTCACCTGGGCACAAGAGGCCTGCAGGAGGCATCAGAGAGGTAGATGATGGGGGCGGGAGTGGAGAAAATGTGATGGGAGAGGAGGGAAGGGGAAAGCTAGAGAACACTTAGCGCTTAGGAGATGTATACCAAGCGAAGGAAATCCTACAGTTGAAGACAGGATGGAGGGTGGGTCAGCATGGTAGAGGGGAGAGAGCACAGATCTGGGGTCATGCTCTTTATTACTTATCCTCTGCTCAGTTCTATAGAAGGAGGAGGTGGCTTTCATATACACAGACAAGAGGAACTTGCTGTGAAGGCAAAATAATGGTGAGAAAGGCAGCGAGGATGCGGCAGTGTGTGCTGGCGCACATACCCAGGCCAGAGGTCCACTGTAGATGTGGCTGTGAACTTCCACGTGGAGAACTTGGCTTTCACAAGCCTGAGTCCAGCTCTGTCACTCCATGGTGGTCAGCAGAGTTCAGTGTGCCCTGGAGCTAGGCTGTCAGGGTTCAAATCCCAAGCGTGACTATAATTGAGGACGATCTTGGGCTTAATTTCTTTGTGCCTTGATATTATCATATAAAATGGGAGATAATGGCCCTTCCCTCATAGGGATTCATGAAGATTAAATGAGTTAATACATGCAAAGGGCTTTTGAGCAGAGCCTGGCACAGAGTAAATAATTAGGATCCTGACTGGCATTCAATAGATGACAGCTGTGGTTATTAACCTTCCAGCTGTGTGGCCTTGGGCAAGCCCATTCCAATTTCCTTGCCTTTAAAGCCACCTCCTGCTGACCTTACAGGGTTATGGGGAACGCACGCAGTGGTACACATAAAGGAATTCCATAAACTAGAACATGCTAGACAAATGTTGGTTGTTGCTGTAACCAAGACCCTGGGACACAAATCCCAGATAATTATTGTGAGCTCCCTTCTCAAGTTTTAGCTTTGACTTCTCTGCTTTCTTCCTGGCTAGAGCAAAGAAAGTTCAAAGGAGAAAAAACTAACAGTCCGCCAAGATCTTGAGGACAGATATGCGGAACATGTGGCCGCCACCCAAGTGCTACCCTGGGACAGCGGGACAGCAGCCTGGAAGGGCCAAGTGTTACTTCCTGAAGCCCGAAAGAGACAGCAGTTGTCGGACACGTTAACCATCCATGGCCTCCCAACGGAAGGGTACCGGGCTCTGTACCGCGCCGTGGTGGAGCCGATGCTGCGGAACCCTTCGGGAACCCCCAAGAGGTACAGCTTGGAGTTGGGCAAGACCATTAAGCAGAAGCTCTGGGAGGCTCTGTGTGGTCAGGCTGCTACCTGCGAAACTGCGCAGAGGGACTCATTCCCAGGCAGGAGGCATCTAGATGCCCAAGAGCAGCCTATGCTCAGGAAATGGCCCAAGTTAAAAAGTGAAAAATAGGAACAGGAACTCATGGGATTTGGATATTCTCTGCTAGATGTCTGAAAAATAAACACCTCTTTTGCACTTTCCACGTAATCTCAAGAGTGCTTTACAAATTAGTGACTACCCTCTCTGAGAGCAAGACAAATGGGTGCTGGATTCACTCAAGACTGAGAGCCTCTGTCACTCATGATTAGAAAATTTCGAGGGCTAGATGCTTGCAGGTTTTTCCTACAAGGGCTTGAGGGTCTCTCAGTCTTCCAGGTAGGAAAAGGCCTGGCAGATGAAGCTGATGGTTATAGCCAGCCTAAGGTTCCCTATTTTTTTTTTTTTTTAGACAGAGTCTCACTCTGTTGCCCAGGCTAGAATGATGTGGCGTCAGCCTAGCTCACAGCAACCTCCAACTCTTGCACTCAAGCGATCCTCCTGCCTCAGCCTCCCGAGTAGCTGGGACTACAGGCATGCGCCACCATGCCCGGCTAATTTTTTCTATATATTTTTTAGTTGTCCAACTAATTTTATTTCTATTTTTAGTAGAGACGGAGTCTCACTCTTGCTCAGGCTGGTCTCGAACTCCTGAGCTCAAACGATCCACCTGCCTTGGTCTCCCAGAGTGCTAGGATTATAGGCCTGAGCCACTGCGCCCGGCCTGGTTCCCTATTTTTAAAAAGTAGACTGGTAAGTTCTTGATCACTGAGTACCACTTTCCCATGCTCCCTCCACATGGGGCTGAGCAGGGAGCTTACCACCACTTCAAAGACACAAACCCACACTCTAGCAGATCCTCTGGGTGACACCACCTAAACCTCCAATAACCTGGACTCTATGTTAACAGGAGAGGGTGCTATACAAATGTTTCCATGGGCAAGTTTAAATTAAAAAGCACTGCCCCATGCAAACACCTCTCCTTTGTAGAATCTATAGTCCTTTACCAAAAAGAACAATGACAACACATAACACATACTTGATAAAATTGTATTTTTTTTTTACAGTCATTTGTACAACTTGTTACAAAACCATAGAAGACTACAACTCGTTTTAAATCATTTTTGGTCTGCAAATATGTAAAATCTGTGTGCAATTATCATGTATTTACAGGGCCTTGTGTTAGTCATTTTCAATGATTATTCCAACAATGTCACACTCTCAACATAAGACATGGCTTAAGATAAATATATTAGTAAATAAATATTCTGAGAACATATTTCCATAAATGAAATGTGCTGCTATACATATACAGAATATACATAAGTTGTTTTCTAGCTTTTAAAACATTTTTAAAAAATGGTAATGTTGGAAAAAGAGCCCTTAGACCATTTTATTACAAAAGTCTTTACAGCAAAGTCTTTACAAAATATCTTTAAGTGCTATGGGAGGGATTAAAAAAAAAACAGTTTTAAAATAGTGCCTTGTTAGACCAACACAATAGAGTTTATATAAAGAGTAGAAAAAGGCAATTCTGTTTAAAAAACAATACCCTTGATTAGTAATTCTTTCTTAGATCTCATTTTAAAAGCATTAGTCTTGCATGAGCTTCGAGTAGAGACTAGCAGCACATAAGGGGGGCGGTCAGAGCAGTGGGGCAGCAGACGGGGCTTTATAAAGGGGCTTGGGTTTGGAGGAAAAGGGGGCGGGACTGAGAGACTTAAAGCCAGCTTACCGGGGCTGTGTCCATAAACAGGTACCTTGTTGGTCAAAACACCCAATCTTCCATTTTTAGCTGGTTCTAGAACTCTTAAGTTTCCATGGCTGTCCTACACCCAGGGCTGGGTCACTTGGCCATGCCCAACCGTCACACCCTGACTTGGAGGGGTTTCTCAGTGGAAAACAAGAAGCTCCCAGTTTCTGTGGCTATATAACCATTACACACCACTGAGTCCACCCAAAAAGGTACTTATCATTATTGGAGTCTTACAACTTTAAAGAGGACATTCCTTTTGATTTAAATGGTGATGAAATAAGATATTTGGTTATTTTATCTTGAGATCTCCCTGACAAGCTAACACAAATATAAAAGACAATGGTTGATATTTAAGATTTTTAAAGTTCATTTTTTAATTAAAATTAAAATGTTTCTCTTGCCATCTGTAGTTATCACTCTTTTGAGTGAAAATTGGACAAATTTATTTTAATAAGCCCAGTGGAAGCCACATTCTTTACTCATCTGTTTATTGCTTAAGGCTATTGAGGAGTAGTTTTCCAGCCAGGGCTAAAGAAAGCCACTTTAGGAGTATGGTTTCAGACAAGGAAGATAATATGCACCCAAAGGCATTAAAAACAAAAAAGCAAAACCACAAACAAACAAAAAATCTCAACAATGAGAAGCTGCTTTTTGCAGTTCATGTTAAAAGCCATACCCCCCCCTTGCCTAAAACCACGTCATGCAAGCTGTTGTCCTCAGCAGCTGCTACTCCTGGCCCGAGAAATAAAGGCGGCCCGGATCACATGTCAACAGCTTAGGCGCTTCTCACACCCTCGCCAACAGGTGTGCTGGGCACAGCCCTGGGGACCACCCCCTAAGGAACTGCACCCCAGAGGCTGGAAGACAATCTCAGTGCCGTGAGTCCCTAAGTGGCAAATGGCTTGATCATTTGATACTGGAATTTCTTTGTCAAATCCTGGCTAGAAATAAGTAAATTTCCTCATCATACACTAGGGTTTTTAAGAAAAAAAGATTCTGATATAGTGAGATTCTCATTCAAAACGTTCTTGTCTGGACCCTGGGCCAACTTCCCGTGAGCCTGACCAGAGAGGAGTCATCACAGTTGCCTGGCAACCCAGAGTGGTCCTTATTTCCCTACCTACAGGGGCCACATCCCAAGATTCCTATTCCACAAATGAGCTTTTAGACCCAATGGGCCAAACTTTTGCAGATGGCAACATATATCTGAATGAATGAAAAAATAAAAGTGACCAGAAGAGTTAGTGAACACAAGGGCTAATATAGTTTCCTCTAAAAAAATTTTTTTAAGAACAAGGAATACATTGGACAAAAAGGATGACAATCCCTGATCTGAAATAGCTTTAAATAGATTCTCTCTCCCTTTTAAAAATGAAACATCTTAAAAACAAAACAGTTTGGGTTTTTAAACTCTCCCCCCTCCCCCTTAAAAAAAACACACACGCACCAAAAGGCTGGAAAAATATACAAAAACCTACCCTTCGGGTCTAAACTATCTGATAGTCTCCCTCTCTCTGTGTCTCATGGAAAATCAATACATAATAGTGCATTAGGTAGACAGGATAGCAGACATTTGCAGGCGAGATGAGCAACTTCAGCCATGAGGCAGAGGGCTGAAGAACCCTGAAGCAGTGCTTCCATGGGGAACTGGATGGGAAAGGCATCATTCAAATGGAGCTCAGTGCAGACCGCATAGGGTCTGGGCACGTGCCCCAGGAAGGCAGCCCAAGGAAGCAGCAGCCAAGGGGCGTGGCTGCCCCACACATGCGCACAGGCACACCCCAGCTGGGTGGGTGGAGAGCACCCCCCCCTGAAGCCCCATCAGACACCAAGGCCACAAAACTATATTCCTCCTGGGTGTTTGACCCCACACACCCGTCTAGCCATTTCTGCAGCCAGTGGCAGGAAGCCCAAAATATTTTTGCAAAGGACTCCAATGTCAGGACCACCGAGGGGGGAGAGCCTCCTCTTCCCTGCTCCAGGGGTCAGAGTTCAAATAGAGGACCCTCAAGAACACTGCCCTTACTATGACCTGGATCTCTGCTAAGATCAGGGGCCGTGAACTCTGTCACTTTCCTTGGGAGGGACAGTGACTCAAGGGGACAGGTTGAGGATACTAAGTAGAATTGTCCCTGTCACCCTAGAGCTTTTGGGGCAATGGCTTGCCGTGACTCCCCAGTTCTGCAGACCTCGCGCACCCTGTTCCTAGCTGTTTCCATCACCTGCCTAAAGGTGTGGGCTGGAGAGGAATGGCTTCCAAGAAGACCCAACACTTTGTACATTGGGGTTTGCCACAAGAAAGAAAGAGGCAGCTTTGCATTGTTCCTCAGAGTTTGTACCCATATCAACTAGCTTTACTTCAAGTTTCTGGTTCATTTTCTAAGGCAGGTGTAGCCCTGAGCTTTTCAAAGGCCTGAGCTCCCTCCAGGGAGACAACAGTATCTACACATGATGTGGTTCATTTAATGCAGCAGTGATTTTTTTTTTTCTTTTTCAGCAAAAGTTGGCGGTTAGGGTTCTTTAAAATATATATTTAAATAACTTTTTACATTTACATATAATATCTTTAAAAAAAAACAACAAAGCAGAGAACTCAATTCCACACACCTCGGAACCCCAAGCACACACACTTTACAAAACAGAATAACATGTTATCAAAGAGGCAAAGGACTCAGAGAATTCTGTCTGTTGGTTTGTTAATGGGGTGGGGGGGGGTGGTTTTGCCACAGGTGGCTCACATTTTGGGTTGAGAAGGAGGGCTCTCTCTATTACCACTTTTGTGTGTTTGTCAAAGCTAAAAAAAAAATTTTGCTTCTTCTTCTTTTTTTTTTTTTTTAAGGAAGCCAGAGTTTGGAGTCTCCATACAGTTTCCAATTTCCAGATAAGAGTTCCTTCTGAGCTCAGGCTCCCGTGCTGCTGTCTGCCGGGCGAGATCCTGGGAGAGAGAGAACAGTCATTAGGCGGGGAGGCCAGCACCGCAGGGTCCAGGCAAGGGACTCAGGTGGGGCCTCATCCCTGGCGTGTGTCAGGCTTGTAGGAAGTGACAGCTTGCAATGGCGCACAGGCTGTGTGTATGCCACAGGGCTGAGGCAGGGCTCCTCTTCCAAGAGGGCCTCAGTCTGTGCCCCCTGAGAGCCAGCCTCCCTCCCATGGATGTGCCGAGCCTTCTAGAAGCCCTTAGGTAGCATGAAAACATAATGGACACATGATGTCCACTGGGCGGCCAGTGCAGGCACCGGGACGTGCACCAGAGAGGGCCCCTCGCAGAGCTTGCAGGCCTCAAAACAAAGTCATTTAGGGTTGAGATGACTTAGGAAGTAAATGGAGTGTGTGAAATGACTTCGAAGGGGGCTGAGATCCGGAGGAGAGAAGTAGGGCCGAGGTCTGGGGGCTGGAATGAGCTCGGCACATGGGGAGGACAGGTCAAAGGCCACAGGGGGCTAAAGCAGCCAGCAAGGAGAGAAACGGGATTCGGTCAGACGGGTTGGCCGGGGCCAGATCACACAGAATTGGGCAAGGCGTTACCGTTTGTGAAATCCTAAAGGTAAACCACAAAGACATCAAACCATGTTTCAAAAAAGGCCATCCTGGCTCCCAAGTGGAACAGAAGGCAAGACCAGCACAGCAGACCGGTCAGAAGGCCACTGCCTTTGCCCTGGAGAGGGGAAATGGGGCTGGAATGAGGGATAGCGGGCGGGTGCAGAGAACAGTAGATGCATTTGGGACGTACTTTGGAGGTGGAACTTGTCACAGTGCTACTCAGAGGTACTAGACTGCATGGTTTATTACTGAGATAAAAATGTTTAGAAATTTTATAGCAATCCGATGTCTGTTGAATTTAATAAGAATTCTGACTTGTATTTTGCATGTCTTTTTTTTTTTTT
>VBSM01003230.1:3079809-3107062 GCA_008086735.1 Cheirogaleus medius | reverse complement strand
CCCCCCCCACCATCCAGTGGGCAGGCCTTTCGGGCAGGCTCCCATCCGGCCTTCACCAACCCAGAAAGTGCCCTCCCCGACACTGGCCTCGCCCCTCCCCTCCCCACCGGGAGAAGATATTTCTCGCCTTAATTAAAGTCATTAAGCCTCCAAAGGCTCCCGTCGGCTGCAGGTTCTGAGCTCCCGGAACGAACATGATGCATCTTAAGTCCTAGTTAAGATTATGCTGATCTATTTAGGAGACATGTAGCAGCGAGAATTCAGCGGTTAAGTTAGTGGTTAAAGCTGCCTAAGTTTAAACAGTGTTATTTATTCTCAAAATATGTAGCAGCCCCATTTAATTTCTCCTAATTAAAGGAACCGACAGAGGAGGCTGGAGTCCGTGGCCATGTCACGGCGCCATTGCACAGGTTGGTGCCCTTTTCACAATCAGAAACTACTGGGTGTCAAACGGAAATGCATTTCCCTAGATCTTTATCTTCAATTTAGCCGTTTAGACCAGTTCCAAGAAACACAATGATCCTCTTTGTTTTAACACCTGACAAGGAGCACCAAAAACCCAGAAGCCTGTCCACACCCTCCTGTTCCATCCATACTGCTGGGTGAAAGATGTTATGGAAAAACGTCTGCAGTTGGGTTGTTTCATTAGCTTTCTATGCCCGGAAGAGAAACTTTCGGAAGAACTTGGAAGCCATTATCTTGGTTGAATTTCCAGAAGTCCCACTTCGGGCCAAATCTTATAAAGTCAGCAACTAGAAACTTCAAAAAGGACCACTCCCTTCTATGCATATGGCAACTAATTAATATAAACAAGTGTTAATTAGGTGGCAGAATCAGGCTTAACAAGGAACAACAGTGCCGCAAAGTCTGAACACCCTGCAGCCTCCCTTTTGAGGATGAGAGGTGGCAGACAGACGCTCTCTGAGGGCTGAGCTCCTCAAGGGGGAGGTCTTGGTTTTCAACCTTGACCTACTGAGGAGGCAACTAGGAAGATTAAAAAAAAAATGCCTGGGCCCCACTCTATGTGGAATGAAACCCCGGCAGCAATACTGTCTAAAATTTTCCCAGTTAATTTTAAAATTTAGGTAGGGCTGAGAACCACTGATGTAACCTAAAATTGTCCAAAGCCTTTGGGATGACTGTCCAATGCACACTCTGGAGCCCCTCTGCTGACTCAGCTGGACTGGTACAGGACCAGAAGGCTATCTACCCAGCACCCTCCGGCAATACTTAGGAAGAGGCAAAGAAAAGTGTTAGAGAATTCTTGAATCAAGTGGTAAATTCACTGAAAAAATAAAGGATTATTTTGATTACACAATATTCTTACTTTTATTACAAGGAAGGTAATCTGTATGAAAGAATTTCTGCATGCCCAAAGCCGGCCTGCTCCTAACATTTGTGGGGCTTGGGACAAGGGCTAACAGATCTATAAAGTGTATCTTACCCTTCTATCTTGACATACATACCTTGACAAAGAACCTGAAAGGTTAGATTCCAGGCGAGATTTCTCTAACCCCAGGAGTTCCTTGCCAGGGCGTGTCAGTGTGGGGATAGCTGACCCCTTGCCCACTCTGTACTTTAATACATATGGGTGGACACCCTAGCCTCTGAGGCCGAGCTCCGTCCACTCTCGTTAGGAAGACGGCTGTGCCAACAGTGAGTGCAATGTGCCCCTCGATGGTCCTAGAAAGAGGTCTGTAAGGCTGGAAGCTAGCATGTGGTGACCTGGGGAATTGGGGGATCCCAGGAATGGTTTAGAAGGGGGCTTCCCCTTGGACCCCTCACCCTGTGGCCAGAAGCTTTAGAAGAGGGGCCTTAAAGCATGGCCCCCCTTGCCTGGTCATCAAGTAGTACTGGACCAAAGCATGAGACTCCAAGAGGGAAAAGTAAGGAAAGCATCAGGTAAGGTACTGAGTGCTTTCAAATGGTACTGAATCTGCAAAAGCCACCCTGCAAGGGAGGTGGTCTTGCTCTCCATTTTACAGCTGGAGGCTCAAAGGTTACATAACTTGCCCATGGTCACTGGGCCACAAAGTAGAGAGCTGACATTTGACCTAAGCCTCTCTCCATAATCTCAGGCTTGAGAAACACTCACATTATCCCAGGAGTTTCTAAAATCAAGTGTAATGGAGATGCGTGCACATATATAAACATGAATGCCGAACCCACAAGTATTCCATTAATAGCTTATGTAAGTATTGTATTTCCCAGTCCTACAAGGACATTCCAGATAGCTCTTATCCTAACCCATTTGGACCCCTCCTGTTGAAAAGCCCCTGTACAAATGTCATGCAGTTCATACAGTCAACATAAGGAGTTTTTTTTCCTAGTTGCCTATCACACTCACTGACTGCTTCACATCTCCCCTCCCCCACAGGAGGTGGCAGGGTGGAAAATTTTCCTACTTTTGGACAGGGTTAGCTGTTTGAAAGTGCATGTCTGTTTAGTCAAAGACTATTTCATTCAAATGGGTTATATCCATTGCCATTTTAGCCAATGCAAGCTCACAAACAGTACAACTTTCACCCTTTATACTTCTTAAGGATCTAAGTTATTTCAAAATGGTCCCTTATGTACCCTATTGTATTGACTCCTTTTACCTATGACTTTGTGTTAGTGGAGTTTTAGATTGATACAGTTTCATGATCTCTTAACTGCACACCAAAACCATTTGTAACAGCAACAGAATCAAATCCCTTTCTCTAGAGAACAGTCACAAGGCCCCCCTCAGCCCTGCTATTCTTATTTGAGTACAATCAGTTTGATGATACCCCAGCAGTCTGATGACACCACACTAGGCTAGCCAACCCAGGCTCTTTTTCAGCACTGCCATGGAGAAAGGGCAGAGAGGAATTGCCACCTCACACTGCTTGGGTTGACATCCTAGCTCACCTTCCTAGCTCTGTCACTGTGAGCACATGACAACCTTTCTCTGCCTCATTTCCTCATCTGTGCAATGGAGATGATATTAATAGGACATACTCTCACAGCTGTTGAGAGGACTAAATGAGAAGATGCCTGGCACACACTAAGTACCCAGGAGTAATTGATATATACATCTCCCTCCTTTGAACACGGCACATACTCCATGTGTATTTCCTTTGGGGTCCTGGCCCTCCCCTTGACTATTTGGATATAGGATTCCTCTTCTCTCCAGGAAAGAGAGTAGAGGCACCCTGTCTGATCCCTCTTGCAGGCCTAGTACCCACACAAAGCAGACAGGCACTAAAGAGTCACAGCAAATCTACCTTCTTAAGGCTTCTAGAAGTTGATATGACTGTGCTGCACTTCATATACACGCAGGACCATCATAGTTTAGGCCAAGAAATGATGCCATGGCATGAGTCCGGCAGTGGGTGGTGGTCAGTGGCTGCCAGCCCAGTGGCACATCAGAACACCTAAGGGAGCTTGTTAAAAATATAAGGGCAGACCCCTCCCTGGAGACTGACTGAGGGGAGCTGGGCTGGAGAGGGACCTGGCCTCTGTAGGTTTGAAAGCTCCTCAGGCCAATTCTTAGGTGCAGCCAAGATGGGTAACCACAAGACCAACATGCTAAGGAGGCCGGAGAGGGAGAGATGGTAAGCTAGGAATGTGCTTCTTGACTCAACTCATCAATCCCTTGTTCTTCCCCTCCTAGAATAGCCAAATTCCTTTCTCGGCTACATTTCTGGTTTTCAAGAAACCCACTTGTGCTATTTTAATGGAGACTTAAGGAAATCCCTTGTTAAAGAGAAAATGTGCCTTCAAGGCAGTAAGCAGTTGAGCTTTTTGTGATGTCTGTGGAAAGATAACCCCCAAAGCACAAGTCTGGGTCCCCCACAGTCGAAGACCTCAAGGGCAGCAACTACCATAGCCATCCTCTGGTCACCAGGTCCTGGCATGGCACCTGGAACCCAGCAGGCACACAAATGTTGAGGGGACACAGCTGTGGGCACAAAAGCAACTATCCCATATTGGGCAAACTTTTGGGGTTCATGGCAGAGGTCCTCCTGACTCCCGGGTCCAGGCTTTTGGCATCCACTGCACAGGAGTTCCAGGACCTTGCACAGGAGCCTCTACCCACAAGACAAAGCAAGAGAATGCAAGCTTCAGCTGGGTTTTCTGCGATAACAGTATGATAAAAATTGGGAAAGACAAGAATCTCAAGGACATCATTTTCAAGTTTAAGTTCCATTTTTCTTTATGAAACACATGCCTTCCTGAATTAAGAGCTCAAACACACTCTGAACTGAGCTAACCAAGTCACAGAACTTGCATGTCAACTGCCCAACTAACATCTACTTCTTTGTCGTAAGTCATGACAGCTTTGCCTGTAGAAGCAATTTTAGTGATGGGGCCTGGGGGTATGAAGAGGGGATACTGGCTGTAGCAGCTGAGGTCATCGGTAAGGCTGTAAAACACAACGTGAGGTAAACTCAGAAAGGACTTATTTTAGGGTCTAGTTCAAATAACAAGTGCTATAATCAAATTTCTACAGGCCAATAGGATAAAGGCTATATGGAATCTATACTCTTATTTTTTCCAAGTGCATTCCAGTCCTGGTACTCAATAAATAGTCATCACTATGATGGAAGGGGAAGGAGAAAAGTGGAAGAGGCACCAAGGTAGCTTTCCTCAGCCCAAGAACTTATGCTAGCTGGAGGAAAAAGATGCTCCCAAACATCCCTACCAACTATCCAGGTGCAGCAATAATCATTGATAGTCCTTCCTGTCCTAGCTTCCCCATCCCATTGACACCCCTCTGTCTGGGCTGCAAGGCAGTGAGGGGCCTGCAATGCACTAGGTTAAAACAATAGACAGGGGTCCTCAAACTTTTTAAACAGGGGCCCAGTTCACTGTCCCTCAGACCGTTGGAGGGCTGGACTATAGTTTAAAAAAAAAACTATGAACAAATTCTTATGCACACTGCACATATCTTATTTTGAAGTAAAAAAAACAAAACGGGCAAAAACACCTGGTGGGCCTGATAAATGTCCTCGGCGGGCCACATGTGGCCCGTGGGCCATAGTTTGAGGACGCCTGCAATAGAACTAGACCAACTGGGGAAACACATGGAGGAAGAGCTCAACTGTGCAGGACCACCTTAAAGGATGCTCAAAACAGTTCTGGAATGAAGGAGGCTTGATGGGGTGATGTGTGTCACAGGCTGGTGTGGTCGGGAAGGGCTTCACGGATGCCAAGCTGCTGGAATGAAGAGGAAGAGAAGGCTGGCCAGGAGCTGGACACACAAGGTGCTGGCAGAGGTGGCAGACCCTGCAGACATACCAAGTAGCACGAAGGGGAGAGGTTTGCAAAAGGCAATGTTGGGTTGCATACATGGTGATTAGGTATTACTGTCCACTCACAAGGCCATCATATAAACTTACCAACTATCTAGTGACTACCCTTTCTCTTGGTGGCAGTTGGCATGCCCACGGTTTGGTTTCTGGTACACAGCATCCAAGCAGCTTCTACAGTTTACTGACATTTTGGGATCACTACCTGAAATTTTATTTTCTCTGGAAGGGGTTCCCTAACCCCTGCACACAAGGCCCAATCGTGTGGCTATGTGCTTCTGGCAAAATATTCATTATTTTAACAAGTACTTACTGAGCCTCTACAATGAAGATACAAACATATGCAAACAGTTCTAAAAGACCTAGTTCCTCTTCTCATAGAGTTCCAGCAGTTACACTAGGGCCCCTACATGCACAGCCAGATGTAAGTGCCCTGAAGGAGAACATCACAGGATAGCTAGAAGAAAGGGAGAAAAAAGGGGCTTGCTGCCAAAACTCTCGTGTGGCCACTTTGTATCACACCTCAGCAGCGCAGGCATGCTGCCTGGGAACCCTCACTCAGCAAACGTTAAAACATCTACTCACTGCTAACACTCACATCCAACAACAAATATATGGGCAATTATTGTTTCAGGAAGGCAGATTAATTTCAAAGTATAGTCTGATAGCCTTTAACAGTGCAGAAAATTGAAAAAGCCAGTTAATGCTTTTACAAGTCATTACAATGAAAGAGACTCAAGGGACTCTGAACCACAGAAAGGTAGAGTTGGGCCAGATCACTTCCTTTGGTCAATAATAGGTGAATAACTATGTCATTAAGAAAAGGACTTCTTGCAAAGGAACAGCTTAATCCCAGGAAAAGGAAAGAGTAAAAAGGTTACATTAAGGGAATCAGGGATAATCTCTATCAATTACCTAGAGCCTTTCCTGTTGGGGAAGTCTCAAAAGAAGAACAGGAAAAGAGCTGGGTCATGATCCAGGGTGCTTATGCTTTGTTTTATGATCCAGGAGTTTGGCAGTCTGGTTTGTGGGTAAGTAGAGAGAGCGAGAACTACAAGCACTACATAACCCCCAAAGATAAGCAGGTAATTGTACAATATGCCAACACTGGCTCAAGAGGCACCCAGCTATCAGGCAGGCATGGAGGACTGGCTGGCATCATTTTGAGGCTAAATAAATCCACTGCACATTCTCCAGGTGGCTGGGACGTTTGGCAAGATTGGTGAGGCAAATCCAGAAGAAGGACCACAAACTACTCCCAGAGTCCTGGCTGGATGGTCCCACGTGGAATAACTGACTGAGCCTGCTCCTCCTGGCCCCAGGAGCCAACGTGGTGCACATGGGGTGTCTAAGCTTTGCTTTTCCTGTCCTGGGAGCCAATGCAGCCCACCTGAGGAGTTCCCAGGCAGAGCGGCTATTGGGGGGGGGGGTCTCTTAGGCAACAGTGACCTTGATTATGGTCCATCTGAATTGATTAAGTGCCTCTCAGTCTTGAAGTGAGATGAAAATGTACCTAGTCCCTGTGCCTGAGAATTGCAGAAGAGCAGTGACTTCCCTGAGGTCAGAGTGTGCTGGCAGTGGGGGAGGAGTTCCATCAGAGCCGACTGCTTCCTGTCAACCCTGCCCCCACTTCTGCATAGCCCATTAAGTTTTGTAATGTCCAAGTTTTTGTTTTGGGGGAAAATCAGAAATTAGAGAAATCCAAAGTTGGTTTTCTAAAAATAACTTTAAAATAAATTTAACCAGGATCTATTAGTAAAAACAAAAATTCTGTGTATTATTTTAAGCACTCTTTACTAGAACATTCCAGTAATAAGAGATTTAAAGCAAAGCATTTAAGGAAAGAATGTTTTAAAAACTAATTTGTTAAAGCAAGGTTGACTATAAAGTACCTGCTAGCAGACAGGTGTATGTTAGCTTAGAAGGGATGTGAAGTCTTGACAAGAAGTGTAATTAAAATAATTTCAAATGTACCAATTGAGTTTACTTAATAAATCTTAAAGTGAGCGCTTTTATGACAACAATAATTTCCCCAACATACTTACTAAATTTGCTTCTGCTGGGATTAGGATATTTGCATAATTCAACCTTATGAGACAGAGAATTGACTAAAGTCAGAATTTTTAAACAGAGCACCCAGCCCTTGCTATTCTGCTGGTCACATACATAGCTATGTTTTCATGCTATCATGAGGACATGCTACCTCAAGATCTGGTGATGGGCAGGGACCAAGACTCAGAAATACTGGGTTCCCCCGTGTCTCATGGCCTTACTTCAGTTTTAGCCTTAAGAGAAAATATGTCTGACACACTGTCAGAAAATGTATCTGACAGTCAAGAGCACATTAGGTTTGGGGGCCACGTTAACAGCTAACAGATGGAGTTATAGATTAACTCGTCATTGCCATTAGTTGGTTAATGTACAATTTGCAGGTAACTTCAATAGTCCTGGCCCAAGTTTAGAGTAAAAAAAAAGCAATGTTCTCTTTCTTATTTAAAAAGTAATAAAAAGGAATGAATTACTGATACACACGACCAACACGGATGTACCTCAAAATAATTATGTTGAGTGAAAAAAGCCAGATTAAAGAGTGTATATTGTATGATTCCATTCTTATATAATTCTATAAAATGCAAACTATCTACAGTAGGAGAGAGTAGATCAGTGGTTGTCTGGGGTTTGGGGAGGGAGAGGGAGAGGAGGATTTCAAAGGGGAACTTTTAGGGAGTGACAGATATGTTCATCTTGACTGTGGTGGTAATTTCATGGGGTGTGTATATAAATATAGGTCAAACCTTATAAAATGGTGTATTTTAAATATGTGCTGTTTATCATATGTCTATTATACTTCAATAATGAAATTTAAAAAAAAAACTGGTGGGGAGAGAACCCACAACAATTCTTTTTCCATTATTGTTCCTTATTGCCTCAAAGCAAAACTATTTTTACACAGACAATCTTTTATCATGTGAATGCTGTTAATTTTAGTTAACATAGGAAAATTCCAAAGCCAGTTTTAAAAATCAGGACTGAGCAAGATAATACCTCCTTCTGATATCTAAAACTGTCTCAGTATTTTAAAACAAATCCACTCTCAATGAAGTCCAGATGAATGGGTAAGTGAGTCCAGCAGTGCAGAGCCTGCCTGGACTCTGGGAAGCTGACAGATCCCAGGTCAGTGTACATGAGAGAATACAGTCGCCTTCCAAATCTGTAGGTTTTGCATCTGTGGATTCAGCCAACCGTGGATGACAATATTCAGGGAAGGGGGAAAAAAAGGATGGTTGTGTCTGTACTGAACATGATTTTTTTCTTATCAATCCCTAAACAGTGTAACAACTATTTACACAGCATTTGCATTGCATTAGGTATCATAAGTCATCTAGAGATGATTTAAAATATATGGGAGGATATGCGTAGGTTATATGCAAATACTACACCATTTTATATAAGGGAATTGAGCATCCATGCATTTGGGTATTCATGGTGGGGAGGAGGAGGTGTCCTTGAACCAATCCCCCACAGATATCAAGAGACAACTATACTTCATTAAGACAAGAAAGATCAAGATTGAAAGGGGGCCGGGCGCGGTGGCTCACGCCTGTAATCCTAGCACTCTGGAAGACCGAGGTGGGCGGATCGTTTGAGCTCAGGAGTTCGAAACCAGCTTGAGCAAGAGCGAGACCCCATCTCTACTAAAAAAAAAAAATAGAAAGAAATTAATTGGCCAACTAAAATATATAGAAAAAATTAGCCGGGCATGGTGGCGCATGCCTGTAGTCCCAGCTACTTGGGAGGCTGAGGCAGAAGGATCGCTTGAGCCCAGGAGTTTGAGGTTGCTGTGAGCTAGGCTGATGCCATGGCACTCTAAAAAGATTGAAAAAAAAAAAAAGATTGAAAGGGGTGTGTATATACTTGCTACTGCTGCCCTCAGTCAGGGGAACCTAGTGGCCCGAGGAATTTTCCTATTTCTGATTCTGTCACTTACTAAATACTCTTGAGCAAATCAATTAATATTTGATCCTCAGTTTCCTGCTCTGTAGAACTGGGACAGTGATAATACTTTATAGGGTTGTTGAGGGGATCAAATAGTTCATGGGTGTAAAGTGCGTAGTGCAGTTTGGGCGCGGGGTTGGCACCAATTAAAGGCAGCTATGACTATTACTAATTTATCTAGTCTCACATGAGTAATGGCACTAAGGTGTTGATTGCTGCAAATCAGACAATACTGCTTTGAGCGAGGGAACTCAAGTTTGGGTTTTGAACTGAGTAATATCAATTTCTTTATAGCTTGATGTCATGAATGCAAGTGGCACTGTTTTTCCCTGCACTACCTTCAGGTTTTGTTTGGAGCAGAAGTGAAATCATCTCCACAATCAGAAGGGTCTTCAGAATTTAAATCACTCTCTTGTGATCTTCAAACCTTCCTGGCCCAACTGGAAGTTACATGATTGACCCAAAGAATCAAATATTTCCTCCTGCCAAGTGTTAACAAGAAATTCGCACCTCAGAGTAAATTAAAGAAAATGGCCATAATATTTTATGGGTCCTCTCATCAAACGATGGAGTTTATTTCTCCACCCCTTGAAATTGGGCTTGGCCACATGAATTGCTTTGCCCAATGGGACGTGAGAAAACACGACGCCAGCAGAGACCTGGAAAGTGCTTATGCACTGGGCCTGCCCTCTCTTGCTGTTGGGAACCCTGAGGCTGCCATGTGAAGAAGACTGGGCTAGTCTTCTGGGTGATGGCACAGCTGTCCCAACTGAAGCCAAAACGTGTGAGCGAGGCCGTCCTAGACCATTCAGCCCCAGCTGAACCACCAGCTGACCACAGAGATCAGCCAGGCTGGTCCAGACCAGAAGAGCTACTCATCTAACCCACGGAATGATAAACAAATTAAAACACCTGCTTTGGGGGTATTAAGTTTTAAGAGCAGTTTGTTATACAGCAAAACCTGACCAATGCACCTGTGCTAAATGAACGCACAAGGTCATGTGCTGTTCCATCATCCTGTTTACATTGCTTTGTGCTCTTGAGTCTGCTTCTTGTTTCTTTTTCCTCATATCTTCAGGTTCCCTTCACTGACTCTTACATAGTCTCACTCATGTACTCTTTTTCCTTTAAGTCCTATGCTGGGCCCTTTTTCTCTTTATAGTCTACAATCTCTTCCTGGACAAGCTCATTCTGGACTCTTGGTTTGAATACACACTCCCCCACCTACTGACTTTCCAAACTTCATCTCTAGCCTTGACCCCTTTCCTAAATTCCAGGGCTCCAATTCAATATGACCAAAGTTAAAGTCACCAAGTTTCTCACAAATCTACATTGCTTGTCTTAGGTCAACAAAGCTGCCATCATGCAAATCTAGAAACCCAAATCTTCTTCCTCTCCTTTCACAAACCTTCCCTTTTCTCTCTCCACAACCAATCTGCTCAATTCTATCTCCATAATGGATCACTCTCGAGTGGCCTCTCCCTTTGCAACCTGGATACACTGTATTGCAAGAGCTTCCCTGTCTCCAACCTTTTCCCAATCTGGTCCAGCCCATACACGATGCCCAGAGGTATGCTCTCACCCTTTCACCCTTTCCAGATTCAAGTCCCAATTCCTTAATGTTCAAGACTCACCTTAGTTTGGATTCAGTCTACCTGGCCTCCCTCCACTCCCACCATCTACCACCAAGCACTGTGTGCTCCAGCCATACCGTTCCCCCATTTGTGAAAAATTAAGACAACTCCTAGCTGTTGCATAGGTTATTCCTTTTACCTCAACTGCTCTCCTAGACTTTTGTCTACCTCTCAAAGCCCCTCTCATGCTTAAGGACCCACCTAAAATCCTCCTTTCCCTGCAAAGCCTTGCCCAGTTTGTCCTGAACCATCTCTATACCAGTGTGGCCTCTGTGTGAGCCCCTCTCACAAGTCTTTACTACACTCACCCTGGTTGACAGAATGGAAATTTCCTGTTTTCATGTCCCATGGGCTTAGGGTGGCCATCTGTCCTGTCCTCACATGCCCAGGACAGCCTGGTTTACACTTGTTCTCCCACCATAATTAACAATAATGGCATCTCCTTCCAGTTTCAAAAATGTCTCAGCTTGGATGACAAATGATATGGTCACCCTATATTGAACTTACAGTGCTTGACAAAATCAGAAGCATAAAAAAGTCTGCTAATCCAATTTTTAATTTTTCAAGAGAAGGTAGAATATAGGGACCAGACACCCTTTCTTTCTAGGAAAGTGTTTCTTTTCCTTCCCATTTCAAATCTCTTGGATGAAAACATATTGCAGAGGTGGCTTTAGTGCACCATGGGCATAATCTCTGGGATAATACAGAGCACTTCACATGGGAAGGAAGTTTCTCCAGCTGAAGACATAACACTCTGAGACCCAGCAGCCCCACTCTGCTCACAGCTCATCTGAACATAAGCCACCACCTCGCTCTGAGCTCGCTCTCAGCCAGGGCGGCTTCTTTAGTCTGAATATGAAAACGTCTCATTTGAAACTCCCTGGTTAATCAGTAATCACTCTTAAATACTAAGAGGTCACTCACATATTAAGGAACAAACACACTTCTGTTTCCATGGCCTATAACAGGTAATTTGCAAAAATCCCTAAATTCAAGCTCTATCTTAAGCCTTATTGGGTCCTTAAATTAACCTTTACGGAACAAGTAAAAGGATGGCCTCATTCAAGCTTTCTCTACTATAATTATTCAGTGTTAGCAAGACTCTACAGAACAAAGGAAGTGGGTTCTAGTATAACCTTTTATTTGCTGGAGCTCCTATCCCTGCCTAGCAAAGTCTTGATTTCTCATTCACTTTTTTCTAAAGAGAAAGTTCTCTAACCTATTACGACCTGTCTCTAGGCTTTCATCTTCCTTCAAGGCAGTCAAATACCACTTCACCTACCCAAATGCACCTGTCGTGGGCTCAGAGGACACTTCCTTGCTCTGGTCTCTCGATTTTCATGTAAACAGGAGGTCTGTGCACTAGGCAGCTCTGCATGAACTGTGTCAATGACCTTCACCAGTACCAGAGACATCATTTAGCAATGATCACTTCACCTCTTGCAACATTATTTAGTTCAGAGTATAAGACACAACTCTCATCAGCCAATTTTAGTTTAGATCTTTTATTTTTCCCCCTCTTTCCTTCCTTCCTTCCTTCCCTTCTTAAAGCCACTGGAAGAGGGAAAAAAGACTGGAAGGAAGAATATTAACCTAAAACAAAACAGCAAAACCGGATTTCAATTAAACTTTGGATTCTTAGGCTAAGCATTAAAACAAAACAGTAAGTTATAGGCAATTGTTAGTAAAATAAAGGTTATATATATATATACACACACACACATATATATCTTTTTACACCACACAGCATATTATGCAACTTTCAGAGGATTTAAAAGCAATTGTTAAACAAAATAGTCAAGTAGGTAATATTTAACAAGATACCTAAAATAAAGCAGCTGACTTTACAAGACTTGAGTGCCTTCATTTTATCACTTAGCAGACAGGAGGCAGATGCTAATACTTATATGGTAGCAAAGTGCCGTTTGATGGGTTAGAAAATGACAGAATGACAGGAAGCATCAGAGCACACCTCAGGTAGCAGCTGTGCTGAAGAACAGATGATAGAGCAGAGGTAGGCAAGCTCTCATGTGGGGAGGGGGTCTGGGAATATCTCCCTTTCTTCTTCCAGGAAACCTGGCTCAAAGCAGCCTATATAGAGAAACTCCCCGCACTCCCTGCTTGGTGGTCTTACAGCTGCATCACAGTCTACCAGATGCGCTGTTTGTGACGTTTGTGTTTACTTGCTCGTTGTCTCAGGGTCCCCTCTACTGACCAGGAGCCCCGTGAAGGCAGTGAACTTGTCTATTTTAATCATTACTGTATCAGCAGTATCTAGCACACTGTCTAGGACACAGGAGGTACTTAATAAATGCGTGAATTAATTCTAAAGACAGAGCCTGTTCTATATGTGCTGCAAAAGGGAGCCACTCAGTCAGGCTCATTGCATCCAGGCTACCTTTGCTCCCTGTCAAACAAGAAGTGGCAGTAAGACGGTGTGTAAGCCTAGCTTCTGTGCAGTTGCAGCCGAACTGCTCTTGGTTCAGGGATCCCACCTACATCAGGAATCACATCATCCAGGCCTGCATCACAACTCAAGGGGGCCAGAGGGGCTGCTGCTACTTGGGGAACTGCCAGGGGCACGCAGGACATCAACAAGTAACTTCAGACAACTGAGTGACATCAAATACTAAAGAAGGGGTAGACGAGGAGATATAACTCAAAAGCAAGAAAACCACTGGTGGTAATTAAAGTGACATGTCTCAGCTCTTCCTGAGGACAAGATTTTGGCTAGGATCCTCACTGTTGTCACAGTAGCACTCAGGATACCTGTGTGACTTCACAGCAACACAGAAATGACCAGGGCAGAAGGAAAAATACAAGGAAAAGGTATTTAGGGAACAACATTCAGGCTTTTACATAGTTTTTCTCTGAGCACAGAGGCATTTTTCCCATTATTAGCAATGATAAGTTGTCCTGGCAAAGGCTACCGCCAACATACTGTGATGGCCATGACTGCTTATGGCAGAGAATGGTGCCCACTCCAACCAGGCTTCCAGGCCCACCCCATCCAGCTCCTCATGCAAAGGTATTACAGCAGCACTGCCCCAAATCCAGTATTATTCAATTTATTCCATATAATCATGTTTTTATGGCCTACACAGGTAATCTTAAAAAATGTGATAGAGGCCGGGCACGTTGGCTCATGCCTGTAATCCCAGCACTCTGGGAGGCCAGGGAGGGAGGATCACTTGAGGCCAGGAGTTCGAGACCAGCCTGAGCAAGAGCGAGACCCTGTCTCTACTAAAAATAGAAAAATTAGCCAGGCACAGTGGTGAAGGCCTGTGTTTCCAGCCTCGGGAAGCTGAGACAGGAGGATTGCTTGAGCCCAGGAGTTTGAGGTTGCAATGAACTAGGATGACGCCACTGAACTCTAGCCGGGGCAACAGAGGAAGACTCTGCGTCAAAAAAAAAAAAAAAGTGATAGAATTTGGTTCTTGATATGAGCCTCCTTCCAGAGCCACCATCATCACAAATTGAGCAAACTGTTTATCAAAGTGCAAGCTGACATTAGAATTATTATATCAGGGACCCCCTGGCACCTCCCATTTCAGTTGGATATAGCTTTAAATTAGCTATGAGTATAGCTTGGCAAAGATTTTCAATAGCACCAAAGGGTAAAAGTTGCCACCCATATTCTGCCATTTAAACACCACACCTCCCAAGGAGCAACAGAATATTACCATTATGTAACATCTTGTATTGCCTTATCTTTTCAGAAGAATCAATGTAGCATCTAAAAACTCAGCTTTCTTTTTAGTCCCTGATGTACCTGTTTCCCAATGACTTTAAGTAGTTTCTAGACACCCCACTGAAAATGAAACCAAGAATAAGAAGTTGGAACACGGACAGCTACTAGCATGGAAGGGATACTCTTCAGGGTCATCATTTGGCCTGGCAGCAGAGAGACTGGGCCATTTTTCTCCAACAAGCTGAAGCAGCCTAAACCACAAGCATAGAACTGAAAAAGAAACATCTTGGGATTCCCTGAAACCTAACTTTAGACAGTATGAGCAGGCTGAGGACTTCAGGGAAATACATGTGGCAGACATGTTCGTCTAGCATGTGGCAACCAGGAATGGGTGGCTATTTGGCTGCACTGGGCTTCTCAACAATGGGAAGGTGGGGGTCGGAAATCCGTCAGTCTGTTCTGTTACACACGGAGAACTGGATCAACCACCATCTGTGTAGGCTCCACTAATTCAAAGGACAGAACTGATACACCAAGAAGAGCTGGGGTAGCCTAGAAAGACCAGGAGGTCTGAAGCTAGCTTGGGAGGTGGACAGAGCCATGGCTGGTGTCTGCAGATAAGCCCCTTCCCCTGAGTCTCAGTGTATTCACCTTTAAAGCATGTCCACTAGCTCAGCGGGTTGAGAGTATTAGAGATGACTGTCTGGAAAGACCCCAGCCCAGGGCTCAGCATGGAGAAGCAGCTTTCCTATATTTGATTTAAAAACATGTAATCTTCCCCACCCTCCACCAAGTGTTTGAAGCCCAAGCATCCTGTACTAGGCAGTGAATTCAACAACATGTAAGTTAACAGCCCTCGATTGTGCATAAAAATACTCAGGCACACAAAATTCTTCTGTACCCTTCCCACGCCTACCAATGTGACAGGTGATGATGCCTCAAAGAACTGCTGTGAAAGGCTGAAAACGTACATGACTTACATTCACTCCAGTCATCTAGAACTATCTAAAATTGGTTCTATAATTCACTGACAGCCCGATACTTTTGGTCCAGAGAGCTCTGTTCTTCTGCCTTTTCAGGGCCAAAGGGAAATGAAATTAAGCAGAATCCACACCCAAAACAAAACAACACTGGTGCGTGCGGGCAGCTTCTCCACGTATGTGATGCTTCTGGATATTTCCAGAAGTAAGAGGTGATCAATTTCAAAGAGAGCACTTAGCCCCTCTGCTTCACCTCTAGATCAAATAGCCAAAGAATCATGAGGAAGGCTGAAGAGATTAAGTCCCCTCACATCCCACCTCCCTTTTCAATTCAACCTTGGCCTTGGCGCCTCAGAGCTGCGGTTCTCTCTCACTGCTTTACATTTTGTTCACACTTCTGTTTTCCTTTGGAAGTTAAGAAACTTCACTTGCAGTCTAGGCATGGATTTGAATGTCTCATGGGGGCGGGGGCAGCATGAGATCCAACTTGGCCAACAACTTCAAACGACTTGGCCAATCCAGGTGACCCAGCCACCCTGGTCCAGACCAAGCTTTTTGTTTTGGATTAGGCTGGTTGCAGGGTCCCCTGGCTGTGGTGGGCCCACATTGTCGGCTTGTTGCTTCTTTCCCAAAAGAGGATCTTGTTACAAAGAGAAGCTGGAAATTTCTTTGCACACAAGCAGAGACATGGCGGCCCTGCAAAGGCCCCAGGGTAAGGATTAAAGAAAAACAAAATAGAAACCCTTCCATCTCTAATTAGGGTCTTCATTTGCCAAAGTGCCATTCCCCAGCAGGAGGATTTACATTCAGGCCGTTGCTTGGAGTTACTTGGAAAACGTCTCCCAGCAGGTTGGTTCCTCGGTTCAGGCTCCTTTGAGCCAACAGTTTCTGGTTAGCTGGAGGAGAGCTGCCTGCATATTGTTTTAACTGGCCTGGCTTCTGCAGCCAGCTTAGCTGTGTGAACAATCTCCCATTCAGAACCTAAAGATAAAAGCACAGTTTGGTTTAAAAATCTTTTAAAAAAAAATTTTTTTTTTTAACTTGGGAATTATAGGTTTTGGAGCTAGCATTATTTCTCTCATACACAAGGAGAATGTTTTTCCCCCTCCGCCTTGGTGCTCTGCCAGCAAAGGCTGCCTCTTGGAGTTGGGCCAGCCGCCAGTCCCCACTTCCTCGCCATTCACACCATGGGGCTGGTGGCAGCTGGCCATGGAGATGGACAGGAGCACCCCATTTGCGAGAGGTTGACCACAGAACAGTGTAGCCAGCTTGCTGGACCCCTGCAGCCAGACTAGGGCACCTTCTGTGCAGTTCCGTATCATGCCTTCCATCTGAAACAGCATTTCTTCTAACATATCAAGACCCCGAGGGCCCAGCGGGGAAGCAAGAATTCTCCTACTTTTTGGAATCCTCAGTTCAACAGTAAGTTATAAATTAAGGTTAGTAAGAAGATGTAACTATGTAATGTTTTATGTGTTAAAAAAAAAAAGTTGAGTCAAGAGGAATTAAGGAGCAAGTACAAAAAAGAGAAGAGATACCAAAGGCACAGGCAACAAAAGAAAAAAATATTAATAAATTGCATTTATCCAGAGTCAAAACTTTTGTGTATCAAAGGATACTATCAACAGAGTGAAAAGGCAACCCACGAATGGGAGTGAATATTTCATAAATCAGATAAGGGATTAATATCCAGAATATATAGATATATTACATATATATAGAACTCCTGCAATTTAACAACAAAAAACTGGTTAAAACATGGGCAAAAGATTTGAATAGTCCTTTTTCAAAGAAGATATATAAGTGGCCAATAAGCCTATGAAAGGATGCTCAACATCACTAATCATTAGGAAAATGCAAATCAACGCTGATGAGGCAGCACGATTCAGACCCATTAAGATGGCTATTACCAAAAAAAGGGAGAGAGAGACATTTGCACACCTGTGTTCATGGTAGTGTTATTTACAATAACCAAAGGTGGAAATAACCCAAGTATCCATCGACGGATAAATGAAAAACAAAATGTAGTATGCAGATACAATGAAATATACATAATTCAACCATAAAAAAGAATAAAATTCTTTTTTTATTTTTTTTGAGATAGAGTCTCACTCTGTTGCCTGGGCTAGAGTGCCATGGTGTCAGCCTAGCTCACAGCAACTTCAAACTCCTGGGCTCAAGCGATTCTCCTGCCTCAGCCTCCCGAGTTGCTGGGATTACAGGCATGTGCCACCATGGCTGGCTAACTTTTTTTCTATATATTTTTAGTTGTCCAGCTAATTTCTTTCTATTTTTAGTAGAGACGGTGTCTCGCTCTTGCTCAGGCTGGTCTCGAACTCCTGAGCCCAAATGATCCACCCACCTCGACCTCCCAGAGTGCTGGGATTACAGGCGTGAGCCACCGTACCTGGCCTAGGAATAAAATTCTGATACATGCTACAACATGAGTGAACTTTGAAGGCATTATGCTAAGTCTAAGAAGCCAGTCACAAAAGGACAAATATGCGATTCTACTTACATGAGGTACCTAGCGTAGTCATATTCATAGAGACAGAAAGCAGAATGGTGTTTGCCAGGGGATATATTTATATAAACACTAACAGAGGAGTTAGTGTTTAATGAGTATGGAATTTCAGCTGGGGAAGATGAGAAAGTTCTGGAGGTGGTCATTGGTGATGGTTGCTCAACAATGTGAATGTACTTAGTGCCATAGAACTGTACACTTAAAAATGCTTAAAATGGTAAATCTTATGTGTATCTAACCACAATTTGAGAGAGAGAGACACATAAGAAAAAAAGAAGATTCAGGATGAAAGAATCAGTACTGCAGGGGGGGGGAATTAGAGCCCTGTTTGTGTTTTATGTTGACTGGGCAAGTTCTACCAAGGACCACTTTAGTTCACGCATGTAAAAATTCTCCTTGATTTTAAGTTTTCAGGTCCCTAATACATAACAAAGTTTTATTCCTCTCTTTTACTTAAAGTGCCACAGAACAGCAGCATACAACAGTATCATGGAAACTGGCAATCTATTTCTATGCCTAAGCACATCTGGTCCCCTATGCTGGGAGCCCACTCCCCTCTCCTCCCCACACACTCCTCTTCTGTTTGCCTCAGTGAACTCCCTGGAAATGCCTTCCTTAGCGAGGGGACCTTCTCCTGCCCACTAAAACTATGAGGCCCACTCAAGTTGCTCTTTCGACTGGCCCTGAGACATGCCACATGTTATTTCTGCTCCTGCTGGCCCCACTTCTGGAATTTCCTTCTCCATTCCTTCCCTACCCCAAACCCAGACATTCTTGAAAGTTGAGTTTCATCTCTTTTGTGAAGCTATCCAGAAAGACTTTCAGGAAAAAGGGATGTCTAAGCCGAGACCTGAAGGAGTCTGTCCTGATTCCCTCCCCATGGTGGCCTTACAGGACCTATAGGGAGGCCGGAGCACCATGGGCACCAAGGCTGCCCGCTAAACATCAAGGCACCAGGGCAGCCAGGTCAAAGGAGGGTTTGGATGGCTCTAGATTTGAGACACCAGCTAAATTTAACATCCTGGATGTGTCTATACCTGAAATTACAAACTCTAGCCTAACAGCTATATAAACCTTCTTAGTAACAAAAAAGATTAGTTGGCTACCTAGATTATCTAAGCCACAGAATTTGGGCAAACAACAGAACTGAATTGGAGAATCAGTTATGAGTAGTGAGAGATCTCCAAATTCCCTAACCCTTCCGGTTAAAGCTGCCAGTAAGGACAGTTGTTGGTATTACTGATAAAGAACCAATAACCTCCTTCTTATAAAAAAACACTAATTCAAGTCAAGAGCTATCACCAATGAACACTCCACCTGCTCAGATGTGAATGAAGACCTAGGCCATCCCATGCCTTTCCCCACTAAGTCCAAAGAACATGCAGAAAGAAAACAGTACTCGTTCATTTATCCTTGAAGTTAGATGGGCTTGACGTTGGGAAGAAAGAAAAGATATAAAATCCCCCCAAAGTTCAAGCAAATCAGAACTTCAAACTCCTCTTTCCTATTCTCTCCAAAATACCTGGCACCTAAGAGAATCAAAGTAACTCATGCCATCATTAATATCTGCATGTCATGTTAGATACAGAATCTCAGGAGAGTTGGCTCAGAACATGGAATAAGCAAAGCCACCACCTCTAGTGAGAGCGCACGCAGGGTGATTGGCAAACTTGTACCCAGGGGACTCCATGGCCATGGCCCAGTACTCTGACCTTGGATGGCCGGTGGCCTAGCCTGACCTTGAACTATTCAGGGTCTTTAACTCCCACTAGTAAGAATAATTGGAGCAAGTACTCTGCCCACCAACAAGACATGTTGATGATGGTATTGTTGAATAAAGAAATTGTGCCACCCTCTCATTTCTCTCCTTATTGAGCACAAAAATCAGAGACGTACAATTTCAGATAGTTTTATAAAAGGGAAAGAAATAGAATTTCTATGGAATGGGCAAATGAGCAAAAGGAAAAGGAGAGATACAATCAAAATATTACAAAAGAGAAAGATTGGTAGCAAATTAAATGCTACATAAGAGAAACTAGAGATTTTAAACAAGATGATTTCAGTGTAATTCTTCATTCACTTATTAGGCTCCCAAATGTCTAACTGCTGAGAAACCAGGTAGCTAAATTCAACCAAACTTTCCCCCCTAGAATGTCCAAAGTAATCTGATGCCCGCCAGTACTCCTGTGAAGCCTGTCCACTGCAGCCAGAGGTCCATCGCTACACGCAAAGCCACGTAGCAGAACTACTGAGAGTGTCTTCTGTAGGGAGTCACCCATACTCCAACAGCCAGCCTGAAGACTGACAAGGAACCAAGAATAAGGAAATAGAAAGAACATCAGGACAAAAGAGCCTAGCTGAAAGGGGACAAGAACCGCAATCACTGCTAACACTGGAGAAACATCCAGTTGCTCACACATACTCTCTGTAGTACAGTAAGCCCGAGGAAGAAATTAATATTGTGAGCTCCAAGCTAGGGTGCAGGCTTGGCATCTGAAATGTAAGATTTTCTGGGGATATTCACCTTTTAATTCCAGTGTGATCATGTAGCAGCCCTTCAAGATCATTAAACTACTGACTCTCCCTCCAGTCAGATATGAAAAGCTTCATTCCCCTGCATTTTTCAACAAACAAGCAAAAACAAATTTCTTTTCTTTTCTTTTGAGACAGAGTCTCACTCTGTTGTCCTGGGTAGCATGCAGTGGCATCAGCTTAGCTCACTGCAACCTCAAACCTCTGGGCTCAAGTGATCCTCATGCCTCAGCCTCCTGAGAGGCTGGGACTACAGGCATGCGCCACCATGCTTGGCTGATTTTTCTATTTTTAGTAGAGACTGGGTCTCGCTCTTGCTCTGACAGGTCTTGCACTCCTGAGCTCAAGTGATCCTCCCGCCTTGGCCTCCCAGAGTGCTAGGATTATGTGTGTGAGCCACCGTGCCCAGCTAAAACCAAATTTCAAAGCTGGTGGGCAACTCTCCAGCATCCCTGGCCCTGTAAAGCAAGTGGGCATCACCCTCACCACCCCAGCTCCAGGGACAGGAAGCCCAGAGCCACCTGTCTCAATTCTATTCTCTCTTGACCCAGAAGACATGGGTCTAGCTGAGGATGTCCCACATGGCCTCTGGTTCCCACTATCTTCCAAGTCACTTTCTTCCTTCCACTGTCCCATCCCAAACGAGGCTATCTCTTTTCCTATAAGGGGTTTAAGGCTTTGCTCTTTTCTTCAATTTCAGAAAGGTTTCTAAACAGAGGGATGTGGGGAAGGTTAACATTCCCTTCAATCTATAATCCCTACATCCCATAAAAATCTGTCAGCAGGCATGTGAGGACTCATGTGCCACAAGTGTGTGCACATCCACATGCTCTGCTGAGGGATATTTCTGTGAAGCTGCACAGCCTACCTTGGCAAAGGCAGGGTTTTCCTCTGGGCAAGCGAGGGTCAGAGGCCTGGCTTGGAGGAACCGCTTATTGTGCACCCGCCTGGGGCAGGCAGCATCCAGCCCTGGGAGGGGAAAGGTTTCCTTTGAAGCACATGGCGCTAAGAGCTTCCCAGTGACCATGGAAACAGGCACAGTGGGTTCCCAGCCTGAGAACCAGGGAGAGCAGCCGTGATTCAAACACAAAACACACACAGGGTCTGAAAAGTGGAAACAAGAGGGGCCAGAGTGAGGGGCAGGCAGCCCCCGGCTGGCAGGAACTGAGCGGCTCTCTGGTAGGAAAATCCGGCCAATGAAGCCGAGCAGGAGCAGGTTCACGGGGTTTCCTTTTCATTCGCGAGGCTTTCTTCTTGCTCTGTCCCTGCCCCTTGGGTCCTATTCAGCACCTCATCAGATCAGTAGAGTTGGGCCTTTGGCTGGCCTGCTGGCAGCAGAGACTGGAACAGGGTAGGAGGTGATCAAAGGAGCCGACAATGCAGCCACCACCCCCCTCCTCCCTCCTCACCCGCCTTCCTTGGGATGAGGCCCTACCAAGGTGATCCAGTGGAAGCCACTGGGGGAGGGCAAGGAAGAGAGGCAGTTCTTCTGTCTGCCTTTCTGTTAGAAGAGACACAAAGCACAACTTGAAAGGAGACATGCCGCTAGCAGGTCACAGCTCCTTCTTAAACTAGGTGACGGAGAAGCCACCTAGACTGGTGTGCTTGGGGTGCACTTGAACACTCACATCCTGAACCCAAAAGACTAGTGGCCCTTTGACATGCTGCTTTTGGGTCCTCTTTCATAGCTGTCTGCCTCCCAGCCCTCAAGATGGATGAAGTTACAGACAGACTGAAAAAGTCTGTTATCTGAGAGTATCTGAGACGCTGTGCCTCCTTTCTTCAGGTTCCAATTTAACACGGGAGAAAAAGCTATCTGGGGTTTTTTCCAGCTAGGAAGAGGAAGCAATGTGATTAGAGTCTGCTAAGGAGGAAAGATCCCCCACTTTCTGATGAGTATCTTTTCTTCTGGGTCAGACTAAATCAAAGTCAAACAGCATCCTATCTGGCTCAGGGCCAGGGCCAGGGCGAGACGTGAGCCCACTTCTCAGCCGGGCAGTGCTGCCGCCAAGCAGGGCAGGCTTCATCCCTGACCAGCGTCTCTAGAGGAAGGCAGTGTTTGGACAGGTCTGTAATTTGAGAAGCCCATTAGGTGCATTCTCCCTTTCTTACCTTTGTTGGGCTGCCAAAATATTTACTTGACTTCTTAACTCTAAATCTCTGAAACACACCTGGATTGCCTAAAACAGGCAATTTTCTTATTTTCTCCTATTCATAGAAGAGAGCTCAAACTAAGCAAAGATGACAATAGCATACAGGTTTAAGGTGGGGTAGGGGGGCCCGGGGCTGCTAAGAGATACAACTTTATATATTTCCGTCACTTCTTAAGAGATGGTGTACACTGGATTTTTCTTTTGCACGTGTTTGGCATCGGGGGCAGAGCGGGGCACATTGCAGGACAGTGTGGAAGGCTGAAAGCAATTCTACAGGCAATCCTTCTGCGAAACAAATGGATTCTATTTTGATCTTTAGGGAAGAGTCGAAGTCCATGCCAAGTAAAAATTCTGTGTGGTAGTCAATTGCATTTATTTATTTATTTTCACATAATCATGATACCAAAGCCAACTGCGTTGTAACATCTGCAGAGGGACTGGAGACTATGTAACAGGAAAAATGGGGTGCTAAAACAACAAACAGAATCTCAAGTGTTTGAGATGAATTTCAGACCAAGAAATAACTGCAAAGTTTTTTTTCTTCACTCAGTGCTCCTGGTTATTAGGAAAAAGAACTCAGGAAACAGTCTCAGGTCTAGTAAGTGTGAAGCCACCACACAACCGTCTCCCGTGCCACGTGCGCCTGTCTATCAGCTTCTGTTTCTGCCAGGCGCTTTCGGAAGCACACACGTGCCAAGACCAAGTGGCCTCAAGTCAGACCTTCCAGACAGGCTGCGGTTTATGGGTAGAATTCAACAGAAGGTCCCTGTGCTGCCCATCGGGACTGTTCTTAGGAATACAGAATCCTGGTTAATGACATCCACCCCCTAAAAACACGTACACCCCCTTCTGAGAACAAGGGCCCAGCTATCAGTTAAGGGAATTATTTTCAGTCTGGTGCTCATCAGCAAACCTTTGAGAAAAAAATTACTTTGGAAACATTTTTCAGATCTTGAACAGTTTAAAATAGAACCTTCAAACTGCTCTCTTTTCAAAGGCACTAAACTAAAAGCACAGCAGGGGTGGGAGGCTTACTGACATCTGTCACTTGCCAAGTTCTTTCTGTAGCATTAGGTTTCAAAACAGCACCTCCATTGCCTTTATTTTGATTGTCTTGTCTTTCTTTACTTAGACCTGACAGAAGATAACCATAGGCCCAGGAGAAATCAAGTCCCCTAAGGCTGGTCAGCAGGAGTACTTGCATTCATGGACACTTTCTGGGATTCTCAAAGTGGCCGGCCGGTCTCTTTCAGAACTATCATTAGATTTAAAAAAGGAGGTTAGGCAGCTCTCCCATCTTTCTATATTTTTAACCCAGCCATTCAGCTACCAAGCTGGAACTAGGAGTCCTGACCACTGGCATGCATAAGGATCTACCATCATCTCATCACAGGACACATGGAGACTATTGTGGCTCAGATGTCCCAGGTGAAATCAAGTGATCTTAGAAGGTAGGTCAGGATAGGGACCAGCAATGAGGGGAGACCAATGTTTCCTGGCCCTTTATTAACTTAAAAGCTTTTGGAGGGAAAGAAGGAATGAATTATTTGTTAGGAATCCCAGAAGGACCTTAAATATATGACCCTGTATAATACCACAGAGTAAGGACAACCAGCAAGTCTCAGTGAAAGCATAAGCCTTCCAATGACTTCTTAGATATGCCACCAAAAGCACAAGCAACCAAAGAAAAAACAGATAAACTGGACTTCATCAAAATTAAAAACTTTTGTGCCACAAAGGACAATATTTAAAAAGTGAAATAATAACCCATGGGAGAAAATATTTGCAAATAATATATCTAATAAGGGACTTATATCTAGAATATATAAAGAATTCTTACAACTTAATAATAAAAAGAAAAATTACCCAATTTAAAATGGGCAAAGGGGCCGGGCGCGGTGGCTCACGCCTGTAATCCTAGCACTCTGGGAGGCCAAGGCAGGAGGATTGCTTGAGCTCAGGAGTTCGAGACCAGCCTGAGCAAGAGCGAGACCCCGTCTCTACTAAAAATAGAAAGAAATTAATTAGCTAACTAAAAATATATAGAAATAATTAGCCGGGCATGGTGGCACATGCCTGTAGTCCCAGCTACTTGGGAGGCTGAGGCAGTAGGATCGCTTGAGCCCAGGAGATTGAGGTTGCTGTGAGCTAGGCTGACGCCACGGCACTCACTCTAGCCTGGACAACAAAGTGAGACTCTGTCTCAAAATAAATAAATAAATAAAATAAAATAAAATGGGCAAAGGATCCAAACAGATATTTCTCCAAAGATGATCTACAAACCATTAATAAGCACATGAAAAAATGCTAAACATCATGAGCCATCAGGGAAATACAAATCAAAACCACAATGAGATACCACTTCATACCTATTAGGATGGCTATAATTAAAAAGACAGACGATAACAAGTGTTATTGAGAATTTGGAGAAATTAGGACCCTTGTACACTGCAAGTGGAAATGAAGAATGGTGTAGCCATTCATTCATTCATGTATTTATTTTGAGACAGGGTCTCACTCCGTCACCTGGAGCTAGAGTACAGTGGCATCATCATAGCTTACTGCAACCTCAAACTCCTGGGCTCAAGCAATCCTTCCATCTCAGCCTCCCAAAGCGCTAGGATTACAGGCATGAGCCATCATACCTGGCCTATTTTTTATTTTTTTAAGAGATAGCATCTTGCTATGTTGCCCAGGCTAGTCTCAAAATCCTGGCCTCAAGCAATCTTCCCACCCAGCCTCCTGAATAGCTGAAACTACACGCGCATGCCACTATGCCTGGCTGGTGTAGCCACTATAGAAAACAGTCTGGCAGTTTCTAAAAAGGTTAGCCACAGAGTTAGTCTATGATCCAGCAATTTCACTCCTAGGTATGTACAGAAATGAAAACCTATATCCACACAAAACTTATACACAAATGTTCATAGCAGCATTATTCATAATCAAAAAGTAAAAAGTCTAAATGTCCTTAAACTGATAAACAAGATAAAACATATTCATACAATGAAATACTATTCAGCCATATAAAGAAATGAGGAAAAAAAGAAAAGCAAAAGGAAGTATTTTCATTTCTACAACATGGATGAACCTTGAAAACATTTTGCTAAGCAAAAAAAATCAGACACGAAAGACCACATGTTTTATGATTCCATTTATATGAAATGTCCAGAATAGGCAAATCCAAAGAGAAAGAAAATGAATTGATGGGTATACAGGGGTTGGGGGTGGGAGGGAAATTGGTTTGACTGCTAAAGGGCAAGAGGTTTCTTTTGGGGGTGATGAAAACATTCATATATCTGATAAAGGACTAGTATCTACAGAAAGAACATGAAAATGTTCTAAAACTCGTGGTGATGACTGCACAATTCTATCAATATACTAAAAACCACTGTACACACAGAACAAAAGAGTAAGTCTTCACATAAGAACAACCTGATCAGTACTTTCTGTTCTGTTTCTTTCTTTCTTTCTTTTTTTATTTCAGCATATTATGGGGGTACAAATGCTAAGGTTACGTATATTGCCCATGCCCCCCCTCCCCCCTCGAGTCAGTGGTCTGTTTCTATATAGAGTCTAACTGTCTAAAAACACGTTTCCAGAACAGAAATGGGTAGAAAAGTTTTGTTGATGAAACAATCTTGGGCAACCTGAAGTTGAACTAAGTTTTGTGGTTGGTTTTAACCACAATGTATCTTCCCAATATTTAATAAACAAACAAAAAAAGTGTGAGAGTGTGTGTATTCTGGAGTTATTTTGAAAATGGCAATTATGATAATTAACAGATTCTGAATGCAACTAGCCATACTGATAAAGCTGGGTATGGGAATATGATATATTGGGTAGGAGAGGATGAAGATTAATCAGGATTTTCTTGATCTAAAGAATAACACAGACAGACACTCACTTTGTTGATTTACATATGAATTTTTTTATTTGTATTTTTATTCTTTTTTTGGAGATAGGGTCTTGCTCTCTGGCCCAGACTTGAGTGCAGTGGAGTGATCATAGCTCACTGCAACCTCAAATTCTGAGCTCAAGCAATCCTCCTGCCTCATCTGGGACTGAGGCGTGTATCACCCAGCCTGGTTAATTTTTCTTATTTTTTTGTAGAGATGAGATCTTGCTATGTTGCCCAGGCTGGTCTTGAACTCCTGGGCTCAAGAGATCTTCCTGCCTCAGCCTCACAAAGTGTGGGATTATAGGTGCGAGCCACCAGGCCTGGCCGAGATGAATTCTTTTAAATGTGTTTATAAGCATAGTTCACTTAGCTCTGGAAATATGCTTTAAAATGACAAAAATTAAAACAGTGTGGCACTGGTCCAAAAAGAGATACAGAATTTATTTGACAGCAGAAAACACAGAATATGATCCCACTAGAGGACAAGAATATATACTATTTTTTAAAAGGGGAAGATCCTGGCCAGGCGCGGTGGCTCACGCCTGTAATCCTAGCACTCTGGGAGGCCG
>VBSM01003230.1:3061587-3079709 GCA_008086735.1 Cheirogaleus medius | reverse complement strand
AAAAGGGGAAGATCCATAAAATAAAGGAAATACTTTTAAAAAGGTGTTTGGAAAACTCTGGGAGAGAGATTCTACTTAGCCACTCCTGATATAACACATCAAAATAAATTTTGAGTGATTTAAAAGATGTAATATATTAATATTAAAAGAAAAGCAATGACCATTGAAAAAGTAAACAAAAATGATTCTAAGTTTGCAAGAGCGGGAATAGAATAATTAAGCTTAGAAGCAATAGAAGAAATTATGAAGGAATGATGATTATGTAAAAATTCGAAACTTCTGCATATCAAGGAATTTAAACAGACCAAATATAAGCAAAATTAAAAGGCCAGTTTAAAAAATACCAAACTATAAGGAATTAATACTTTACCATAAAAAATTTACATTCAGACCCATCCCTAAATAAATGGAGGATCAAAATAGACAATTCACAAGACAGAAAATTTAATTAGTACATGGAAAGATGCTTAGAGTTTAATATTTGCTAATAATCAAAGAAACAAATGAAAACAAGGAAGTAAAATTTTTCTTTCAAATTAGTAAATGAAACGTGTTAATGATAATATTCAATGCTAGTGTTGTTTCTGTGAAAAATAGTTTGCTCTTACTTCAGACTCATGACTGGCACAGAAGAGGGAACTTTCTTAAATAGCAATTTGTAACTGTTTACATCAAGGATAATTAAAACATGTTTGTGTCCTTTGATCTCCTCTTATAATATTACCATAAGGGAACAATAAATAGCTTTAGGAAAAAAAAACAAAAAAACAAAAAGCCCATCCTACATAAAGAAAGATTTTAGTTTGGTTTACTTATAAGGGTTAAATATAAAACAGAAGCAATCTAATTATTGAACCCTGGAGGAATGGTCAACTAAATCATAGTATATTCCATTGTGTTATACAGCCATTAAAATTAAATGTTATGAAAGTTATTGTAAATTGGTAAAATGACTAGCATAAATTATTAAGTTTGAGAAGGTAGAATCAACATCTATACTTTTAATAATTATATTAGAAAGCAGGCTCAAAGAAGATTTCAAGGGAATAAATAAAAATCGACAGTACTTGTGTTAACGGAGAACTAAAGATTTTTGGCCAGGCTCATGCCTGTAATACTAGCACTCCGAGAGGCTGAGGCAGGAGGATCATTTGAGGTCAGGAGTTTGGGACCAGCCTGAGCAAAAGTAAGACCCATCTCTACTAAAAATAGAAAAATTAGCTGGGCATGGTGGTGCACACCTGTAATCTCAGCTACTTGGGAGGCTGAGGCAGGAGGATCACTTGAGCCCAGGATTTTGAGGTTGCAGGGAGCTATGATGACACCATGGCACTCTAACCTGAGTGACAAAGCAAGATTCTGTCTTTAAAAAAAGTTAAGATTTTATTAATTAAAACTTTAAAAACTAGAAAAACTAAGAAAATTGATTTTTATAATCTGTCACAGGATTAGAATAAAAAAAAGTGATTTTTAAAAATCAATCTGCTACATTTACAAATAGATGAAAAAAAAGCTTTTAAGGCTAAACACTTTAAATTAGATTTCTAAAAAGCAAACCAAGGTAAGGAATATTCCTTGCATATTCCACATTCTTTTCTCTGAAGTTCATTTAAGAGTTGCAAGATTTGTGAAAGTTTGTAGCAAAAGGTTAACGTGGAATAGTGAAAGCCAAGTACTTTTATACAGCACAAGAAATCGCCCAAGTTCTTCAGGCTGACTAGAATTTTATTTACTCCATCAGTGCTTAGAACAACTAGAATGTGTTGGAACTCTTTTATCATTTTTAATAACCAGTAAAAATGATGCAGAGTTTAAAGTATTTCAGTACCCCCAAAGGAATTGTTTAGATTGCCTCAAACTTAAGACGCAGCACAGAAAGCATTAGTCAGACCACACAGACCAATGTTTGATTTGGAAAATAAGATCACCAAGGCAGAAGGGTTCCCTGTACCTTTTATCAAATAAAATATGGTGGTTTTGGAAAGGAAGCAAATACAAAGGGCAGAAGGAAAGAAATTACATGTGTCTAAGAAGGTCTTGTACCACTGCTCAGAAACAGGCTCTCTCTGATGTCCCCATTCCTGCTCCCTCTGTACCCAGTGAGAATCTGTGCCCAGGCGAGGGGCATGGTGCTCTCCTGCACAGGTGCTGTAGAAGGTGGGGGCGGGGGTGATGTGCAGGGCGGGGGGGCCCTCTAGAAACATCCAGGTTTCCCAGGGGTTTGGTAGATAGCAAACTACACACGTACAGTCCCTGTCAAGGCAGCCACCACAACTGGAAACACCCACGGATGTGACCAGAAACAGCCCACCGTTTCTCTGCTGGGCTAACGCATGTGCATGGCCAGGAGGGTGTAAGTCCCCTCTATTTGAGAATGACGAGTGGATGGACTTTGGGGCTTAACTCCAGGTATAAGGGATTCTGGTCAACCAACCTGGTACTGGTACTTCTTTTATACTTCAAAATGGCCTCTTAAAAGCAGACAAGGTCAGTAACTATTTTTGATGGGCCTTTCTAGTCGCACCACCTCCAGTTTTCTGGGTTAACCTCATTTGCGACTCTTGCTCCATTGAGAGCCTGGTTCAATGGAAGGGGACGGTGGCGGGGAGTGTCTGGAGCCAGGCTTCCCCTAGTCCTGGGAGGTGGCCGGTCACTTAAGCTCCTCGGGTTGGCAGACACATTATTTGTTCTATTCACTCACTCTATCTTCAAAACTCCCTTAAGCCTCCCAGTGGATTTCAAATAATGGTTTCAGTTAGCCTTTTATAGCTAAAAATTCTCTGATCTAGTTTTTTTTTTTTTTAAAAAAAAAGTCCCGTGCTTAATATAGCCTTTTAACCAAGAGGTTCATGGAAGAATTTAGGTGTAGATGAAAAGCCTCAAATTCAAAGTTTGTGACTTTCAAATCAGACACATCACCTCAGAAGAAAACTGGTCTTCCCTGAGTTTTGCCATTCACATGAAGCCAATCTTTTCTTCCTGATCTGATTTCTTTTACTAAGTTCATTTCTTGCTTTCTATTTTAACCAAATATGGGAGATATTTACCTAAATGCTCCTTAAAATAAGCCCGAAGATCCTTTTAAATTTCCTCCTCATCAAGAAACCTGCCTCAGCTCACCTCAGAAAAAAGGCTCCATTTGCTTGGTAAGAGTATGTTGACAGAGGGGAGGAAACTGGTATTTGTTGAGATTCACATATTCCAAGAATTCTACGCACATTCTGTTTTTAAAACATCACAGCTCTCTTTACAGAGGGGATATGGAGAAACAGAGGCAAAGAGAGGTTAACAGGCCCAAAGTTACCCAGCTTCCACTGAGTGGAAATAGCTGTCCCTTCGCCTAGGTTCGGCACCAAGGCCTAGGCTCTTTGTGCTCCTCACGGGGAGACACGAACGCGCCCGACACTCGCCATCCCCTCAACAGAACACAGCACAGAGGCCACCTCGAACCTGTCATTATAAAGGAGGGCAACAGGGCAGAGAAGGGAATGAAGGACAAAAAGGGGGAATTTAAGGTTTTTTAGAGAGAGAAAATTTGTATGTCATGATAAAACAGGGTTTCTCCGCCTTGACACTACTGACATTTGGGGCTGGATTATTCTTTTTTTAAAAACTGACAAATAACTACTGTATGTGTTATATATTTATGGGGCCAGATTTTTTTTTGTGTGTGTGGGGGGATTGTCCCCTGTACTCTAAGATGTTTAGCAGCAACCTTGGCATCTACCCACTAGATGCCAATAGCACTTCCACACCCAATATTTTTGTCTGAAAACCAAAAATGCCTCCAGACATTGCCAATTATCCCAGGGTGGGGAAAGGGGAGGATAAAAGCGCCCCTGGTTTGGAAACAATGTGTTAAGAGGACTTGAGACTCTACGATATAGGTGCATAAGTACTTTCAGGGGTGCCATGGTGATGAGCTATAGTCACAGTGTCCTGTGCTCAGGTGTGTCGTGAATACCTATTTGCATGGCTGACTGGAGGTGGCCAGTGGGGCCGATGCCTGGGATGGGGAGCAGCTGTCTCTGAGACTGCAACAGTCAGCCACCTTCACCCCTTTCCCACAGCAAATCAGACCCAAGGATTTCAGTTCCACCATCCCTCTTGAGATGGGAGAATTGTGCTGGACCTGGGTTAAGGACCAGGGCACTCAGGTGTCCCAGGAAATACTTATCTGACTAAAACTCCAAATGAGAATGGCATGCTGAAGGAAAAGGCCCCCACCCCCCACCACCTACATGGCTCATTAACAACTCTGTAGCTTAACCCAAGTTCCTTTTACCAAGTTCCTAAAGTCCTATCCACATACACCTTGCTCTAGGTCAAGGCTGAAGGTTATATCCCAATGCAAGCCTCAAAGATATTAAGATTTTCTTCACTTAAGTTCTTCAAATTCACTAATTATTTGTTATTCAATGTGGAAAACAGCAACCGATTGGTTGTATTTAAATTATTAACACTTCAGAACCAACTCTTTTGGCTCCAGTACTGCAGAACAGAATTATTAAGGACAACACATTTACCTATGATTCCTGTATTGTCCTTTACTTCCTGCTCATTTCCACTAATTTTATTTTATTATTTTTGAGACAGCGTCTAACTCTGTTGCCCCAGCTAGAGTACAGTGGCATCATCATAGCTCACAGCAACCTCAAACTCCTGGGCTCAGGTGATCCTCCTGCCTCAGCCTCCCAAGTAGCTGGGACTACAGGCACACACCACAATGCCCAGCTAATTTTTCTAATTTTCTGTAGAGATGGGGTCTCATTCTGGCTCAGGCTGATCTCCAACTCCTGGCCTCAAGTGATCCTCCTGCCTCAGCCTCTCAAAGTAGTACTAGGATTACAGGTGTGAGCCACCGTGCCCAGCCTCGTTTCCACTGATTTTATAAAAGGGTTTCTCTAACTCAGACTAAGCTCTTTGAGATGATCTTACAGTGGGGACAGAATGGCAGGTCAGTGAATTCAGATTTGGGGTCTCCTTTTATAGTCTCAAAAATTATTAAGAACCTCAAAGAAATTCTGTTTAGGTTTTATCTGTGCATATTTACCATATCAGGAATTAAAACCTGAGAACTCTTTAAAACACAGAATATATAAGCACACAGTGCTTGGCTATCACAGTGAAGAAGTCAGCCCACATAATGATGCCCCTGGAAAACTCCACCACATGCTTGTGAGGGAATGAGAGTGAAAAACGACACTTTAATATTGCTATGAAAACAGTTTTGATCTTGTGAATCCCCTTGGAGAGGATCTTGAGGATCCTAGTGGTCCCCTGACCACACTTTGAGAACTACTGTGCTAGATTAACACCTGCACCATGCTTTTATCAGCTTTGACTTTTACCAGAGAACCCAATGAGACGAGGCCCAGAAGAGAAAAGCCCTAATTCAGAGAGATTTGGCAAAACCCTTCATCATCAGGAGGTGACTGTCCCTTTCCTGGATTCTTTCTGAGTTCCTTTTCTCCTTTAAGCACCAACAACTGTATTACACGTCAGGTTCTGGCTAATATTTAGTGAAGAAATTCAAACATCTTTGGATTTCAATTAGTTTCATTTTCCTGTCTTCCATTCACTATGTCATGAAAAAAGGATACAAATAGAAGTCTGTTTTCCCTTTACCCAAATTCTCTATTTATTCTTTGAAGGGTAAGTAGGGGTAGCCTGATATGCCCTCACTGCATCTGGATTATCCGTAACATTTCTTACGGGACCAAGGGTTTGCTTTCCACCAGGACTCAGTAATATTAGTCATCCATTCATGACGGGACTATACTCCATCACTTCAGGAACAAAAAGCTTATTTTTTCATACCCATCATCACATTCCATATACTGTAAAATGATATAAGTAATACTACTGGTTTTTTTTTTCACAGTGGTAAAAAGTACATAAGATGAAATTTGCCATTTTAATCAGTATTAAGTACACAGTTCAGAGGCATTAAGTACGTTCACATTGCCGTCACCACCATCCAACTCCCGAACTTTCTCATATTCCCAAAGTGAAGTTCAACACCCATTAAACAACTCCCCATTGCTCCCTGCCCCCTGCCCCTGGGCAACTACCATTCTACTTTCTGTCTGTATGGATTTGACTACTTCAGTAATACCACTTCCAGTGCTAAAAGGAACCGAAGGATAATAAGGGAAATAGCAAGAAGGGAAGAGAAGATGGACAATAAAACTTGCTGGCTTGTTCAGCGCATTTGGTTGAGCGAGTAACAGTGATCAACACTTGGCATACGTGATCTCCATTAGGCACTGTTCCCATCTAAGGGGGTGGAAACACACAGATGGGTTAAGTGACTGCCAGGGCTCACAGAGCTTAGAAGGAACTGGGGTTTAAACCCAGTTAATTTGATGTCTACACCCAAGTCAACCATTACATGCTGCCTCTGCCTGACCATGCTGAAAAAGTAAAGCTTCCTTTGACTCTGTTCTCTGTCTTCTGGTCATTTTGGTTTAGCAGGGTCTTTTTTCATTCTTTGCGAAGAAGTTTCCAAGACACTCTGAGGGCTGGACGTGGGTTGCTGGGCTGAAAGTATGGTTCAATTCTCCGTCCACCCCTCGTGCCTTGGTTTCCCACTGATTATCAGAAGAGCAGGGATTATAAACCAGCCCTCCTGCCTCGCAACATAGCAGTTTTCCACCTTGCCATGCGGTTGGACATGCTGCTTCTACATTTCACATTTGCCTAAATGTTCAAACAGGGAAAGAAGAAAAGGCAAACAGGAGGTATCCTCAGTAATTTCACTGGCTTGAGCCTCACCAGAGCATTTAAAAGAACTGATGTCTGGGTCCACTCAGTTCCCTGAAACATCCAGCAGCAAAGAGTGACCCGATCCTCCCCACTCCAGCAGGCCTAGATGCCACTGCCAAATGAACATTCCCAGAGCACAGATCCTATGACACTTGTCCTTTCATCAGAAGTCTTCAATGTTTCCCAGCTACCTAGAGAATGAAGGCCAAACTCCTTAAGCTGAAAGCCTCTTCTTTCCGCAGGAGCGTTCGATGCCCCTTGAAGAACCTCTTGCTCCCTTTTTTCTTCCCTGTTCTGAAGATTCTTTTCCCACCTCACCCTGTTTCCCACTCTCCCTGTGCCTCTGTCTCACACAACCCCTCTGCGTAAAAGCCACCCGACTCCTCCAGTTCATGTTGAACTCACTTCTCACCACAATGATGCTCTGTGTTCACAGCAAAAAGAGGATCTGCCTCTGCACAGCACACATGAGCCAAGAGCTCATGCACCCACTCTGGATGACTCGGGATAAACTGAAGACATTACCTGCCAGCTTGTGATTGCACACGTGACTTGACCTGCTTAGGGGATAGCAGCCCCCTTACCAGCTCTCTTCTGCAGAACACACCTTCCTCTTGCCCCTACACATGGGAGCTACATTGTGCTCTCAGCCCCAGAGCATGCCTGACCAGCCTAAAGATGAGCACCTGATCCAAGACAGACCAATGAATCCCTTTTCTGGAATCTTTGAGATTTGGAACCAAGAGAGTGTCAGGCCCAGGGATGCTGGGGTGGTGGGTGGGCTGGGGGTATAAAGCAGATGCACACAGAGAAGACCTGAGGAATTGTCTTCCTGGACTCGGCTTCTGTGGGAAAGTAACAGTACCCCTGTCATGGGTTCCACGACACAGCCCAGGATCCTCAAAGCAAATTCCCCTTTCTGTTCAACAGAGCTCAACCTGGGTTTTTCTTCTTCTTCTTCTTTTAATTCTTTATCTTTGTCTTTTTCCATAGACACTATGGTGACTTATCAAGCTAGGTTTCAACTATGTGGAACTAACAGTCTTACCCAAGCCTGTGACTACTGAAAAGCATCCAATTTTTATCTAGAAAACCTAACGAAGACAAATGGAGGCAAAGAAAGGAAATCATCATTGATGAAGCAGGATAGTCTTCCTTCAGATCTCAGCTCTTGTGAGCTGTTCGATCTTAGGTTATGTGGAGAACCTCTCTGGAACTCGGTTTGCTCATTGTAATATGGGATTCTGCACAGGATCTCAGAGTGCGTCTGATGATTAAAGGAGACACCGCATGTAAAGCTCTCAGCCAGCACCCAACATGTAATGGCTGCTTCTGCATGCTCATCGGGCATTTGCCATGAGCCAGGTTCTGTGCTAAGCCCTCCACAAACATCTCTGAGAATCTCCACGACAATGACAAAGGCAGCATCAGCCCTGTTGCACAGAGCAAGGCACCGAAAACTGAAGTGCCCTTTCTAAGGCCACTCAGTCAAGGCTGGGTCTCTGTGAAGGAAATTCTTTGCCTTTATTGTTTTTTAATTGACTTCCCCATACCGTCCTCTCAAGCACTGCAGAGAGCTGAGGCCACATATGTTGACCACAGTGTCTGTCAAAACCCTTCCTAGGAATCTGCTCCAACATGGAGTGGTGGGGGTGGTGGGGTTTACGGAATCAGGTTAGGGCCTGCCAGGTGGGCTTTGCTAGAAACTCCAGCACATCCTGTGTTCCCTGCCATAAGACTCTCCACTAGTATGATGGGACAAACTTAAAGTCAAACTTCGAAATTCTTGGCAGCCCCATAAGATGCTTAATAAACACTGATTGAATTGAAGGGTTAAAATGCCTGGGGCATAAACATAAATTCCTAAACTTTTGGGATGGTTTAAGACCCTCACTTTCAATAACAAGCTGCTCAGAAAGTCAATTTTATTCTATTTGAATTTCCTAGGACTTTAACTGTCACAGGTAAGAGTCTGTCTTTTCCTAAGCTAGAATATCAAGGTAAGATTTTAAATATGATAAAGAAGCTCAAAGTATTGGAAGAGCAAGGAACCCAGAATAGCCTCTTCGCATTAAGTGAAAAAGAAAGGACCAGAAAGCTGAAGCGCCGTGCCCATGGCTGGTCTGAGGCAGGGCCTGGCCTGCTGCTTCCCGGCGGGGGCTCACCCTCACCTCAGCTCTGCCTCCCTAGCCAATCCTGTCTGCACCTCCTCCTGCAGAATCAAAAAGATTAGAAGGAAGGGATCATAAAAGTCATTTTCGTCTCAGAAGTTTATAGTATTCTTTTCTGAGGAGTTCAAAAGCGCTCAGTAATAAACCAAGGTGATGAGTTTATGTCTTTAGGCTTTTAAAATGAAACTTTATTTGAACTACTGGAGAGGCATTAACATTTTTTAATTTAGGACATTCCTCTCCTATTTCATGGCTTCACCCCATGGCATTTTCTGTGGGTGGGGAGGTGACGAGGGTGGGTGCTGGGGCGGGAGAATGGTCTGTGTCTAGGCCTCCCCTATTCCCACACAGGCTTTTGGAATGCCTGACACGCCACAGCTGACGGAGTCCTTCTAAACCCTTCTGGGTTTTCAACAAGTCTCAACATCAACATGGGGGAGATCCCCCCCGACCCCCACATTGGCTTGGCTGGCATTTCTTCCTATGCCTTTTGTGCCCCTCTCTTCTTGCCATAGCTGAGAGCCAAGGAATGGCTGGGAAATCAGCTGTGTGCAGGGGACTGAGATGCCTACGAAGTCACTTTGCTTTCCTTTACCCTAGGCTTTTGCTACAAGCCCTTGGAGGTTCAGAAAAAAAAGAAAATACAGTTAGCAAAGTTAACAAAATCGAGACTGAGAACCACCACACTTTGGGGGTGGGAAGTGGGTGGGAGAGGGGCCTGCCTCACTCATGGCACCTCCTACACCAACCCAGGTTTTAAACAAATGTGAAACTGTTTTACTTTGGCCCAAGCTTTTTTGCTAATGATTTTATTCAGGAGTAAACTCTAAGCCAAAGTGCAACAATCAACCACATGCAAATGCTCCCTGCTACCACACAGCCTTTCCAAACAGAAACATGAGGGCAGCAGCTCGTGAGCAGGTAGAACCACATGCTTAGCTTCTGTGCCCCTGTCCTCAATAAATATTTGGTGAATGAATAAACTCAAGAAGTACTTAATGATTCAATATATGCATAGGGTTTCTATTCCCCCTGGCTCCATAGGCCAGCAGGCCAAACCATACAAAACTCTCCAAGTAAAACCACTGCATGGTTGTTCCAGGCAGAGAAGGAAATATTTGGGTTCTCTGAGTGACTTCAACAAGTGCCCCCACCACTATATCATGGGAGAACTATAGAGTGACCCTGTGATCCCTGTTCCAACCCATTTATAGACACAAGAGACACAAAGATGGAGTCCCAGGAGACTGGGGGAAAGCAAATTAAGCCAAGGAGCTGAGCCCTGCATAGCAGCAGTTTCAATATAGGAGAAAATATTATATTGTTTGTGTAATACCTACAAGGGAAGCACTGTTACTATTCTATATATATAGCTGGCATTTCTCCTAGGAAAACACTAAATTATCCTTAAAGGGGTCACTGCTCTACTACCACCACTAAGCAGATTGGGTCAACTATTTAAACGATGAAGTATCAGGGCCTGAGCCACCTAAAACACCTCGATTCAACTTGGTGAACTGTAAATCAAACAGGTAATAATTCCTGTTTGGAATAATTTTCCCAAGGAAAGGACAAGAGAACTTGACAAATGCCTTGAAGCTATTCAGAACACAAGAGGACCGCAAAAATCACAAACAGATTAGACCTATGAGGGTCCCTGGGGCCCAAGTTCTTTCAAGAGACACTGGCAGGGGTTTCTTCAAGTCTGGGAAAGGCTCCCCTCTCTAGTACTCTGCATCAAAACCACCTCTTCTCTTGCTTGGATCTCCCAAGACAGCCTCAAGAGGTCAAGAACCAGGACAGTTTTTCCCCCCATAGTATCCAGCACAGTAGCTTTTGAGAATATAAAAAATATCTAAGCAGTAACACTATCCTTAGAAGACACCACCTTTCTTCCAACCAAAATTCAAATAACTTTCTCTGAACCTTTCCTTTTAACAAAATGATCCAGTTTAAAACAGGTTGTTACTTGTCATATTTTAAGACTGTTGATGGATGGCTTTCCAAAGTAAATTTATTTCTATCTTATAGTGCAGTCAGAAGTAATGCTGACCTTGGCTAAGAAGTCTTTTTTAGTGTTTCTAAATGGGTGACAACAGCCAACGGCAGCAAATGTTTTCTGAGGGCTTACTCTTGTGCGAGGTGTTTGCATCTCCTCTCACCCCCCTAACCACCCTATGAGGTAAGTTCTAATACAGGACCATAATTGCTGTCTGCCATTCTGAAACCAGAAAAGCTCTAAAACCCAGAAGTTTTTCCATAACTTACTTGGCAGCAAAACTTAATGGACCTGAACTCATTTGAAGGCAAAGCCGCCCTGAACTAACATGTGGCTATTTGGATTTTAGTTATCCCACTTAATGTGAATATCCATTTGGTTTGCTACACAAATATGAACGTGTTTGATTACTGAGTGCCACCCCAGCTCCCCTGGAGGTTACTTAATGTGAAATATACACACTTTAACACCTTTCTAAACCTAAAATCTCAGAATTCTGAAATATCTGGCCCTAAGGATATAAGATAAAGTATTGTGAATCTCCATCATCAGCCCATTTCACAGAGAAGAAACTGAGACTCCTTAAAAGGAGCGACTTGCACAAGGCCACACAGTGAACAAGAGGCAGAGCTGACTCCGAGGCAGGCAGTCTCCCTTAGAGCCTGGGTTTGTAAATAACCTGATGGGCCACTGCAAGACATGTCTCAGTTCCCAGCTCACATGACTTCAGCCAGGAAGGAGCACTGTGGCAGGATAGCTCTTTTTCTTTTTTTTTTTTTGAGACAGAGTCTCACTGTGTTGCACGGGCTAGAGTGCCATGGCGTCAGCCTAGCTCACAGCAACCTCAGACTTCTGGGCTCAAGCGATCCTCCTGCCTCAGCCTCCCGAGTAGCTAGGACTACAGGCATGCGCCACCATGCCCAGCTAATTTTTTCTATATATTTTTAGTTGGTCAATAATTTCTTTCTATTTTTAGTAGAGACAGGGTCTCGCTCTTGCTCAGGCTGATTTCGAACTCCTGACCCTTGAGCGATCCACCCACCTCGGCCTCCCAGAGTGCTAGGATTACAGGCATGAGCCACCATGCCCAGCCCATTCTTTTTCATAAGCCATTATTTAAGGAATTGGAGAAATGGAAGAATAGAAAACACCAGCCAGAATCACAGTGATTTGAAGGGTCTGGGGCTTACCTTGCCCAGGACAGTGAGGCATGGTTTCCGGTCCAACTCTGGCTGTTCCAGCTTCACCACTCCTACCCAGCCGTATTCATACAAGTCCTCTTCGTCATTGTTATTACACAGGCCCAGTGGGTGCATCTAGGAGACAAAATGGAAAGAAGATGTCAATAGGCAGGCTACGAACTTGCTTGACTCACATTGTGCATTTCTCAGATACTAAAGCCAAAAACAGTTTCAAAACTTTGAAAATGGCAGTTTTTCAACCCATGGGGAACTCTATTCCAGCACAGTGAGCTGAACACTGGGGAGAACACAACAGAGCCACTATAAATATATTTTATGGATGCTTTTTCACTGCTTTGTAAGTGATGGTCATCCAAGGTAGAAACCACCCAAAAGAATGAGGGAAAGAAAACAGAGTAATTCCCATATAAAAGCCAATCTAAATTGCTGTGAAATACCATAAATTTAACATTAAATAGCAATTATAGATGAGACTCACTGGGTTAGCATCCAAGGCTTTTAGACCTTAACAACACATCTCCTTCACCTTATACAAGAGGACCTGGAAACACATCTGGGACTTTACAGAGAGACCACTAGAAATACAGCACAATCACCAGTTTAATTAACAGGCTGTTTAGAGGCTATCCCTGGTTACTAGGAAACAGAATGAAATTCTTTGAGCTCTTTTCAAATTTTGCAAAGCACAAAATCAAAGATGGTAGAAGAGCATCATCAAATTTTTGCATGAAAATGTTCGGTCAAACCAGAACAATCCTAAGGTTTATGCTCACAGTTCTATCATTGAGTTGTTTCAGGCCCTAGAATCCTTAATAACAATCTGAGAAGAGGAAATCCTCATGGATAACTTATCAAGAAGTTGATAAGCCTAGCACTGTGTGTGCTAAGCTCTTAAGTGGAAGAAATATGTCTTTAGATTGATGGCAAGTTAGAGACACGGAAGACCTAAGAATCCACTGTAGACGACATATGGCCCCCAAAGACATCTATGTCCTAATCTCCAGAACCTGTGCATAAACTACCGTATACAGCAAAAGACACTTTGCAGATGTGATTAAGTTTGAGATGGGGAGGTTCCCTGGGTTATCTGGGTAGGCCCAATGTAATCACAAGGGTCCTTATTAAAGAAAGGAGGCAGCTTGAGAGACACAGAGCAGATGTGACAACAGAAGCAGAGATTGGACTGATGTGCTTTGAAGATGGAGGAGGGGGCCGTTAATCAAGGAACACAGGCAGCCTCTTGAAGCTGCCAAAGACAAGGAAAGAGATTCTCCCTTTGAGCTTCCAGGAGGAATGCAGCCCTGTGGACCTATTTGGACTTCTGACCTCCAAAACTGTAAGAGAATAAGTTTGTATTGCTTTAAGTCACTAAGTTTGCAGTAACTCATTATAGCAGCAAATAGGAAACTAATACATCCACCATATCCCCGACTTGTTTTACAGATGAGAACAGAAATTCAAGATAAATGGCTTTTCTAAGACAACACAGCCAGTGAGTAGTGCACCCAGAGGTGACCTGGCCCTCAGATTCATAGTCCAGTGCCTTCCCACTCTACCCGCTTACCTTATTGTCCCTCTGAGAGCTAACAATCTAATGGGGGAGGAAAGACTAAGAGATAAAATCTTTCGGGAAAAAATGTTTACAGCTCTAAATCCTGTGGCATTCAAGTGCAACAGGAGTTTAGTGCAGACAGCAAGAGTTGCTAGAATGTTTGCGGAGGCTCTGTGAAGCTGCTGAGCCAGAGTGAGCTTCAGAGAAAGAGTTAGACTGGTCAGGGCAAAAGGAGAGAGTGCAGTCCATTGTTACAAGGCTGGGGAGAAGTTGCTAAGAGATGATGGGGAGGGGAAAGGAGGAGACCAGTCTGATCAGTAGGAAGGGTCACAATTTACACTAAGAAGGAAAGAGAAGGGCTCAAAAACTATAAAAGAGTTTGGACACCAAGATATCACAGGTTCTTAGGCAGAAGACGGCACACTGAAAACAGTTATCTTAGGCTGACAGGTAACACTCTTTCAGGCAATGGTATTAATATACGCCGGGACTCAAGAGATGGCAATAAGTAGAGAGCAAAGGGTACAGCCCAGAGATGACAGATCCTCGACAATTTAATGGAACAATAGGGAAGCCTGTAAAGCAGGTGAGATGGTCACCACTGCTGAACACAGGGTGCCACAAGGGGCTACCAGCAGCTGTCTTTACAGTGGGTGATACTCCACTTCTAGGAATTCCAAGATACCAGCGAGCACTGGGGCATCCAATTTTTACATGAGTCCTCAGGCTCAAAGAGTTTGCCTGAAGGACCAGTGAGGGTTCTGCAGTACAGTGGGTAGTACAACCTTCCCTTCACGATGCTCCTGAAGGACTCAACCCACTCTAGATTAAAATTTTTTTTATTTTTAAAATTAAATAATAATTTAAAAAACCAGGTTGGGTGCAGTGGCTCAAGCCCCTTTGGAAGGTCCAGGCAGGAGGATCACTGCAGGCCAGGAGTTTAAGACCAGCCTGGGCAACATAGCGAGATCTCATCTCTACAAAAAAAATGGAAAAATTAGCCAGGCATGGTGGCACACGCCTATAGCCCCAGCTACTCGGGGGGCTGAGGCAGGAGGATCGCTTGAGCCCAGGAGTTTGAGGTTGCTGTGAGCTATGATCACACCACTGCACTCCAGGCCAGGCAACAGAGCAAGACCCTCTTCTTGCAAAAAAAATAGATTTTAAATCTTACTCATCTTAGTGTAGCGTCCACAGTGCTCACGGGATGGGAGGAAGGAGACCCCATCCCCACTCCTCCCATCCATTCTTGACTGCCAGCAATGGCTGGGTATGGGCCTGAAGCTCTAGTGCCATCCATTTTCAGGACTAATTGATTTGACAAGTGAGTTGTTACATGCACCTTAGCAGTTCTGACTTCCATGGCCACCATCCTGCTTCTAAGAATGTTCTTTGGTTATTAAATGATGAGTAGCCTGAAATGCTAAGACTTCTGACTAGCAAAAGGATGAGCCAGGATGATAAGCTAATTGTATCAACAGCTCAGTCACCTTTGACCTCCAGGAAACTGGCTTGAGGCCCAGCTCAAGCCAGTTTCCTGGAGTCCCAGGTCAAGTAATGATAATGGCAACCACCCTCCTGACCTTTTTCTACAGTATTCTGTGATATTTTTTACCTTGGCCATGTGACTTAGAGGTTTCCAGATGGATGACTGCTTTTTGAAACTCATATATTTATGGGGTTTGGTCAATGATAAAGAGTTGCTTTGAAGGATCAGAGGTATCATCAAGGTCTAAGAACTTGTATCTACATAAAAACTTCACTAAAGAAAGAAGCCGGGCACAAAATACCACATATTGTATGAGCCCATTTACATAACATGTTCAGAATAGGCAAATTGATATGGACAGAAAGCAGACTAGTGGTTGCCAGGGGCCACGGGGAGGGGGAAATGGGGAGTGACTGCTCAATGGGTACAAGGTTTCCTTTCAGGTGATGAATATGTTCTGGAACTAGATGGTAGTGATGGTTGCACAACAATGTGAACATATTAAATGCCACTGAATTATATGCTTTAAAATGATTAAAATGGTCAATGTTATATGAATTTTACTACAATAGTTTTTTTTAAAAAAAACCAAACAACCATCCTAAGAGTTTACTCAAAAATTCTTACACCCTGCCTAGTGCTGCCCTCAGCTAACATGGGGATCCACAGCAGAAGATGGTGTGGTTTCTACCCCTCCAGAACTGAAGCCAAATTCAGTGGCTCTCTGGAAACTGGGCCTGCAGAATACCAGCCCTACAAGATGAAAAACAGGTTCTTGCATGAGTAAACTATGTTGAAAAGTACTTCACAGGGACTCAGGATCTACATGCATAAATTAAAGCTCTGCAGAGGCCTATGGTTTAAAAAACAAAAGGTTTTTAGCCTTTGCTAAACCCACTATTTCCTACCCTTTGATTATAAGCACGTTTTGCATTTAATCTGATCACTCTGTTTCACAGGACACACTTTGAGAGATGCTAAATTAGGGAGACACATACACATGCGTGAGAGAACAAACCTACAGTAACCATGACCCAAGGCAAAGCTCAATGTCCACAAATGCTGCACACCCACGATGCAGAGTTAAGGCTATGGTGGAAAGGGATCAAGGGATGGTCGGGGACAGCTGGAGAGAAGGCAAGGCCTGGGAGGGCGGCGGATATGGAGAGAAGGAGAGGGGGCAGAAGGATTCGGAATGGGAACCGAGAGCAAGAGAAGCTGAAGCGGAGGCCTGACCTGCTGCAGCCACAGTGGAGAGGAAGTGGGCCTGACCAGACGTGTGGAGCAGAACACACAGCCACAGGGAAGGCATGTGGAGAGCACATTCCCGGGCATGCAGAAATCCGAACTATGTAAGACTCAACACACCCAAGGGTCCCCTTGGGTCTGTCATGCCGGGCCCTCTCTGCCATCCTCAGCAGCCACTCTCCTCCCAAATCCCCTATCAAATCTTCCGCTGACACTAGGGTGGCTGTTAGCGGCTCAACACATCAACCCTGTCAAGGGTGTTGACTTCTGAACAGGAATCAAAGCTTTAAAAACCAAAAGAAATTTTTCTCAAGTGCCAGTGGGTATGATCAGTTGGCGTGGGTTGTTTATTTTCCTGTGGTGGGTAAAGAAACCACCAAAATCACATCTCAGAGGATCAAAAACCTACCTCACCATCCTTGCTACCTTCCCACCTCCACCCTGAGTTCCTTCTCTCCTGAGTTCCTTATTCTAGGTTATATCTCCAGGTGCCCAAACCTGCAAATTCAATCTTAGTATTATGTCTCTCAAGTGTAATTGGCCTCTCCAAACCATTTCCTGAATATACTACTGTATAATTCAGGTCTCTGTCAGCTCTCCGCTGAGGATAGTATCAGGTTCCAGCAATGCCTCACACCCTAGGTCTCCAGCCACTTATACCCTGGGGTTCTCTTTTCCCAAGGGCTCCAGGTTTGAGCTCAGCAGAATGTTTTATAGGGAAGCAGAAGTAGTCATAACATGAAAATACTCATCAATGAACTATCTATCCCAAAAGATGGAGTATTCTAGGCAAAGACATAAAATGCAAATGAACAGTCCATGTCTGGAGAAAGTGAAGGAGAGGGTTTTCCCATTAATTTAGCATCTATTATGTTACTGTGCCTATGCATTTTAATCTAATATAATTCTTACGGCAAACTCTGCTAATTGTTGGAATATCAGATGATACAGTGACTAGACAATGTAAGTAAATGGCAAACTAGACTGCAAATCAGCAATCAACGCAGAATTTAGTAGAGTCAATGAAAGTTATATTAGTCAACAACTGGATTCCACTCAAAGCCAATGGCAAACAATCTAGTTAAGGATTAAAGAAAAAGAAATTCACATGGGAGCTTCCAGAGAATGATCAATGGATTGAGAGAGAACTTTGGAAAAAGAGTCCTCTCATTTGGAACACAACTCTTGATGATCATGCTGCTGAAGTCAAACATAAATGAAGGATACCACTTCCATATTCTCATATGATTTTGCTGAAAATATTTCAACACTGCCCACATGAGATTCACTCTGTTTATTCTCAGAAATCAGCACAAGGCTGCAATTACAATTTAACGTGTTAAATCCAAAATCAAACTATTATTTTTGGTTTCATTTTTCAAGCTATAACCCCAATCAAATCTTTATTTCTATTATCTACTAAAATATTAGCTCCAAATTTAAAAAGATCCCTAGATTCTTTTCTGGATAATAATCACCTGTAGACAAATTCTACATATGAAATTCTTTATTTTTTTTATTTTTTTACAGCCCCCCATATGAAATTCTTATATCTGGCTAGGCACAGTGGCTCACATCTGTAATCCTACCACTTTGGGAGGTCAAGGTAGGAAGAACGTTGAGGCCAAGAGTTCCAGAGCAGCCTGAGCAAGAGCAAGACCCTGTCTCTACTAAAAATAAAAAAATTAGCCAG
>VBSM01003230.1:3033267-3055042 GCA_008086735.1 Cheirogaleus medius | reverse complement strand
GCTCCAGTTAGTCTAACATTTCGAGCCTGTTCAAGAGGACCACTTGACCATAGAAACATGAAGGTACACATAATTTCATTTCATTTCTTCGGAACACACAAGAGAGACAAAAACCCTCAAAACATAACCAAAATCTTTGTAACACATGCCTGAAAATATATACCCTCTGAGTGTTACAATAAAGTTCTAGTCAGGGTTCTTCATAAAATAAATACAATGATTCCTGATATTTGGAGAATTTCTTACAAGGAATCAATGGGATGTAAGAAGCCTGGTTTCTTGTACTCTTGAGTAGTTTTCTGAACAAAAAGAGGTTCACAAAAAAATAATAACAACAACAAAAAAAGCAAAAAGAAAAGAGAGAGAGAAAAAAAAAAAGTCAGGTTCATTATCTCCCAATCAAGATTCTAAGTTCTTTTTCTTCTTGGAAAGTCTCTTCGATTGGAAAAACATAGAAACTAAAATGGAAGGAATAATCCCACATTTACCAAGTTAACTGTTCTGAGAAGGGGATTCTTAACATAGTGCTAAGAGCAGGCACTTCAGTGTCTGGCCTAAGAGCACAGCCTGTCTTTCTACAGTGACACCACCAAGGGAGCAGGATCGTGCTGTGCTATGATGAACATGGGCTTTGAGCCACACCGGCCTCCAGCACTGCCCCTTAACCTGTGTGTGGCCTTAGAAGAGTCACGTAACTTCTGAGCCTTGTTTCTCCATCTGAAGGGCAGTCCTGATCCTGCCTCTCCTGCTTATATTCCTGAGGATTAGATACAAAGAGGCCCGTGTGCCTGGCACATGAAAAATGGGGCAATAGATGTGACACCCAAATCACAAGCAACCAAACAAAAAAACAGATCAAGCAGACTTCATCAAAATTAAAAACTTTTGTGCTGTAAAGCACACCATCAAAGAAGTGAAAAGACAACCCACGGAATGGATGAAAATACGTGCAAATCACATATCTGATAACAAACGTACATCTAGAATATAAAAAGAACTCTTACAATTCAGGCCAGACGTGGTGGCTCATGCCTGTAATCCTAGCACTCTAGGAGGCTAAGGCAGGAGGATAGCTTGAGCTCAGGAGTTTGAGACCAGCCTGAGCAAGAACAAGACCCAGTCTCTATTAAAAATAGAAAAATTAGCTGGGTATGGTGGCACCTGCCTGTAGTGCCAGCCACTCAGGATGCTAAGGCAGGAGGATTGCTTGAGCTCAGGAGTTTAAGCTTGCAGTGAGCTATCATGATGTCTGAATGGAAAGAGTGAGAGACTGTCTCAAAAAAAACAAAAAACTCTTACAGTTCCATAATAAAAAGACAAATTATTCAATTAAAAATGGGCATAAGATCTGAACAGACATTTCTGCAAAAAGAACATACGAATGTCAATAAGCACATTAAAAGATGCTCTACCAGGGTTCTCAAACTCTTTAAACAGGGGGCCAGTTCACTGTCCCTCAGACCATTGGAGGGCCGTTGGAGAGTGCGGTGCACATTCCACACACGCGCACGGTGGGGGACGAGTCGGCTACTAAGCAGGACAGGCAGAGGCAGCAAAAACACCAGGCAGGCCAGATAAATGTCCTCAGTGGGCTGGATAAATGTCCTCGAAGGGCCGCATGTGGCCCGCGGGCCGTAGTTTGAGGACACCTGCTCTACATCATTAGCCATCAAGGAAATGCAAGTCAAAACCACAATGAGACACCACTTCATACCCACTAGGATAGTTGCAACAAAAAGGATAAAATAATAACAAATGTTGGCTAAAAGGTAGAGAAATCAGAACCCTCAAACACTGCTGATGGCAATGCAGAAAGGTACAGCCACTCTGGAAAACAATCTGGCAGAGTTAAAGGATTAAACAGAGTTACCGTATGACCCAGTAATTCTACTCCTAAGTATATACCCAAGAGAAATGAAAACATATGTCCACAAAAACTTGTACATGAATATTTCATAGCAGCGTTATTCTTAATAACCAGAGTGGAAACAACCCGAATGTCCATCATCTGATGAATAGATACATAAAATGTGGTAATATGGAACACAGTGGAATAGCATTCAGCCATAAAAAGGAACCAAGTACTGATGTATGCTACAACATGGATAAACCTCTACAACACGCTCAGTAAAAGAAGCCAGTCACAAAAGTCCACACCTTATATGATTCTATTCATGTGAAAGTACAGAATAGGGAAAACTACATACAGATTAGTGGTTGTTTAGGACTTGGGGGATAGGGAGGGTAGGAGGATGAGAGCTAAAAGGTACAGGGTTTCTCTTTGAGATGATTAAAATGGTCTAAAATGGATTGTGGTGATGGTTGTATAATTCTGAATATACTAAATGGCACTGAATTGTATACTTTATATAGGTGAATTACATGGTATATGAATTATGTATCAATAAAGCTGTTATTAAAGAATTATGCAAATAAAGGGTAAGCGAGCAAAAAGGAAAAAATATAGTGGGGTAAGACTCTAATGATCACCAGCAGCATGGTGTGATGACGAGAACACAGCTGAGCTCCACCACTCCAAGCAGTTACTTTATCTCACCAAGGTTCAGTTTCCTCTTCCGGAAAATAGGAACGGCAAGAGCCATATTCCTGAATGAGATGGCACAAGTCAATGTACTCAGTAAACACAAGTACAAGGTTAGCTGGAAGGGCGGTAGGTTAGAGTGTTCTGCACAAAGGGAAAAGGGCTCCAGCCAGGAGCCCAGTTCTACCATAAACAGAATCAAAATGATGGCAGCCTCATGGGAGACACAGTGAAAGGGGAGTTGGGTGGGACTGGAACTACCCCCATTTGAGATCCCCAAGACCGTGTAATCAAGCAAGAAACCCTAAACAAATAATGCATGAAAGCAGGACACCAGTGATGAATCCAGAGTGGGCAAAGGCCCACAGCGAGGGAGACAGCCACCTGGGTTCCTCAAGGGTACACTAGCTATACCCACAGGCTACAGATTCACCTCACTGCATCTGCTGCTATTCTGTAATTGCCCTGGTGAGTTTCCAAACCAAAAGAAAGAGCCAAGAGCACTTCAGGAAGGGACATGATGAAAATCACCTGATTAAAATATTGCTGTGTAGTCTGTTAATAGACCGGGAGGGATAGAGGGAAACCACAGGCTCAAGCATTAAAAGCAATAAATTATATGCTAGGCTTTGCCACCCAGTATGACCTTGGGCAAGTCACATAAGGGCCACATTCTCTCTGATCCCGAAGCAAGGGGAATGCCTGCCACCTGCCCACGTCATGGGGGTTTTGGGAGGATTAATGAGATAATGTCTGAGCTGTGCTTTGGGCTCAGCCACTGTGTATCAGGAATTATTAGCACAAGCTAGGACAGTTTATTGCCCCTTCCTCACCTCACTGAGCTCCGTATGCCTGATTACATCTACTTATAAAAGTTCCTGCTCAAAGAACAGTGGACTGGAGAGGTCATAACCCAGGCTGGGTCTGTCCTGGTCAGCCTTGTTAAAGCTACTCCCCAAACATACACTCATCAGCAACAGAGCACCTTGGAAGTTTAGCTCAGTGCCCAGCATTTGATAGCAGAGATGGATAATTAAAAAGAGAAAAAAGTATCCTCAGGGCTTTTTATTTTTTGAGATCCTTTGCTTTGCATTACCATCCTCCAACCCCAACATTCTAGGGCACTAGCGGAGTGACTGCCACGTTGCAGGGGTCAAGGGACAAACTCCTGGAGTCTTCAACTACTCAGTTCTTAGGTGTCAGACTGATGAACAGGTTTTTTCAGTGTCTAATTTCAAGGCAGCCAAGTAAAGAAACCAGGCAGCAGTAAGTTCACATACAGGGAAATTTATATTTGTTGTGTTTCTAAGTGAGGGCAAGGCCATGCTGTGTGAATCGGTGTGTGTATGTGTGTGTGTGCGTGTATGAAAACACAAAAAACTATACTCAGTGCACATCTGTAACTTCAAGATTCCTTTATTCAGTTGGGTAAAGCTGACATTTATTCCTTGAAAGCTCACTGGCCTTGATATACACAATGAGAGAAGTCAGCTTAGGGGACCCAACTGCTTCCGGCCAAAGGATGTAGAGGCCGAGTGTTTGTGGACCTGTGGGCTAGAGGGGTGAGGACCACAGCACCCTCACCCCTCAGAGTGCTCAGCCACAGCAAAGGCTTGAACCACAACTCACAGGAGGCTTTGGCAGACGACTGTGATCCTCCTGGAACAGGAGAGAATGAGAGGATCCATGAGGTTCATCTCAAGGCCATTTGCCACCCACCTCCTATGTCCCCTGGAAGGCTGTCATGAGATAGCGTCCCATCACCTCCCAGGTTCTAACAAAGATGAGGCTCCCTACCCAGCTCCCCTTAGAATACAGCCGCATAAGGTAAAACCGCTCAGCTACAGCCTTCAACTGACTCTTCAGCAATGGGGCAACTCACAACTAATGCTGCAGTCACCTGGCCCCTTTGTGTTTCAGTGTCATACTTTTTTGGTATGGAAGACAAAGCCATGGGGAGTGAGCACCTCTGGTTACTCTTTTTTTTTTTTGCTGTCTATGTAAGTCATAAACTGAATCTAAAAGTGGCTTGTACCTTTACCAGCTGAATCAGTAAGGCCTTGGGTTTGCAAGGCTTTGGCCTTGACAAGAGGGTGTGCCCAGCTCTCACCCTGACTGCACCAAAGGTTTAGGTCACGAGGACAGGGCTGATTCCCAAGGCCTGTCAGCAGAGAAAGCAGCAGGATGCAGAGCAACAAGCAAAGCTTTAGACCCAAGCCGACCAATGCCACTTGGGGGTCAGCCTCCTAGCACTGCCAGAATTCTCTCCACCTCAGCTTTGTCATCTACACATAAGGATACTAATACTGACATTATAAGGCTGTTGTTAAGAACACAGAGAACATATATTACACTTCCAGAGCAGTGCCTGACACAACCACTAAAACATAAGAGATAATAACAGCTGCTAACATTTACTGTGTGCTTGCCATGTTCTAGGAACTCTTCTATTAGTTTTATAGGTATTAACTCATCTGATCCTCACAACCACCTCTGAGGTAGGTATTCCTGTTTTACAGATGAGGAAGCCAAGACAAAGAGGTTCAGAGATTTGCTCAAGGTCACAGACAAGTAAGTGACTAAGCTGGGATTTAAACCCAGGCAGCCTATGAGCCTGTGCTCTTAATCACCTTGCCACAGGAGACATCAAATATATTCCCACACTTCCTTGCTGCTGAAAAGAAAGTAACATTTTATTCAGTCTCTAAATGCTGAGAACAGTTTCTGTCTCCCATATCTTTTTAGGTATTTGGTTGAGCCTGAATAAAAGGAAACAATGAGCCAAAGAAAAGGGCTTGCAGGGATCTAGATAACAACAGATTCTAGAAGCGATGGGCAATCCAGGCTGCAGGCCATAGAGTCTACACCTGGTTCACAGTTAAGGAGGAGGACAAACTGGGCTGCAGGAGCCCCCTGCTTCCATGAATCAATGGCCCAAATTTAGAAATAAATATGCAAGTGTCTATAATACATTCAGCCATATATTTTTACTCTTCATTTACTGCATTCTGGGTGAACTCCTTAGCATGTCTTCCAATTAACTAATCCTATCTCCATCTGTATCCAATTTGGAGTTTCATTTATTAAGATTTAAATTTCGATGCCTATTTTTCATTTCTATTAATAACATTTATACATTATTCTTCTATCATATCTATTAATACTTCCTTTCTGCCTGTTGTGTTTCATATTTTCTTATTTCTTCTTATAGTTGTAATTCCTTCTTTCATCTCCAATAATCCTAAACATGCATTTTAAAGTCACTGTTAGACTGCACTATTTTCATTTAATCTCAAATAATCTCCCATTGCTGATTTTGTTGGCTATCTTTTCTTGAGTTAGCGTTCCTTGGGTATTCTGGAATTTGGCTTTGCAAACTCATGGAGTCAACAGTTAGTTGGAGAGAGAGGTCTTCATCCCTCCCCCAACAGTTTTGTGGTTACTTCTCCCAGGATCCCTAAGCCTAGATCAGGTCTCATATGGACATATCAGGTCCCCTAGGACAAAGTGACTCTGATAAACTTCAGTCCATCAGGTCTCCAGGTGCTCTTGGCCCACATGTGGGTTATAAGTCTTGTGTTTCTTCCTACAGCCCTATGCTTCACCCTGAGCAGTAACTGTCAGATGTTTATAGTCTCCTTTCATAGCTGGAGCAGCCCAGCCCAGAGTTTGGTTTTAAGCAGCAAGTCTGGCTCTTGTCCCTCCCTATTTGGACTACTTCGGGTTCCCACTTCCCCACCGGAGTACAGCTTCTAGCACTACCACCTACTTTCAGACTCAAAGTACTACAAGACTGGCTTCAGCATCAATCTTTGCTTTGTGTTTCTGTTCTTTTTTTTTTCCCCATTGATATGTTTATTTTGTTTTTGAACATAATTACATCTTTCTTATTATATTTGGTATTTGGAATAGAAGGGAGGGGAACTGGTTCAAAATCAAACTTACACACCGAGCAAAAGGTGATACGTAAACAGACTTAAAGGAGGTACGGGAGAGAGCCACGTCTGGGGAAAGATTAATCTAGATAGAGGGAACAAGAGCAAGTGCAAAAGCCCTGCGACAGGCGGGTCTGGCATGTGTGGAACAGCAAGGAGGCCAGTGTGGCTGGAACAGTGGGAGAAAGAGGGAGACTGGCTGGGAAAGAGGGGAGAGCAGGTCAGACCACAGAGGGTTTTACAAGCCTTCCTATGCCAGCTGGGAAGATGACTGCAACTTTTGCACAGAGTCATAACATGGTCTGACTTATATTCTAACAGGATTGCTCTGGCTGCTCTATTTGAGAAAAGACTAGGGAGGGAGCAGTGGCAGGAAGCAGGAGGGTAGAAAAAGAGAGAGCAGTTAGGGGCTTTTGCAATAACACAGAGAAGAAATGAAGGTGGCTTGGAACAGAGTGGAAGCAGGGGAGGTGGTGGAAGGTGGTTGGATTCTATCATGAAGATAGAGCCAGCAGGATTTGCTGGTGGATTGGATATAGGTGAGGGAGAAAGAGAGGAATCAAGGATGATTCCACATATAGAAATGCTATTACCTGAGATCAGGAAAAATGATGGAATAGATTTGTTTTGAAGGTAGCTCTGTTTTAAACACTAAAACGAAGACTAAGCCTTCTGCCTTAGTACAAAGATAAAATTACTGTAAGACTCAAAAGATGACTTAGGACTATTATCCAGAATATATAAAGAACTCTTAAAACTCAATGATAATGACACGAACAACCCAATTAAAAACAAGTAAAAGATTTGAACAGAGACTTCACAAAGTGATAGGGATGGCAAAAAAGCTTGTGAAAAGATACCCCACATCATTAGTCATCAGAGAAATACAAAATAAACCACAATGAAATACTGTTACATACCCACTAGAATGGCTGAAATTAAAAGGCTGATAATATAAAGCGTCAGCAAGAATGTGGAGCAACAGGAACTCTCAAACATTGCTTTTGGAAATGCAAAATGGCACAGTTCATGTGGAAAAGAACTTTGCATTTCTTATAAAGTTAAGCATACTCCTACCATGCGACCCAGATCTTCCACTCCTAGGTATCTACACAAGAAAATGAAAACATATGTCTGCACAAATCTTGTACTCAATAGCAGCTTTATTTGTAATAGCCAAAAATGGAAACAATCCAATGTCCAACAACAAGTAAATGGATAAAAAAAATGTGGTGTGCCCACACAACAGACTACTACTTAGCAATAAAAAGGTACAAAATACTGATATATTCTACAACATGGATGAACCTCAAAATCATCGTGCTGAATAAAAGAACCCGGACCTCCTCCCTTCTCCCCAAAAGGGTAAATAATGCACGTTTCCATTTATGTGGAATTCCAGAAAATGTAAACAAATCTATGGTGACAGAAAACTGATCAGTGATTGTCTGGGTATGAGAAGGAAGAAGGAATGGACCATCAAGGGACAAGTAACTTTCAGAGGTGATGAAAATGTTCTATACCTTGATTGTGGTGGTGGTTTCACAGGTGTATTCATCTGTCAAAACTTGCTGCATATTGTTTCTTTAAATGGTTAGTTTATTGTATATAAATACCACAATTAACAGCATGATTTTTAAAAGGAAATTGCTGAATTCAGGCTATGAACAAAGACAGCATTCTAAAAAGAGTCAACAACTCTGCCATGGAGTTCTACAACCCAACCAAAAGCCAAGAGAATCCCAGTGCTGACCACGTGATCATTACCATCAGCCTCAGTTGTGTAGATGGGCTTTTAATTCATAAACACATGATGATCTGGTAGAGAAAAAAGGGAACTTTTCTGATTCCGGTCTAGCTTAGAACTGGGCCACAGAAAATCCAAGGACCTAAGAGACAATGTCCTTTCAAGATGGCTAATATGGAAGTATTTTCTCCATGTTTCCTAAACCCTGATCTTGATAGAATAAAGACAGACCTAAACAAGAGCTCTCAAGCTGTCATCTAGTCAGAGGTTGTGCACATGCTGAGATATACAGTAACCCTCCCTGTCTCACCCTTACAAAAGATCTCGCAGCATAAGCCACTGCACATAAAACAACTTACTTCAATGCGATTGACTAAGAGCAACCCTCTACCTGTAACTCTGCATTCGGGGTTTTATTCTTGCAAACTCAAAGAATGCACATGCCAAATTCCAGTTGGAGACCAGCAAGCACAACAGAGAATATTCTTAAGGGCAGAGGCATCAATATGGCGGCTTATTCCTCCATACAGGAGCTTTTCTGACTGCAGCAGCCCTCCCCTGCATCCCTCCCCAAATACAGGCATGTATCTTTCTTGTGCATCTATTGATGCATACAAACACAACTATGGGAACATGTGCCACTAATGACACACAAAGCACTCCATATATAAATACAGAACAAATGATAACACACTGGTTCTACATTCTATCATGGCAAACTTGTAGCGCCTCTACAAGAGTCAATACAATAGCTAGAAACAGAGGTTTTCTCTCTCTGTGAAAAACAAGTAACTGCTTTTGTCTTTTGGGGAGATGACCTAGGTAGGGAACATCAGAGCATGGCTTGAGACATATGTCAGTATCACAGACAACTTCATTGCACTCCTCTGCAGTCTAGGCCTACCTTGCAAGGTCAAAGGTTATAGAGAAGTCACTCAGTTGAGACAGCAGCTTTAGACCAGTGCTGTCCAATAAAACATTCTACAATAATGGTGATGTTCTACTTCTCACTGACAATGTAGCAGCCACGAGCCACGTGTTGCAGCTGAAATGTAGTGAGTGCAACTGCGGAACTGAAATTTAAATTTTATTTAATTTTAATTAATTTAAATTTAAATTGCCACATCTAGCTGGTGACTGCCATATTAACTTTAGACTCTGAAATCTAATACTTCCCTATAATCTCAAGAAAGAAAAAAAAGTCCAAACATACTCTACTCTCCTCGGGTTATCTTAAAAGCATCAAATTAAAGTCAGGACTAGCTCAAATCTAGAAGATAAAGAAATGTGTTTGATGCTACTGAGTTACAGAGCAAATGTTTTAAAAAGATTTGGTATTTAATAGCACCGTGCAGTGTAGAACAAAACAAAACACCACAGGAAGCCAGCTATGAAGTGGCTCTCTAGCTACAGCCACCATTAACAAACAAGAAGCTCTGGGACATCATTAAAAATGCACAGGCCAGTGGGGACCGATTGTGATAGGTCAACAGGGAACTTTCTGGACTGATGGTCATGTTCTCTATCTGGACAGGGGTTGGATTACACAAGGGGACTCATTTATCAAAACCCATGGGACAGTACATTTAAGATTTGTACATTTCAGTCCATGTAAATTTTACCTCAAAGAAAGAACCATAAACAAAAAATATACTGTCCAGCCACACATGTAACCCCAATCAGAATCTTTGGGGCTGGGATCCAGACTCTGGGTTTTTAACATGCTTCCCAGGTGATTCTGATGAAGGTGACTTTCAGAGAACAACTTGAAAATGACTTATCTAGACCAAAGAAAACAGACTAAGAGTAGATGAAGAACATATTCAAATTAGGCTTCTCACTTTCTAGCTGAATTCAGTATCTTAGCCTGTTTGGGCTGCCATAACAAAACATCGACTGGGTGGCTTAAACAACAGAAATTTATTTTCTCACAGTTCTGGGGACTGAGAAGTCCAAGATCAAGGTGTGGCAAGGTAGGTTTCATTCTGAGGCCTCCTCTCTTGGCATGTAGGTGGCCACCATCTATCTCACTGTGTGCACACACTACCTCTTCTTTGTGCATACAAGGGGAGAAAGAGAGCAAGCTCTCTGATGTCTCTCCTTATAAAGGCACTAAGCCCACCATGAGGGTCCCACCCTCTTGACCTCATCTAACCCTAATTACCTCCCATAGACCCCATCTCTAAATACTACCACCTTAGGGGTTAGGGTTTCAACATATGAATTTTGTGGGGGAAACAAACATTCAGTCTATAACATTTGTCTACATGACAGAATCATAATTCAGTTCTCAAGAGTTATTGGGAATTAAGCACATGAAATGGCCACATTTCATACAGTGGGAGACAGAAGAGAGGAGGAAAGAGGAAGCAGCTGCTAATGAGCATGGCAGTCAGAAGGCAAGGTGTTCACCCATCTGCTCCACAGCTTTGGGGTCACACTTCCCATGTGGGGAGCCCATGGGCTCCTGGGTCAGAAGCTTCTGTGAGCTGAGCTTCCCTCTTCCTCCAAGAAAAATGGCCTTGTATTTTCTTGTTTCTGGGCTCTAGTCTTTCAGCAAAACCAGAATTCTCACCCAAGGTTGTAAGACAAACTTGAGAAGCAACTCAGCCTTCCCTTGGGAAGGATGAGAGAGTACGTAAAAGGTAATTTTCAAAAGCACTTGTGATCAGTGAGAAATTTTGTATCAGAACAGGCACTCTCTCCCGAACGACCCCATTCTTCTCTGGTGATGAAGCGGGTGCTCATTTTGCCAAGCTCCCAGAGTACCATTTAATCCTTGCTATGAGACACAAGGACTAAATGAACCAGATGCAATTCATTTGGTTCTGAACAGTCATTGTTTACTTTGAGCTAACAGAGAAGCCCAGCTAGGTGAACTAGTACCTAAAGAGGGTAAGAGAACCAAACATGGCCAGTCCTAAGAGGCTCCTGGTGTCTCCTCTACATCCCACAAGGGCCACCCCTGCCCTATCAGTGGCAACCACTTCAGATGTGTAGTCTTTAAAACTCATAATTCAGGTCCTATGTGCTTCCTTCCTGTGAGGTGGGCAGGAGGACAGTGATTACTGCCCCGTGTTAGGAGGCAGAGCCTGGGCTCAGGAAGTGACATATCCAAAGAAGGAAATCTGTTAGACCCATGTTCAATCCAGCTACACTGTCCCCATGGTTGCTCTCATCACTGTCATATATTCTTATCTTCCCCCAAAGGAGGGGAGCAAGAATAAAACCAACTATTCTTTCCATCTCCAAATCTATCGATCATTGCTTTATTGCCTGCCTAGTAAGCACTCAAACACCTGTCCAGGCCCTTCTATTTTGGAGAAGCCCCACACATCACTTTACCAGCCTACTTCCACCCCAGAAAGCAGCCTGCGAAGAACACACCCTTCCCTGAAGGCAAGTTTGCCAGGCCAGACAGACATCCCTGTCTCTAGCCATCTCTGCGGTACTCAAGATGCCCCAGCAGTAACCAAGTGGTTACTACATTTCAGAAAAGACAAAACTCATTCCAGTCAATTATAACCTCAGCTGCCATGAGGACAGAAGAGTTATCCTTTTCAAAGCAGCCTTTTTGACTCCCCACTCTCCCCACAAAGTTCTCCAGATCCAAAATTGTGCACAACAGCATGTTTCCCACCTCTAAAGATGGTACTATCTCCGGGGAAACCTCACTAGTTTCACTATGATGGACAGGATCTCGGAAACAGCAGGCATTATTATCCAATTGGAAAGCAACATGGAAATTTATAATCTCATTCAATAAATTTCCTGAGCACCCTCTGGGTGACATACATGCACTGTGACAGGTGCTGTGAGTGACACAGTTAAAAGTCGGTGCAAGGATCCAACTGTGGAGTGGTTCTAGATGATAATCCTCAGCTTGGAATTTTGTAACTTATCTTGCAACCAGTGCCACCAAAGCAAAATCTCAGAACTGCAAAACCCCTTGACAAACACAGACTTTGGAAAGCACTGTCCTGGCTCCAAACTATAAAGCCTGGGGTTGTAACAGACCCAAAGATGCTCCATGCGAATCTACACTACTCTGTAAATTCACTTCCAAATGGAGAAAGCCTTGAACAGAAAGCCCTGCATTGCACACCACAGGCACATTACCTTCTCTAGACCAAGTTCAAACACACCTTCGTAACAAATCCAGAGGTGCTCGGAGGGGAAAGTGGCCAGCCCATATTCTTGGTGCCCCTGAACCCCAGTTGGTTGCTAAGACCCCTAGGGCTACATTTTGGGGTGGAAAGGAGTCATGGCTATTAGGCCTTATTTTTCCTCCAGAATTGACACAGGCAGATTCCAGAGCCCTCTATTTATACTCCATGCTTAAAGCGATGGAGCCCCTCCCTCCTCCATAGGATGCCATGCGATGTCCAGAGAGGCCTCAAGAAGCAGGAATGCCTTGCTCAGTTCTCAGCTCTCTTACAGATAAAGTCAAAACAGCAGTGCATAAAGTCCTCCACAATGACCTCACACACTGCCTTCAGCAATTAAGTAATGCTTTGCTCAGCTCAAGGTTCAAGAAGGAGCAAGGAAACTATCTATGTCCGACCATGCACTTTCAAAGGACTGAAAGACAAGCCCCTTTCTTTGTAGACAAATCCTTCTTCCTATAGGAGAAAAGGCAAAAACTAGCTTCCCCAAATTCTCCATGCTGCCCTGCCAGTCACATAAAACACACTAGCCCTGGAAAAGGGAAGGGGAGAAGAGTCCGGAAGTACCTTTGTCGGGGTTTCATTCAATGCAAAAGGCTGTTGCTAAAAAATCAAGGAAACAGAAATAAAGGCCATTCAGAAAATCTAAAAAATGCCACCAGACACTTCCATCTAGAGGAGTATCTACAGGTATGAACAAGAACTATCCTTCACCCCTCCCCGCCACATCTGCACTACACACCTGTCCAGGCCCTTCTATTTTGGAGAAGCCCCACACATCACTTTACCAGCCTACTTCCACCCCAGAAAGCAGCCTGCGAAGAACACACCCTTCCCTGAAGGCAAGTTTGCCAGGCCAGACAGACATCCCTGTCTCTAGCCATCTCTGCGGTACTCCAGATGCCCCAGCAGTGGACAGAGCCGCTGCCCTGTCAGCTGGGCGGGCCAACTTGCTCCTAGGGAGGGACATAACCCTATGCACCCCCACCCCCATCGTGCCTTATCTGTGGGACCTCAGCAGCCCATTAGTGGGGCCAATGGAAGGATGGCTCACTGCTGTAGTTTTAGCAGTCTTTAGTACATATTTAGTAGCGGTAGTCTTTTCCATAAACCAAACCTTAAGTAAAACTCCAGTGCACAAGACCAACAAAGGCAGAGCTTCCTGGGTAAAGAGCCCCGGAGGCTGCTCCTTTTGCCTCTATGCTCCTGGCAATGGCCTTGAAGCTGCTCCATGAACCGTAATCTGAAAACCATTGATGGCATTTGTGGTTCTCAAAGTGTGGGCCGTGAGTCCACTGCCTATCCACAGAGGATTCAAGGTGGCACAGGCGGACTTTTAAAAGCAAGATATTTATTTATTTTAACATGAATTAGAAAAAGATAACCAGCACAAATTCTTGACAAAATTTCCTTTAAAAAAGGAAAGACAAATCTAAGACAACATCAACTGTTATATCTTTTAGTAGAAAAGAAAAAAATTAAACCAGGACATATCATGGATTTTATGACATCCCAATTTCAGAGATGATAAAATACAAAAAAAGAAAAGCATCTAAGAATCAACAAAATAAGTGACTTCCGTTTTAAAACCGCAGTCACTTTTTAAAAATATATATTAAATAAATAACTACTATGAACTGAATTGTGTCCCCCACCACACCCCAATTCAACTGTTGAAGCCCTAACTCCTCCAATGTGTACTTGGAAATGGGGCTTTTGGGAGGTAATTAGGGTTAGATAAGGTCGCCAGGGTGAAGCTGTCATTAAGAGATTAGACACCAGAGTTTGCTGGTGTGCTTTCTCTCTCCCCCTCCCTCACTCCCTCCTTCCTCCAAGTGAGGACACAGCAAGAAGACAGCCATCTCTGAGCCAGAAGAGGGCCCTCACCAGAACCCAGCCATGCTAGTACCCAGATCTCAGACTTCCAGCTTCCAGAACTGTGAGAAAGAAATGTTTGCTTAAGCCACAACGCCTATGGTATTTTGTCACAGCAGCTCCGGTTGACTAAGACAATGACTACATAGGTGGCACACAGATATGGCAGAAATTATGAAGGTTCTAAGAATGACTGAATAATACAATAACAACAGATAGAGTGAGCTGTGTGCCAGGCTCTGTTCTAGGTGCTTTATGTACATGGCCATATTTAATCTTTAAAACAACCTTACCATCCACTTCCCACCTAAATATTAAAAAAAGAAATAAATTTTTAAATAATTTTATATATTTTTTTAAATAAAAAATTTAAAAAATTAAAACAAACAAACAAAAAACAACCTTACAGGCCAGGTGTGGTGGTTTCACAGCCGTAATCCCAGCATTTTGGGAGACCAAGGAAGGAGGATCACTTGAAGCCAGGAGCTGGAGACCAGCCTGGGTAACATAGTGAGATCCTATCTCTACAAAAAATAAAAAACATTAGCTAGATGTGGTGGTGCGTGCCTGTAGTCCCAGCTACTCAGGAGGCTTGAGGCCGGAGGATCACCGAGTTTGAGTGAGCAACGACTGTGCCACTGCACTCCAGCCTGGGCAAGATTGAGACCCTATCTCAAAAAAAACAGGAAAAAAAACACAATTATCCCCCATTTTCACAGGAGTAGACATGAATACAATGGGGATGAGTGATCTGCCCAATATCACATACAAGTGCCAAGATAAGAATTCCAGCCCAGCACAAAGCATGCAGGTCCCAGATCTCTGTTATTTTGAAGCTACTTGGCCTCTCCATAGGACTCCAGGTAAAACCAGGGGAAACTGCCAATATCCAACCATCTCTGCCCTACAAAAATGGCAAGGTCATAGGATTCGACCTAACATACACAAGTGCCATTCGTTAAATGTCTATTTAATGACTGAGACATAATTGGCCGGAGAGAAATATCCTTTTAGGATATAATGAAACCTTGGTCATCGGTGGCACATCACTAAGCTCGGTCAAAAGCCCTGAAACTTGATGTATTCTAATGTTTAACTAAAGCCCCCTTCATCTTCATTACTTAGATTCCAACCTCCAGAGGAACACATGGAGGAGAAAGGTGTAAAAGGGAGAAACACAAGCACACTCTTTTCCTAAACTTCAGGGTTGGCCCTCAAGTGAATCTAAAGCAACCTTAAGAGACACCTAATAATTCTCCAGATTGATCCCTCACAGGCTGTGGCCTCACCCCTGTCAAGCCATGGCTGGCTAGTGGCTGGAGGGCAAAGCCATAACCCAGAGTTGGTCAAATATTCCTCAAGATAAATGATCTGGTTTAAGGACACAGAATAACAGGGATACAGCTAGGATCTGTTTCTAAATATAAGTACATGTTAACGAACCCAAGAAGAAGGGACCTCCACCCACCCACCGTGCCTTTCCTGTCGGCATCTGCATGCAGGACACTGTCCAGTGCCCTTGACACCTGGTCTCATCTACACACTCTAAGGTGAAGGGGCCCTTGGAGTTGTGCAACATGCTTACCCCTACTGCATAGATGGAGAAAAGTATCTCAGGTTTCTAATATCCCTGGGAAGATTCTCAAAGAAGATCTGAAGTTAACCAGAAACCTGACACACACTGATCGTCACAGAGGAAGGCAAGGGAAAACCTAGATCTTATTTTAGAAAAATGCTACCTTATTCTGAAACTTAACTCAAAATACCTAACAGTCAAGGACTCTGAGTGGGTTAATGCTCCTGGCTCTCATACTAGCAGACCATGATGTAGGAATCTCTTTTATTTTTAATTCCAAAAAGCTCATTGTCATTACTAATACACCTTCATGAACTACTAATTCCAGAGATCTTTTAAACACACACATTCTCAAACATATTCTTGTTTTTTAATTGTCAAAGCTCCATACCAGAAAAAATTAACTTGAGCTAGAGAAGATTATCTTCATAAACATTATGTTCTTAATAGAAGTAAACTGCTCTTTTCCCTTAAGCAAAATAGAACATAACTATGCAATCCCTTTTATACTTGGTTTTCAAAATATGAATGGGAACACTTTTCCAAAGTCACTAATATACAAAAGAACCAAACATAATCGTAAAAAAACATGGAAATGAAAAACTTCTCTCTGCTGAAAGGATCTGTTCTTTGTTGATAAAGGGAGGTTCAAACATATTTTAAATATTTTTAAACAAAGGCCTAGCTGATGTCCCTTAATCCTTCTAGCCAGCTCAACTTTCTGCGCAGGCAGCTGCTGCAGTGGCGCACCCGTCCAGAAGGGAGGGCCAGAAGCGTTTCCTTAGCGGCCCACATTCCTGGGGGACACGGGACTTAGCAAGGTTAACAGCAATTTTCAACCTCCAATGCAAGTACAACAACATCTTCATAAAAGTTTTACAAGGACATCCTGGCAAGAACCAAACTACCACGAAGGGTAATGTTCTGGGGCCTTGAGCATTCCAGCAGTTCGCTTTTCTTGGCCACCTCTCCTGGCCGTGTGGTGCAAGCCGGCGGTCAGCTGGGAACCCGCAGGAGGGTCCCGTGGAGAAAGCACTTGGAGAAAATAAAGGCAGATACACCCGTGGCTGGCTCAATGCTTCTTGCTCCACAGGAAAGAGGAGCAAGTGGAGGCCAGTTAGATTTCAACATCTCTAATCAATGCACAAGGGATGGGAGGAGATACATGGAGACTCTGGGTACCATCTCTATCATCCTTCCAGAAGACATCATCCTGAACCTTGCATTCTCCATTAGTGTGTGCACTCACAGAGCACTTCTCTGAGGAGGAACCTCAACTAGTGGGTGTGAAGGTCACCCTGGGAAACCACCCCTGGTATGACCTGGAGAATATTAATAAAAGTCCAAGGTGAGTAACAGAACCACAGGGCCATGGGAGACAGCAGTCAGCCTTGAGACAGCATTCATTTCCTATGGCTGCCTTAGCAAAATACCACAAACTGGATAGCTTAAACAACAGAAATTCATCATCCCACAGCTCAGGCTTGAAGTCCCAGATCAAGGTGTTGGCGGGGTTCATTCCTTCTGAGGGCTGTGAGGAAGAATCTGTTCTATGCCTTTCCCCTAGCTTCTGGTGGGTTGCTGGCAATCTCTGGTGCTTCTTGGCCTGTAGAATCATCACCTCGATCACTGCCTCCATCCTCACCTGCCGTTCTCCCTGTGTGCATGTGTACGTCCAAATTTCCACTTCAATGAGGACACCAGTCATATTGAATTCGGGCCCACCCTAATGACCTCATTTTAACTTGACTACCTCTGTAAAGACCCTATCTCCAAATAAGGTCACACTCTGAGCTACTGGGGGTTAGGACTTCAACATGTGAATTTGGGGAGGGGGACACAATTTACCCCATAGGAGGGTCCTTAGGAGAAACAATGGCTGAGGAAGGGCCCAATACTAGCATTTTCATTCTTTGGCATCTCCTTCACACTACATAACTACAGAAGCTAAAAGTCTCTAATATCACAATGCAGGAATAAGTTAAATGAATAATTTTTTTTAAGTGGGTGGAACGATATGGGAGAGAGAAACACAGGCAAGGTGCCATCACAGGGGGAAAGAAGGAAAAATGAGGTGTAAATGATACATTCACAGACTGTTTGGGCAGAGGCCCGTTGCCAGTAGCTATACAGTAGACTCTCAGAGTTTGGCAAGATATTAAAGAGGACAAGGCGCAAAATACATTAATGGCCCAGCTACGGCTTTAGATGGAGTCATAATTGGCTGGGAAACTAGGCTCACCTTACAATTCCATGAACTGCTAAGTTGGAGTCTTATGCCATGCAGGGAGGATTTACGTGGCAAGGACCAGGTCATTGCCAGCCACTGGCCTAGGCTTGAACTAGACATCAGTCAAGGGTTCTCAGGGTAGGCGTGTCCTGAGAAATAGAGATACAGAGGAAGGCCCTAGAGGGCCACTACCCTTTCAAAAACTCAAAACATGAAATAAGAGAAACAGTACATTTGGCAAAAGTAAGTGGTGAAGAAGTCCTTTACTTGGAAGAAAGAAAAAGAAAGGAAGAAGAAAATGAGGATGAAGTTTACTTTCAAAGCAGCCTGAATGGTTATGGCTTTGTGGTTTTGCACGTTGCTGAGACTAGGAAGAATGGTGCAACTGCAAGGTACATAATGCAACATACATATTTTGCTGCTATCACCATGTAAGTTTATGCTCCCAGTCTCAGACAACAGAGAAGCAAGCGCCTTCAGAACAATTTTATCCCAGTTTCCATTAAATGCTGTCTAGCCCAGTGGTTCTCAAAGTCTGATCTGCAATCCCATCGTGATGCGGTGGTAGTGGTGGGTCCTTCAACCCTTTCAGGTAGTCTGTGAGAGCAAAATTATTTTTGTAATAACAAAAAGACATTATTTGCCTTTTACACTCTGCTGACTTTTGCACTGATGATACAAAAGCAATGGTGGGAAAAACTGTTGCATGAATCACGACAGTGACGCCTAACTGCACTCTTGACCACTGTATGCTTGGAATTGCAAAAAAAGAGTTTCCTTAAGAATGTTGATGAAGCAATATTGATGAAGCAATGGAGCTATTAATTTTATTAAATATAAACCCAAATACATTTTTTAAATACAGGGCAGACATTTTCTCAAAAATTAATGGAGTGAGTCCGTCACTTCAAGGAAAACAACTGAAAATATTTGTTGCCAATGAAAAACTCTGAAAAGCAAAAATCAGATTTTTGGGAAACTTATATCTACCATCATGCGTTTGACAGAATCCTGATACTTAAAGACTTTCCTACTGGAATAGATGGGAATATTAACAAATGTGAATTTTTACATAGTATATAATGAAATGTGTCAGTACTTGGAAGAGCTGCGTAAGTAAATCAATATTTTCTAAATGACCAATGTATGATAATACAAAATCACTCATTAGTAAAAGATCCATTCAAAGTGCAAGAGAGACCAATGGATTTCAATGTGAAAGAGCATGAAAAGTTCATTGATGGGGTGTCAGAATTCACATTGCAACTAACCTTTAATTAACTACCTCTTGTTGGCTGGGTGCAGTGGCTCACACCTGTAATCCCAATACTTTGGGAGGCTGAGGTGGGAGGATCTCTTGAGGCCAGGAGTTTGAGAGCAGCCTGGGCAACATAGCGAGACCCTGTAGGGAGGGAAAGGGGAGGGAGTGAAGAGAGGGAGGAAAAAGAAGAGAAGTGAAGGGAAGAGGAAAGGGAAGGGGAGGGGAGTGAAGGAAAGGAAAACTACCTCTTGTTAAGTTTTGATATAGTATCAAAGAATATCCATAATTATCTTAAGCTAGTATAATATCCTCCCTTTTGCAACTACATATCTGGATAAAGCCAGATTTTCTTCATATACTTCAACCAAAGCATATTGCAACAGACTAGGTACAGAAGTAGATGAAAGAATCCAAATGTCTTCTAAGCCAGGTGTTAAAGAGATTTACAAATATACAAAACAAGGCCACTCTACTTACTCACTATATTTTCCAAAACAAAAAAAATTTTGATAAAAATGTTACTTTTAACATGTTATGTGTTTTTGTAGCTATTTTTAAATAAATCTTAAAATATTTTTAAATGCTCTATTCTAATTTCTCATATATTAAATATCAATAGATATAACCCATGTAAAGAAAATCTCTTTGTGACCCTCAAAACTTTAAAAGTGTAACTAAAATTAGCCAGGTGTGGTGGCGCACAACTGTAGTCCTAGATGCTCAGGAGGCTGAGGCAGGAGGATCACTTGAGCCCAGGGGCTCAAGGCTGCAGTAGCTATGGTCACGCCACTACACTCCAGCCTAGGTGACAGATTGAGACACCCCGCCCTTTAAAAAAAAAAGTATAACTACTCTTCCAATTCAATAATAAAACAAGACAAGTAACCTAACTGAAATGGACAAAGGCTCTAAACAGACATTTCTCCAAAGAAGATATACAAACGGCCGATAAGCACATGAAAAGATGGTCAACATCATTAGCCATGAGAGAAATGGAAGTCAAAACCACAGTGAGATGCCACTTCACACCTACTGCTATCGAGTGGCTATAATCAAAAAGATACATAATAACAAGTATTAGTGAGGCTATAGAGAAATGAGAATCTTCATACATTGCTTATGGGAATATAAAATGGTACAGACATGTTGGAAACAGTCTGGCAATTCCTCAAGACATGAAACAGAGAGTGACCATAGGACCCAGCAATCCCACTCATAAGTATATTCCCAAGAGAAATGAAAACATGCCCATACAAACTTGTACATGAATGTTCATAGCAGCATTATTCATAACAACCAAAGAGTGGAAACAATCCAAATGTCCATCAACTGATGAATGGATATATAAAATGTGGTGTATCCACACGCTATAATATTATTCAGCAATATATGGTTGATAACCATTTACCAGAGAAAGAAAATTCAATCTAGACTCCTGATTCCCACATGTGCTTATTTAAAAGATTCAAAATAGAAGAGTGTTAAAAAGACTGAACCCTCGCAGGAAAGCCAACTGAACCCTCACTAGTCTCTCCCAGAGCCCGGCATTTTAGTTTTACCCATATTCCAGCATTCTGAACTAGCCTCTCAACACCTTCTCAGCAAGGGGCTGCTATATTTATCTTCTTCTCAGCCTTACAGGTTTTCCAAGTAATTGGTGACAGTAAGGGCTAAGGAAGCATAAGACTTTTCAGCTCATGATTTCATAGCTACTCATTCCCTAACTCAACCAACCTCGTAGTCAAGTGCACTTCAGAGAGTACAGACCTTTCAATCAGCAGCAGCCATCACCTGCTACTGCCAAACACAAATGAAACCCATTCCCAATCCCCAGAACCCTCTCCCACCACTCTGATACTCCTAGCCTTCTCATAGAACCATCATCTGCTAACACTTCTCATTCTTCCCAAATTGCAAACATTTCCAAATAAAAATAGAGTCCATAATTAATGACTTCAACCACCAACAAACAGAAAAGCTCCAAGTCCACTGCCATTCATCCACCTTTAGCAAATGGACAGTCCACCTGGGCTCTGTTATAAACAACTGGTCCGAACACCAAACACTCATTCGGTGAGTCATTTTGAAGTCAGGCATCATTGCGTGATTACAGAAGGATGATACATTATTCTACTGAGTTCCTGCTAAGGGATATAACTTCCTTGGGATAAAACTGCAACTTCCTAAAACCCCAAAGCCATCTCTCTCGCACAAAGAATGACAATGGCTTTAATTTTTAAAAACACAAACACATTCTAACAACAACAACAACAAAACACAGACCATAGGCATTTTCTTGGTTCACCTATTAAATCTTAGCTTTAGATGAAAATATTCCTGAAGTATTTTTATGGGGGGTGGGGAGTCAATTAAAAAACATTCTCAGCTTACAAAAGTACAGGTTGAGTATCCCTTATCCAAAATGCGTGGGACCGGCCGGGCG
>VBSM01003230.1:2985711-3033167 GCA_008086735.1 Cheirogaleus medius | reverse complement strand
AAAAAAAAAAAAAATGCGTGGGACCAAAAGTGTCTGGGATTTGGGGTGTTGGTTTTTTGTTGTTTTTTTCAGATTTTGGAATATTTGCATTATACTTACCAGTTGAGCATCTCTAATCCAAAAATCCAAATTCCAAAATTTTTTGAGTGCTGTCATGACGCAAAAAAGAAACGTTCATTGGAGCATTTCGGATTTTGGATATTCGGATTAGGGAGACTCAACCTGTAAAACATGATCATTGAAGAACTTGGAATATGAAAAAAAATGAAAGCACCAAAAATCCCATTACCACAGAAGTAGTTCAGGGGTAAGTCTTTCTTTTTCTGTGCATGCCATACAATTTTTCTTATTTTTAATTAAACAAAATTAGAACCATATGCTATATTGCTTCATATTCTGCTTTTTACACTTATGAGCATTCTCCCTTGACATTAAATACTCTCAAACAATCCTGATGTCTACATAGTACTCTACCATAAGAACAAAATTGCTATCACTTAGCCCACCCTTTATTGTTATATATTCTCACTGTTGGCAATTTTCTATTACAAATAACATGTTAGTGAACGTTCTCACACATAGGTCTTGATATGCATCTCTGACTTTTTTTAAGGATAAATTCCTAGTAGAAAAACTGTAGAGTCAAGGGGTGCATTTTTAAAACTCTCAGTACACATAATGCTACAAACCACCCTCCCTACCAGCCCTGTATAAAAGTATCTATTTTTTTGCACCTTTTTACAAAAATGGGTGGCTAGTTTTATTTTAGCCTTTGCTATTTGGATAGGTAAAAAATGGCTTTTCTCTTAATCCAGGGTTCTTTTAGAATCCTTGCTGGCTCCGCAATGTCCTCATCCACACCTTGTCCAAGGCAAGTCCACTAAGCTAAATAGAAATGCACATACTAGGGGCACACAGCACATCAAGAGCTGTCCAAGCAAAATAAGGGCCACATATCAGGGAATTCTGCTGCTTTAAATAAAGAGAAAATTTGATGCTTTGGGGGAAAATGGTCAAAATATGTTGAGATTTAGGTAATTTGGCAATTCCCAGAGCTCAGATTACATCAGGAAGCAAGTTTGGAGCCAAGACACAAACACTTGGGAAGTAAAGAACAAATGGTATCCCCCCTATGTGTGTTAATCACATTATAATAAAAATGAGAAGCAAATCAAGTAACGTTAATAATCACAGCAGCATCTACTTCCAAATTGTCTCACAACTAGGACAATCCTACAAACTTACTAAGATCCTCCACACACGCACACCCTCTCCAAATCTCATATTTTGGAGAAAGAAAACACAGGCTGAGGGACGCTGGGAACCCAAAAAGAAATGCGCTAACAGCAGGCCCCTACCCCCAGCCTGGTAAATCTCTCATCTATAATCCAACATGAGAGACAACAGGCAAACAGCAAGAGGTCATCGTCAAAGGACCGGTTGCTAAGGGAAGCAAGTGTAGAGGCAGCAAGCATGTCCCCATCAAAGTCCGGCAGCTGCAGAAGAACCACAAAGGTACAGCTCTCTTCAGAGCAGAGCAAGAATGGGGGGCTGGGAGGGGAGGACCCCTGGGGGAGGGGAGACAGGAGGAGGAGGAGGAGGAGGAAGGGGAGAGAAAAACATCAGACCAGCAGCAGCTGCCCAGTGGAACATAAAACCTGGTAGTTTTGTGCTGCTCAGTAAGGGGGAAAGCATGGGAAAGAAGAAATACAGAAAATAGCATTTTCCAAACATGCCTTTTAAGCGCTAGTCAAATCTTTCAGTGTACCTAAGAGATGGTCAGAAAGTGCACAGCTATGGAAAGAGTAGCCGTTGGCGATAAAAGAGAAAGTACCTGCCTTAAGGACCATCTCAGTACCCATATGATCATGTCTTGGTAGGAAATCTCTAAATCCTTAGTCCAAAATGTCCCCATTACAAAAGGGCAGAAGAGGGGACCTACTACCGGTTTACAGAATCTAAGTAGAAACTGCTCTCATTTTTTCAGGTGAAAGATACAAGAGTCAATAGAGTTTGCAGCCCCTAAGTAGACACCTCAAATAGTCCCTTTCACATTTGAGATCTCCAACCCTAGATATAGCATCAGCCCCCCGGAATCACACAGGACTCAGAGGAAAGAAACTACTGGATAATCAGGTTCCATGCCCTCACTCTGGTGAAAGACCTTGGGACATTAAGAGACTTGCCCAAGGTCACCCAGCTCATTCTAGGGCCCAGGTCTCCTAACTTCCAGGCCAAATACTTTCCACAGATGAGCTACAACTATGAAGGTCTAGGGACAAGAAGGAAAGAGGCTTAAAGCTTGGTCTTCATTCCTTACTTAGTTTCTGGTTGCTACTACATGGCTTGAAATGCTATATGATGAAAGTGCTAGGTCTCTTGCCTCTTCTAAAAAAGAGCAATCTGCCTATTGGTTTTAGTGCATTTTCACAGAAGACAGGCTACCAGGCAGTTGGGCACATCTGTTTGTCCTCGCCTGGGCTCTGTGTCTTTGCCACAGAGCTCTGTGGACAAGCTCTATTGAGAAAGTGCTCAGACCCTTGGAGGTGGTAAGGTTTGCTCAAAATGATCTCCTGAAACAGGTGAAAGGTACACAGGGCTAGAGGTACACACACGCAAAGTACTCAGGCCTGAAACTGCATCAAAGAACCACGTCCCATGTGAAGGGCAAAGTTAACATGACACGAGAGATTTCCTCCAGCTTAAACACTCAGATGTCGAAGACTTACACAATCTGTTTTTAATCAATGGATCTGTCTCACATTTTGCAGATATAAAACATCCCAGGTTACAAACAAAAATAAAACTTAAATGGCTCTTTCAATAAGTCCAGACTTTATCTGTATTTGTCTTCAGCTGAGCAGAAAAGAGTAAATATGAAATTTTAAAAAATAAAAGCAATAAATTCATCTCATTTTATCAGTTTGGCAAGTTTAGTACTGCATATACAGGATGTTAGTATTGACAATTAGGGTGACTCTGAAGTTAAATTTCTAAAATGAACAACAATAAATTATTACCAAAAGAACTCCTCTGAATTCAAATCAATAAATATACTCCTCCAGACACTTAGTGCCACACAGCTAATTAACAAGCGAGTACACCCAGGAAGCACGCAAAGGACTCCAGATTTTCTTCCCTGGCTGCTACCACCACGCAGCCACCTTAACCCAACACTTTTTGCAGTCATAAGATTTCTAGAGAAAATAAAAATGTGAGGAGAGATATAGGTGCTTATTTATGTGAAGAAAGACTTTCTAAGGCCATTTTGCTTCTGTCACTGAACTTGTTAGAGAATTGAAGACCGAAAAGGGGGGAAGAAAAAAAAAGGGAATTCATAAAGGCGATTCAAGTGCCTGAAAAGGAACAATTGTCCATAAAATGAACAACCTCAGTGAAATAATCTGTTACATTTTGGTCATTTTTATAAAACAAAAATTTTTTTTGGCTGAAACCATCAGCAGCTTCTGGCTGCAAAGGTAAATTATGGGAGAGAGTAAATCCCTGTCGGTTGTCTCCTTTACATTTCACACCCAGAGATTAATTTTAAAAGATCCAACCCAACCCCCTACCCAAAGAATCAGACTCGCTCCTGCCCTCTGAGCCTTCTGCAGGCCGAAGAGGAAGACCTCTGTGGCCCCGGGTCAGGCGCCGGCAGCCTCTGAAGGGGAGGGCAAGGGCTTCTGAATGACCAGATTAAGTCTGAATGGAAGAAGAACCTGTGATTAAGTTTTCTGAATAGTTGGCTCTCTTAAGGAGGAGCGATCTACTTAAAAAAAAAAAAAGTGCAGAAATCTAGTGTAGCTCTCTGTTACTGCCATCCAAAAATGAGAATCCTGCTCTTCAAATCAGAAGAGTAGATTTTCACATGCCCTATAAGTTTAGCTGATTTTCCAGGAGGAGAAAAAATAACACTGCCGTATTTCTCAAGATTACTATTTAGACAGTTCAGGTTGACATGGAACATGATTTAACCACCAATCCTCCCAGAACAAACTTAGAAATTTCTCTAAGCCATCACACAGCAAAGAAACTAGTCGTTCCTTAACTCGAGTAGCCTCATCTTCAACCAAAACTTCTTTACCGTAATAGTCCAGCTTTTGTGGCTCAGAATCCTTGCTGGAATGCTCTCTACTGCAAGCATGGGTAAGTAGGAAGGGAAAAGAGCAAGCAGCATTTTATCTAACCTGTGGCAGTCTGGTAAGAATTGCCCTTGCTACGCAAGACACAGGCCTGCTGAGGTTTTGTTCTGCTTTTCTAAGTGGGTGGAAAATATCAACATAAATCTTTCCTCCCAGTGAAAGACCTGAGGATTAAGTTAATTCATAATGAAGACTACTCATATATCAAGATATAATTCATTAAAAATCTTGTTGAACAAAATGTTCAATGACCCTTCTGTGTTAGAAACTCAAGTTAAAGTGTCAAAGGCTAATGTCTGAAAAACCAGCGGGGAAAGGATAGTTAGGAGAGGTGAAAAAAACTCTTCAAAAACCGTAATGTTTAAGCTCGATCTGACTTGGCGTGTAGGATGTGAGCCCCTCCTACAGCATCTGGTTCTGCAACTGATATTTAATGTGTTTCCATTAAACTGCAGGAGGCACAAAAATGAAAGGCACAGATTCTGCCCTACAAGAAACGGGAGTTACAGAGAGGAAAGATGGCGTGAACAGAATAAAACGTACACAGGAGTGAGGACATAGTGCCAAGAGGGGGGCACATCAAGAGAACGCTCTGAGGGTGCAAAGATGAGGACATAAGGGAGAGGCTCAGGGAGGGCTTCAGGATTTGGTCTTGAGAGATAGAGATAGAAGAAAGATAACTGAGATTTGGTCCTTTCCTTGTTTCTAAGGACTTTCAAAAGCAGGTTTCCACTTAGCAATTGTTGTTGCAGAGGTTACACATTTATATTAAATATACTAAGCACATTATATGTATATACATATATATAGTAAGCAGAACAATACCTAGTTGTTATATGTATTTATTTAATCCTATCAACAGCCATATGAGGTATTTTTAAAAATATTCGTAACAAAAATTCAGCAAGGTTAAGTACCTTGCCTAGAGTCACTCAGTTAAAAAGTAACACTCAGAATTAGTACACAGGTCCGACTGCCCAAGCCCGATGCTATAGTTTCCTCTGTGCCATCACGGTTCCAGGTATACCTACCCCCTCCAGTGCATTTTTTTTTTCTTGAGACAAGAGTCTCACTCTCTTGCCCGGGCTAGAGTGCCGTGGTATCAGCCTGGCTCACAGCAACCTCAAACTCCTGGGCTCAAGCAATCCTCCTGCCTCTGCCTCCCAGGTAGCCAGGACCACAGGCACACGCCACCATGCCCGGCTAATTTTTCTATATATTTTTAGTTGTTTGGCTAATTTCTTTCTATTTTTAGTAGAGATGGGGGTCTTGCTCTTGCTCAGGCTGGTCTCAAACTCCTCAGCTCAAGCAATCCTCCCGCCTCGGCCTCCCACAGTGCTAGGATTACAGGCATGAGCCACCGCACCTGGCCTCCCAGTGGATTTTTAAGGCATCCAAAACCCACCTTACAATCTCTTACAAACTGTAGTGTAATACTTATCATGTAATTATTTGTTTATATACACCCCCCCCAATTAGACTGTGAGTTCCTTAAGGACATCCTTTACCTTCATATTCTGGCACTAGGTGTGGCACATAGGAAGGCTGAACAAACGAGAAATGTGCACACTAAGCTGAATGGCTTGTGGCACCCAAAATGCCAGAGAGAGCCTGCTTCAGCTAGAAAGTCGTCAAAGGGTTTTGCTCACTTAACCTCTCTGACCCTCAGTTTCCTCATCTATTAACAGGGATGATAATGATACCTATTTCATAAAATTGTTTTGATAACTGAGTTAGATAATATATGCTAAGTGCTTGGCAGTGCCTGGAACATGCTAAGTATGCCACAAAGGCAGGCAAATAATCTCTAACCTCCAATTTAAGATAAAAGGGAGGTGTGCCAGACCTCACCTTTAATCTGCTAGATTAAAAATCTGGAAACAGATAAGATATATTACATTTTAAAAAGGTACAAAACAATGTGTGTTGTCCATTAAAAAACAATGGTGCAGATCTAGATATACTGATGTAGAAAAACTTTCAAGACATATTTAAAAAGCATGTTCCAAAATAAGATGGATGGGCATGTGTGCATATGTAATTATATGTATAGAAAATTACATATGCATGTGTGCATATGTAATATAAATGTGTAGAAAAATACCCTGAAATATACAGTAAGTGGCATGGGAAGCATGAAGAAGTTTCTGTCACTATGTATTTCTGATATTTGAATCTTATGGAAATACATTCATGTATTTTCATTAAAAGGAACGACAGCATTGAGTTTAGTTGATAGTAATATAGCAATATTGCTTCCTTTGTTGTGACAAATGTTTCATAATAGCATAAGATATTAACAATAAGAGAAATTGGGTGCAGGGTACATACAGGAGCTCTCCATTCTATCTGAAACTATTCCAAAAGAAAAAAGTTTTCTTAAAAATGCAATAATATACAGCACAGAACTATCATTACTTTTAAGAATATGTTCATATATGTATATATTAATATATATTCATTACACCTTAAAATGTTAATGATGGTTCTGACTGGTAAGATTCCAAGATGATGTTCTTTTCTTTGTGCCTTCTAGACCAGTGGTTCTCATGGGGTGGTTGCCACACCAGCAGCAACAGCAGCATCTGGGGACTTGTTAGAAATGCAAATTCTCAGGCCCCACCCCAGAGCTACTGAATCAGACACTCTAGAGGTGGGGCCAGATGATCTTGGTGCAAACACAACTTTGAGAACACTGTTCTAGATCACAGAAACTGGTTTTGTAACAAGTGCCACTTTTATAGTCAAAACAATAGAACAATGAAACTTGAAAAAGGGGTCAGTATGTTGATGGATGAACAGCATTTTAAGAGCCGACACATGCCCAAACACAGTACGTGCAGTGGGAGGCAGGCACAGGCTAGTCTGGAGCTCACGCTGACCTGCTGTGTCCCAGCCAGCCCCAAGTCAGAATCCGTGCAGGCCCCTGGGATACCCAAAGACACAAATCTCAGACAAACAAGTCTGGCATGGGTTTTTTTTCCTTGAAAAAAATTTTTTTATTAAGAGAGAAGTTCGTTGGCTGCAGATTACAATCTTCACCTTCAAATTTATGGCCTCCAGTCTCAATTTTATATGAACGGCACCAGCCAGGGCATGACAACTAAGATGAGTATAGACTCATCTTTACAATTTAAAAAGAATCCTAACCGTGTATGTAGTAGCGGCTCAGATGAATTACTGCCATGTTAAGTTATAAGCCCTGGCTTTGGGATAGCTCCTCAATGCCCTTCTTTGATCCTATTCTGTGGTCCAGGAGTATTTATAACCCCCAGCTGGCTTCTTCCCCGACAGCTACATCCTTAAACTCCATGGAAAGTACAGGATTCCCACTTAGCATAGAAGACCCATAAAGTTTTTATTTCAGATCTACTTTCAGAAGCATTCAAAGGGGTGCTTTTGTCTATTAGCAAAACTATGAAAGCCGTGGTAATGCAAAGAAATACAACCTTAAAAAATCACTAGGTCTTAGAGCGAATTAATTTATTCCCACTCTGTGGATGGAAGAGCCAAGGTGGTCTGGAGCAGGAGAAGAGCAGGTAAATACCGATCAGAAGTAACCCATCCACCACCAAGCAGCTACTCAGGGCACTTCCCATGCCAGGGAATGGGGGCCACATCCCCAGGTACTAAGCCTGCTGCTCTGCCAGGGACTTGTTAGAAATGCAAGTTCTCAGGCCCCATCCCAGAGCTACTGAATCAGACACTCTAGAGGTGGGACCAGATGATCTTGATGCAAACACAACTTTGAGAACACTGTTCTAGATCACAGAAATTGGTTTTGTAACAAGTGCCACAGGGCAACCTATGAGGGGCCCTCAGGACCCCAGGAGAGGTGCTGAGGCCCTGGGAGCTGAAAGGAGCCAGAGCTGGCTGCTGGTGTACTTCTGGACAGTGGCTGGCACCTCATCGAGGTAGGAGACCAGACAGGTGTGGCATATGGGTGGGCATGATGGCCACAACATCTAAGTTGTGTAGGCAGAGCTGAGATGGACTGAAATGGAAAGACAGCCAGAGCTCTGAGCCTGGGGTATGGCTGAGTCAGGGCAGGACTTTCAGCCAGAGGATAAGGAAAATAAGCTGCAGTGCAGGCAGGAAACCATTCTCCCTGATCAAGGACCTACGGCTGAAAGACCTTTGCATGATCTTGAGAGTACCACTTAGTGGAGACTCGAAATGAAGGCCCCAAGGTGAAAGAAAACCATGGTACTTGGGAGGGAGTGATCAAATGACTCAGAGAAACCTATGCCAGGGAGAACACGGAGAGGCTAGCTTCCTAAATTACCTCGACCGTGCATTCACTCTGCACCGCTGAGGTCCTCTCACACTTTCTAGTGCCCTCTTTCTAGAGGGCACTAGAAAGACTATTGGGGGGTTCAGTGTGCCCTGATGGTGAAGGACGAAAAGTACAGGCAGCATTTCTTGAGGCAAAAGCATCATCCACTCCCCTCCCCCACCCCCTGGGTTAGTGGAGTGGTTGGAAAGTGAGGTAGGGGAGCCACTTTGGAGACCCTAAGAGAATACTTTGTTGCTGGTGAAAGTGACCCTGTATCAGATTTAGGAAAATGGGTTTCAATCACAAATCACAGTGAGAGAATTGTACAAAATCATTTTCTGCAGCCAAGAGAAGTTGGAATCGAACAAATCTTGGAGAAGATGGGAGGTGGTGGGCTGACCCGAGGTGGCGGGCAAGATGTGTCAGGGCTGTCAGTGTGGGCACCCCACCCACACATCACTTCGACAGCAGACAGGCCAGCCTCAAGTGCACAAAGACAGCAGTCCCGACCTGAAGGAATGGAGCCTAGTGAGGATGTTTCAGGTGAAGAAACTGGAATGAGAGAAATGAGCCAAGGACACGGACAGAGCACTCAGAAGGCAAAACCAGGTCAGAGTGGAATGACTGAAATCTGATGAAGAGCGGGCTTTACCACACAGGACCCAGGGCCAGAGCCGGTCACGTGACTGGGGCACTCACAGTGGTACCTCTAAGGGCAAAGGGCAGGCACACAGGCAGGCTTAAAAATCTTCCACTAATGGATTGCTGGGCCTGTGTTGAAGGAATTGGGCTATTCAGAAATTCCACTCTAGGCCGGGCGCGGTGGCTCACGCCTGTAATCCTAGCACTCTGGGAGGCTGAGGTGGGCGGATCGCTCAAGGTCAGGAGTTCGAAACCAGCCTGAGCAAGAGCAAGACCCCATCTCTACTAAAAATAGAAAGAAATTAATTGGCCAACTAAGATATACATATAGAAGAAATTAGCCGGGCATGGTGGTGCATGCCTGTAGTCCCAGCTACTCGGGAGGCTGAGGCAGGAGGATCACTTAAGCCCAGGAGTTTGAGGTTGCTGTGAGCTAGGCTGACGCCACGGCACTCTAGCCCAGGCAACCAAGTGACACTCTGTCTCAAAAATAAAAACATCAGAAATTCCATTCTAGAAGAGCCTCATTAGGAGAACAAGACAGGAAGAATCCAGAATCGTGAAAGTCATTCCAGAGATTGGAGCACTATCTGAAGCTTCCAGGAGAGAAGCGAAACCCAGGGGGGCTCAAGATAAGAGCCCGAATCATAAGCCATGATGGGACTTTGTTACCATGTACCTACTGTATCCTACGTTCAGAGAAGCCTGGGCCAGCAAGTCGACTAACAAGTGTATGGGGTAATCCCCTTTACGCAAAACCATGTGTGAGTATCAATAAATGCACAGAAAAGACAAATTAGCCATCCAGCTGGTCCAAGTGGTATCTATAGGAAGAAGACGATGAGAGAGTTTCCCGTTTTTAATCTACATACTTTTTCACTGTTTAGATTTTAATGAGTATGTCTTCTTGCATTACAGGAATAATTCTTTAAGACAGGTTTTTTTTTTTCCCCTCCTCAAAATTTAAGGCCAAGAGTAGAAGAGAGTTGAGCAATGGCTATCAATGAATGGCTTTTGATGCCAGGTCTCAATGCACCTCATCAGCTCTTTTTCCAAAGGGTATTTGAGAGTAAATAAGAGGCAGAGAGAAATGGCCACTCCAAAGCACTCCATACAGAAACAGGCTAAAATTTTATGGGGCCCTCTCGCCTGAGAAGCCATTAGGCGAGACAGTTCCAAAGCAGCTAGGTGGCAAAGAAAGCACTCCAGAGGAGCTATTCAAGAGTCTCCAAGATCTTCCCATTTGTAAGTTTGAAAGTTCTTTTGTTCTTCTCAGGGTTTAAGTTTCTGGGTCACCCAGTCTCTTTTGTTAATAACCAGATGAGTACATCTGCAGCAGGGCAGCACCCCCTTTATTCACCTTCCCTCCAACATGAGTGACCTGGAGAGCATTAACATACCAGGTCCTTAAGCAGAAATCACTTGACTGTGTTTAATCGCACCCCACCATCACTCTGTCTTCACAGAGCACTCCAGTGAGTACCCCAAAGAGGAAAAGAGGTGCCACTCACCACTACACATTGACATAATCATTACAGCCCTCTCCCCTGGATCCAGATAAGTGGGGATGCGGGGGCTGGGAGAAACATGAGGTTACAAAATGTTAAGGGAGCAAACGAACTCTACACACCCACGAGGCCAGAGTTCCTTCGGACATAATCAAGAATCTTCCTTTGTTGTGCCCTAATGTCTATTCTCATCCTGTTCTAGCATCTCCTTGGAGGAAAAACAAAGCTCTACTGCCAGAAAATGTTCCAAGTAATTGTTGATAACAGATAATAGCAGAGGAAGCCCTTTGGTTAATGTTTAAACGTGGCAGAAGCAACGTTAACTCCTTATTAGTTATTACGAGCACCAGGAGACTTGAACTTAGAACAATGGGCCAGTGGCTCATCAGAAACACCGACTGCTTCATTCAGGTTCAGGAATGCTCTTATAAAAAACCTGAACAACACCTAAAACTCCTTTGAATTATCATACTGCTCAAACTTGATCTTTTTAAAACTGCTATAATGTACAACCTCCCAGTTTTTATAAGCAGTACTAATAATTTCTAGAGAAACAATGAAGAAAGGGAAGATCATGGTAGAGTTGGGATATAATTGAGAAGAATACAGTTGCTCACTAGTTTAGATAATATTTTAAAAACTGCAAGCTATTAAAATACAGCTTTGCTCTGAAAGGAAAGTCTGTATTCTAAAATGTCAGATGATGTGCTTTGGAAGATTTGGCCACTATTATGGGTGGAACACACACACCCCACACACACCACTTTATCCTAATAAACCTTGGCAATCTTTGTTTCCATATAATTAGCAGTTTTGCTCTTTCATTAAGGTAGGAGGAGGGAGAGGAAGGGGGCATGGGGAAGAGAAGAGAGAACAGACTGTATCTCTCGGTCAGGACATAGATTAAAGATTTACAGCTGGTAATGAGATGCCTACAGAGCTTCTGATGAGCAGACAGATATTTGGTGACTTTCTTCTGTGATGGGTCTTGAGGGGAGCCAACCATGGCCAGTAACACTGAAGAAAAGGATTTAAGGCAACATCGGTCAGCTCTGCCCAGGCTCTCAGGGTTCCAGTTGCAGAAGCCCACCTCTCTGCCCAGTTGTGCCTCTCGGCTGCAGTCACTGCAGAGCAAACTGGCGATTTATCTTAGATCAATATGAATAACAGCATGATGACAGATTACAAGGACACTCACACAACACCCAGTGTTGCTGGGTGGCTACTATACTCTCATACTGTCTAAGATTCTGTACATGCCAACAGAGATCTGGTCATGGGCAAAAATGGACATTTTGCACTCACTCCAAAGGCAGTCAGCACCAGGAAAAGTCAGGTCCCCCTCCACTCACGCAGATCACTGATCAAAGATCAAAGAGCCAACTGGTTACATTCTTACTCAACAATGTTAAGTTGCTGGTTTGTTGTTGTTTTTTTAATTCAAACCAAAAGAGACCTTTGAGATACGGGGCTTGTTTTACAGGCGAGGAAACCAAGGCCAGGAGAAGGGACAGACCTCCCCTTGGCTAAGATAAGCATCAGCTCTTCCACCTCCCACTGCCCACGCAGACCCCTGCTTTGATGTTTCCATCCTTGCTCACAAACAGGCACTCAGTGATGACTGCAAGTGTTGCTGAACTGGTCCTCGGTGCTTGAGTAGGTTAAGGTTATCACCTGAGCCTCAGCTACAGGTGCCATACACCACACCTGTCTCTTTTGTGGCCTTTGTCCCAACTTGACCCATCCCTGGCCAGTGACCTGCATTGCGCTTACTGTAATAACTCTCTACAGGGATGCATCACTGAGCTCAGCACTTCCCCATCATGCTGTCTGCCTTTTCTACACATAGGAACCTCGCCTAAATTTTGTCATTTGACCAAAACTTAGCTGTTCCTCAATCACATGTTCTCTTTACATGTCTTGTCCAGTGGAACGGGGCAGAAAGAGTTCTTCTGATTTCAGAAGGACAATGTACAGGACCTTGGTTTCCCCAGTACAATGTCAGCTCCACAAGGGCAGGGAATTTTGTCTTTTCTACTGCAGTATTTCATACGGTACCCAGCATTGTTGGATGGATGGACGGATGGATGGATGGACGGATGGACGGACATATGGGTGGGTAGGTAGATATATGGATAGGTAGATTAGGTTCCCTAACAAAGTAGTAGCCACCTTCACTGTTTCCCCTTTTGTCAATTCCCATTTCAAAACAGTAATGCTGGCCTAACAGCAAAATTTGTACTACACTGATGACAGCCTTAGGCCAATAATCCCAAGGTTTCCCTCATGCTAACTACCGTACAATTCCAGTCTTCTTCAGGTTACACAAGTACTCCCAAAGTACTTCACCTACTGAGCCAAGACTGGAGATTCTAGCTTCCTTTAGGGAAAGCGGGAGAAAAGTTACAAAGAGCAATTGGAGCTGTTCCATTTTACCCAGGCTCAGTTTCTTTAATGCCTAAAGCTCCACAATCAAGGGTCCTTCAAAGTCTGACCATCAGTGCAGGATTTATCTGACCATTTGACAGCATAAGACTCTGGCAGACAGTGCCAATCTTGGTCAATCTGCTGATAAGTCACCGAAAGAACAAAAGTGGTATTGTGACAAAAATAAATAAAAGTTCTTACTTTCTAGAAGATCCTAAAATGTTGCACTAAAATGATTACTTTTCCTCCAGGGTGGTGCAGTCTTCACAATGCCACTTGCTTTGTATACACATCGAATCATGGGTAAAAGACTTGTGATGAGAACCCTGGCTGCCTCTTACATTCTAGCCAAAGCCCTGGCACTCCTGCCCCACTGCCTGATGTCTGGGTTCATCACTGAGAAGCCAGTAATCTCCATTCAAGCAAGACCTATGACAAAGACCCAGCCATGCGATGTGCCTTCACTGTCAGCGTGGCAGGAGCCCAAAGCCGTTTCCTTAATAGATGGTATACATTTGCACTGAGCAAGGCCTTCTTCATTCCTCTTCGGACCTAAAGCTCACACTGTGAAGTTCAAGTGCTCTGTGGTCAAGCAACAAGAAACAGCCAACACACCCTCAGAAGGGCAGATCTCAGGCTCGGCAATAGCCAGCTCATTAATAACATAGTAGTGTACACTAATAGTTGTTACATTAATAACAGCAGTGTAAATGGAACATTTACAAAGACATTTCCTGTTACGTGGCCTACGTGTAACCTCCTCCATAGTTAAGACAAGCATTAATGCATCACTGACATTTCCATTTGGCAGATGAGCAACCTAGGGCTTGGGGCCACTAAGGGGCTTGCCCGAAATCCATGGAGAAAGCAACAGAACCAGGGTTTGGACCCAATCTTCCTACTCCCAAGGAGGCACACACTTAGGCGGCCACCTTCTTCTGGGCCTCTGACTGGAGCCTGCACCCACTGCAGACTCCTGGCCAGGAAACTACTCCCTACATGACCTCGACACACCCCTGCACCCACCAGCTGAGCTGTATGTGTTTCTAGATCTGTTTATACCAACTCATCTCCTATAATTATGTAACTAAATTAAATATTAAACAATGAAAATATAGTCTTATTCTATGAAAACTAAGTTGAATACTTTGGAAAGAAAGATTAAATTAAAGCAAATAACTAAAAAAAAGAAAAGAAAAAAAAAAACTACCAACAACTAAGTGCAACTTTTGAAGATTCAAAAAAAGTGAAATTCGAGAAGGCACCTGTTGGCTTTACAAGTGTCAGTTAAGTTTTTGCTCTGCTTAAAAAAAAAAAAAAAAAAAACACAAATGTAATTTGTAAATTTTAAGTGAGATGGGGTGGGGAACCTGCTGCCGTGGGGCCACATGTAGCCTTTAGAATGAATCCAATTTTTATATAACAAATCCTTTTAATAAAGGGATTTGTTCTGTGAAGTTTGGATTTGGAAGAGGGGCCACACTTGACCACATGTGGCCTGGAGGCCACAGGTTCCCCACCCCATCTGAGGCTAACGTAAGACTCTAAAGAGTGCAAATCTGCGCTCCTATTTGCAAAGGCCTTGAATGTCCAAGTCTTACAAGCTTTAATTAAACCTTAATTTTAAACTATCATTCTTTTTAAATCATTCCCTGCTTCAACTTAACTGACCTTTTTCAATTACCCAACCACCTACAGGTCCTAACAGTATCAGATAACAAGGCTTCGCTAAAGTGTGAAAATCATGAAAAGGCACACACTCAGCTGCCATCTGCCAAATGATTTCAATCCCTTGGCCATTGACATCTAGAAATTTCTAGGTTCTCAAATTGGGACAGGTCTTAAAATAACTTAATTCTCATTATAAAAGGAAATGTCCCTCCACAGAAATTTATCAGTAGTATAGTCAACCGCAGCTCAATAATTAGTCCTAAAGAATTTCTAGAGCAATGGTTCTCAACTGAGGCCAACTTTGTCCCTCCTCACCTGCAACCAGAGGGCATTTGGCAATGTCTAGAGACATTTCTGGTTGTCATAACTGGGGAGGGGGTTTTGTTACTGGCATCTAGTAGGTAGCGGCCTGGGATGTTGCCCAGTACCCTACAATGCACAGGACAGGACCCAAAACAAAAATTACACAGTTCCAAATGTCAACAGTGCCAAGGTGGAGAAACCTGGTCTACCGTATGGAAAAAGGAATCCCAAAACCTACAGGTACTGTTACATCATCAGAGTCAGTCTCTGAACAAACAAAAGGAAGAGTTGATTTCTTCCCTCTTGGTTCAAACATTACTCAAAGGCCACTGGCTTCCTGGTATTCTTAATAAAACCCCAAGTCTCTCAGCAAGAATTTTCAAAGACCACAATTTTTGCTTATGCAGTGAAACAGCACAACAGACTCTGCAGTGTTTTTTTTTTCTTTCATATTCCATGACACCTCTAACTAGCTCGTGGATGGTTAGAAAAGTGAATTAAAATATCTGTCCAAAGCTTCATTTTTAAAGAACAGAAGAGATGGAAAAGTGAAATTGGTTTGGTTTGTTGTGGTAGAAATTTTTCCCATTATCATATTAACAGCATCTGTGTGCATCTATGCAATATAAATACTTTATAAGTTAAATACCTAATAGGAACATTAATAGGCCCTGGATTTTTTAAAGACAGCTATGAAAGACATTTATGGAACAATTAGAGAAATTTAAATATGTCAAGTTCTTAGGTGTGATGATGGCACAGTGGTTAGGAGCATGTCCTTGGTCTTAACAGATATATGCTGGAGTACTAAGGGGTAAAATGTCACAATGCTGGCAACTTTCAAATGGCTTAGCCAAAAAAGGAGGTTAAAGGAAAAAAAATTGAGCATATGTAAGAGAGAATACAAACTGAGCAACTACCGTGTTTCCCTGAAAATAAGACCTATCCATCTAGCAGGATTTCTAAGCATTTGGGCAATATAAGCCCTACCCCAAAAATAAGACCTAGTGATAGGCAGCTTATCTGCACAACCCATGCGTTTCATCGCAGAGCCGTAAAGACGAGCAGCCCTTCTCATCTGCCCCATCGTGACAGCTACTATCCCAGAGGTGACTAGAAAGGTGCGGGCAGCCCCACCAACAAGGTCGGCTCCCCCTGTCAGGTCCCAGCCATCCTGTGTGTGCTGCAAGCTGAGGCTTTGAGGGGAAAATAACACATCTCCTGAAATTAGCCCTAGGGTGTCTTCTTGAGGAAAAATAAATATAAGATCCTGTCTTATTTTCGGGGAAACACGGTATTAACATTTTGCCACACACCAAACTATTCATTCAAATTGTCTGTGGGCTTAAAAACATCAAAATTTTTTTAAAAAATGGAACTAGGTGCAACAGCTTATGTCAGTAATCCAGCAGTTTGGGAGGCTGAGGCTCGAGGATCACTCAAGGCCAAGAGTTTGAGACTAGTGTGAGCAACACAGTGAGACTCCGTCTCTACAAAACACAAGAAAATTAACTAGGCATGGTGGTATGCACCTGTAGTCCTAGCTACTTAGCAGGATGAAGTAGAAAAATCACTTGAGCCCAAGAGTGTGAGGCTGCAGTGAACTATGATCACACCGCTGCACTCTAGCATGGGTGACAGAGCAAGACTCCATCTCTTAACACCTTAAGGACCGCTCAAGAGTTTTCTCGTTTTTCACTGTAGTTAAGATGATTTAAATAACTGTGCAGTTTGCCCAAAAACGTGTGTTCCCTGGCGTATGTCTTAGAGATTTCTATGCGGTAGGAAAGGTGTTTAAAAAAAAAGGCGGGGGGCGTGGAAGAGAAAAATTTAAATACAGACGAAGATAGAAGGTAGGGAGACACTAATCAACTTGCAATTTTTTTTTATCATGTTTAAGATTGTATTTTATAATTAAAACTAGAGGTGGGGAAAACCTGAAAATAATAATGTGTTTATTTGTGTATACATATATATTTAAAATTTATTCTTTTCAAAAGTTATACAGAAAGTATGCAAATCCTAAGTGCACAGCACGCTGAACTTTCAAAACCAGAATGCGCCTGTTTGTAACTAGCACTTTAACTGAGAAAAGAATGACCAGCATCCCAGAAGCCCCCTCACGTCCCTCCCAATCACTACCCCCCCAAAAGTAATCATGGCTCTAGACCACAGGTGGAGAACTTTTTCATGGTGGAAGGCCACATTAATTTAGCTGTAATCAAATAAGGCCGCATTCAAGAAACTTTAATTAGATATACTTAAAAATGCACATTATTTTGTAAAACTCTAACTACCATGTACTGAATAATTTCAAAAAATGAAAACCATTTATTTTTTGTTTGTTTTGCTTCGTTTTGTTTTTTGAGAGTCTCTCTCTGTTGCCCAGGCTAGAGTGCTGTGGCGTCAGCCTAGCTCACAGCAACCTCAAACTCCTGGCCTCAAGCGATCCTCCTACCTCAGCCTCCCCAGTAGCTGGGACTACAGGCTCACACCACCACCCCTGGCTATTTTTTCTATTTTTAATAGAGATGGGGTCTCGCTCTTACTCAGGCTGGCCTTGAACTCCTAACCTGAAACAACTGTCCCACCTCAGGGTTCCAGAGTGCTAGGATTACAGGTATAAGCCACCCCTGCCAGGCCACTATTTGTTAATTTTAAAGTTAACTAACCTTCTAATGACTTTGTTGGGTCTGCTTTTTGTTGGAAAGAATTTGAGTATCTGGTTGCAGCATGGAGGTCCCCAGTTTCAGTTGATCCTCTAGATGGGTATCAGTCATTTGTGACCTTAGGAGCATCCTGATTTGGGTTAGGTAGGAGAATGTAGATTCACAGCAGTAAGTAGTTGAAAAGCAAGAAAGCATTTTTCGGGCCTGTTACCAAAAGCATTGGTATTCCACTGCATTTTTCCATGTTTCAACTGGATCTTTCTTAGTATCAAACAATGACTTTAAAATGTCATCTACTGAGAGCTTGATCAATTCCATCTGTAGTTCTTTAGGTGCCTTGGTGATAGCAACTAGATAAGGCTGAAATGCTGATTTGAATGTGATGTCAATTTTCAAAGACAGTTAAACTCCCATTGTATTCTCCAATTAACAGCTCTTATAACAGCTGCATATTTTTCAAATGATTCGCATATATCATCCTGCTTATCATGACCTTTGCTAAATGGGGAAAATATTCATCCCAAATTTCCTTTTGAAGAAGTGTTTTTGCCACATATAATATACAGACTTAGTTTTACCTTGCAAAGAAATATTGAAGTCGTTTTGATTTGACATGATATCGCACAGAAATGTTGCATCCCTATAGAAATCTTCTTTCAATAATTCACATTGCTGATTCCGTTCTTCATAAAATTTAACTATCTGTTCTCACAGAGATAAAATTTTAGCTAACACCTGTCCCCCTGTGATAGCCAATGCACTTTAGAATCATCCTGCAAATCCACACTGAATACCTACCTCATCATCCAACTTTAGCATGTTCTGAAACTGACAATGCCATGTTGCATTTGCAGGAATGCAGTTAACAATACTTACAACTGTTGCAAAGTGTCACTTAAAATGATAGCTTTAGCACAGAGATTTTGCTGATGCAAGATACAACGAAAAGAAATGAGAGCATCAGGATCTGTTAATATCTTTTTTATCTATGCAATAAACCCTTCATGTTTTCCTGTCATGGAAGGTGCACCTTTTGTACATATACTCACTAAATTTACCAAATTCAGTCTGACTTCATTTATATTTATCTTGAAAGTTGTTGAAGATATCTATCCCCCGTGTTCTATCTGCAAGGGTGTCCAAAGCAAGTAACTCTTCTCTTATGTAGTATCAGTTGATTCATCCAAAGCGACTGAATAATACATATTTTCTTTTTAAAGTATTGCATGAAGCTATTCTGTTAAGTTAAAAGCTAGTTCATGCTGCTGATCAGTTATGGTTCTCCTTGAAAGAGGCACTTGTTTGTACTTTGAAATGTTATTGGCGTCTAAGCATTGTACAACTTCAACAATGCATTCATTCACAATTTCTACATCACTGAATGGCTTCCCTTTTTTCCCCAAGTATATAAGCTACTTTGTAAGTTGCTTCAGTGGCATTATTTCCAGGTCTTACTGCTGCTTGAAAGAATTGTCTTTGCTTTTGCTTTTCATCTTTTAATTTCTGCAGTACAACTTTTCACGCCTCTCCCTCTAATTTAAAATAAATATTTGTGGTCCTTATAAGTGTTATAATGCTGATGGGCATTGAATTTCTTTAATGTTGATATTGCAGTATCACAAAGCAAGAAAATCATCTTATCTTTAGCAGAAACAAGATAATACTGCAATTCTCAAGCCTCATTTAAAAAAATCTGTTTTCTTCCTTCAGTGTTCTTTTGGCCTTCTTTGACATGATAGGCTGTTAAGCAGAAAGAATTTAAAAATACTGTTGAGCTGTGAAACTATTCACAAATTCCACTTCAAACAGAAACACAATGTACCACTGCCAAAAGCCAGTAAACCGACTGGTATACTCATCCCCCATAAACTCTCACCAACCAGCCTCATGTAGTAGTGACACGAGTCAGGTAGGGGAAGTTAGAATTAATTCATGAGCGTAGCAGCTGCCAATTTAACCTTTATGGCTTACTAAAGTTCTAATTGTGCCGATCAATCTGGAAGGATTATTTCATTGAAACTTACTTTATTCTTTGGTATTTTAAATATGTTTACTTTAAAAAATAAAATTAAAATATGAAAGACAAAGCAAAATGTATTGAAAAAGATAAAAGGATTTGTTCTATAAAATTTGGATTCTGTGGAAAGGCCATACTCAAGGACCTAGAAGGCCACAGGTTCCCCACCCCTGCTCTAGACTATACCAAAAACGTTTTCTAAACAGAATCAAACTAGAAATGGTAGTCTTGGCTTCATTATTTAAAAGTTATGTAGTTGCCTTCTATAGCTATAGCAAAATACAGTAAGTACAACACCAGCACAATAGGTACAGTTAGCAGGTCCACTACCCAACTCATGTCATAGACCTCTTGTCAACTGGAGGCCATGGGAGACCCCTGCAAAGTCAGATCATTCTTCTGAAGATGAACACATTCACACACACACCCCCTCTAAAATGGAAACCTATCTGAGCTCAAGCCCTGTACACAGGGAAGCCACAAATTGGAACTAAAACATGCTGTCATGTGGGAAACAAAGAGTTTTTCCATTCTATGAAGAGAAAGAATCAGGTAAGAATCTGGAAAGCTTGTAGGCCCTGTCCACTCCTGTTGACAAGAGCGAAGAATATGAATGGTGCTTCTACCCTAAAAGATTTCACACATGTACACACAATCACATATCAATTTGTTCTGGAGGGGCTACAAAACAAAGGAGAACAAAGCAAAAGGAAGCCAGTCTAAGTGCAACAAGTTGTGGCTTATCTTAACTTAGCAAAAGGTACTCTTTTAATATATAAGTCAAAATATTCTAGGCTTCCAGGATCCTTTCAGCAGGTTTACAAGTGAGAGCTAAAGCCTTTCTATGAAAGAGTTAACATTTCAAGTAAGCTGACTTTGCCTACTCCACTGGAATGCTGTCTCCCCTCAAGAAGAGGGACAATATTGATATTTCAAGAAAAGTGACTTGGTTTATTCACCTTAAAGAATCAAAAAAACAAGGCCAGGCGCAGTGGCTCACACCTGTAACCCTAGCACTCTGGGAGGCCGAGGTGGGAGGATTGCTTGAGCTCAGGAATTCAAGACCAGCCTGAGCAAGAGCGAGACACCATCTCTACTAAAAATAGAAAGAAAAGGAAAGGGAAAAAAAAGAAAAGAATCAAAAGAACAAACTGTGCATGGTGGTATGTACCTGTAGTCCCAGCTACTCAGGAGGCTGAGGCAAGAGGTTCAAAGCCATGAGTATGAGGCCAGCCTAGCCAAAATAGAGATCTAGTCTCTTTTTTAAAGAAAAAAGAAAAGAAAAGAAAAAAAAATCTCCACTTAGGCCAGAGATTTTTCAAACCAATTTAAAATCCACCAGAAATTCCACCCAGTTGGCTAACTGCACACTCTATAGTAGCACCCTCATTCTCTACTGTAGAAGAATTTAGTCTCTGAACAAATTGTGCACAAGCTCACTGCAGCCACAAGGCCACAGCACTAGAAGGCAAAGGGAGGGACAAGATAAAGGGCTGGCAATACACTCTGCTCCAGGAAATGTGAGAGGACAAGTCATTCAAACCTCACAAGGTCTCCACAGCAAACTCCATGCCCCAGGTGCAACTTCCTGGGTTATCCCTGAGTGTCTGAATAAAGCAGCAAGATCTCTAGGGCTATTCCCAGCCAGACAGAGAGAAAGAGAGTGGAAGAGGAGAGACCTGGATCTAAAAGTGGTAGAAACAATTAAAAAGTGGGTCTTGCTCACCTCCCGGTCACATCCATTAGAACATCTGAGTACCCATGTGCTAGATATACATGCACTTGGATTTCAAATATTAAAAATATATCACATATACAGATAAATATGTGATAAAGCAAGTATAGCAAAATGTTAATGGTAGAATACAGGTAGTGAGTATATATGGGTGTCCACTGTAAAATTCTTTCACTTTTCCTATATGTCTGAAATGCTTCATAATAAAATATTGGGGAGTACTTTTATAGAAAATGGAGGAAAGCTGATTTGTAGTTTTAAAACGCAGAAAAAACTTCCCAGTCTTGCTCTCCAGGAGCCAACAGACAATTCCATGTGCATGGACAGAGGTGTCATGGGGCCAAGAGGGGACACCTCACTGAGGATAAATAACCTAGAATGACACCAGTTCTTTAGCTTGAGTAACCAAAAAAACCAAGAGAAACAGGTTTATGGAGAGAAGAGAAATCTTGTTTTACACATGTTGGATTTGGCTGGGCCACCTCTAAGATGCTGAGGTGGACTTTAGTTGACTTAAATTGAGGAGTGCCTCAGACCCCTCTGACCCTGAACTCTGATGTGGGGAAGATCTTGGGAAGAAATTCAACATCCAACAAGTTGGCTCAATCTGGAAGGCTGCTTTGTATGACTGGCTATTTGTCTGTAAGACTTACTAGGCAAGAAAACAGAACATGGCTGTGATTTTACTCATGGAGGTATGTATGGTACGGGGTTTCACTGATTTGTGTACCAATGGACTACTAAAGGCAGGGACACCAGTTTAAGCTGAGAACACTCAGATCCGCCACATATCTGTGATTTTTATAGCAACTGGGAAAATATTCAGTCTGGGGTGGTGGAGATCCTGGCACTCAGCCATATTCTTAGGAACCCCTCCCTCCCCGGGGGTGGCTCTGCCTGCCAGCCTCAGGGTAGCCTCTCACACCCTCTGGGGAAGGGACAAATGAGCTTCCTTTCTAGCACTAGGGGCAGGATTGACCAAAGGTAGCCTTCGGACCTCTTGCCTAATTTTTAATCTGACCCCCCACCTGGCTCACCAGGCGGGTTCTAAAGCCTGACTCCTCCACCAAAGGACATTGCTTTCAAAATCTCAGGAATGTCACTTGGGAACAAACCTGACCACCCTAAAAAAGGAAGAAAAAATTAACTGCCCTGAACAGAAACAGGTTGCCTTTTACGGCAAATCTGCAAGCCTATCTGAAAATTCCAGTCACTTGCAGCATTCCTGCCCCTACCAGGGACCCACCAGGACAGCACGGAGCCCTCCAGATGCTGCATGCCCTTCGCAGCACACACTTCACCTCGCTAAACAAACAAGGGGTGTCTTTGTTTAAATGTTAAAAAAGAACCTGTCTCACAGGCTACGATTACATCAGCAGAGCGCTCGCATTCTCGGCATCAATCCGGGCTCCTCCGGCAGCTTTGAAGCGCCCCAGTGCGCAGCGCCTTTGATCTTGTGGTTCCCGCCCCAGGCAAAGCTGATACCATCACATGGCGCCCACGCGGGGATCCAAGAGATACGGGTAGAGATGGAGGGGCCAGCACAGCACCACGGCCTCGCCCACTCCGCTAGGTCCCCCCAGCCAGGGCTCCACCCAAGACCCAGCCTCCAGGCACACCCCATTGCTCACGGACAGTGGGGGCTGTCCCTTTGGAGGGGACATCACTAACTTAGTATTTGTCAGAATAGCCTTGAGATTATGTTTTTTAAAAAGAATGTTATCTTTTAGAGATACTAAAACATTTACAGGGGAAAAAATGATAAGGCTAGTTTTGCTTCAAAATAACACAGGGTGTAAATGAAACAAGTGGGATAAGATGTTGACAACTGTTGAACTACTGGGTGATATGATGGTTAGGAGTATATGGAGGTACAATGTGTACACCCACTGTTCAGTCTACTTAAGTATACGTGTAACATGTTCTATAGCAAGAGCTTGGGGAAAAAAAAACCAACCCTTTGCTGTTTTTAAAGTTTACTCCTGGTAGACTTTTAATTTAAGAAGGAAAAAGGCAGTTTGAGACTGGATAGGGTTGAGAGCAGATCACATCTGACTTTTCTACTGTGCCCCCAGGACAGTCACTGGAGGTACCAGAGGGATGTGACCCACAGACCTGGCTTCTGCAGGGGGAGGAGCATTAGTCTCACCCCTATGAAGGGCTCTTCACCAGTTTGGGGATATAACGTCCATCTCTCCAGAGAAATACCCATGAACATACCAGAACCAGAAGGAAATACCAGAACCCACTCTCAAAATCCATTACAGAAATCAGATTAGAAATGGCCCCTGGAGTAAGCACTCCAGGCTGCTTCATTTGCACAACTCCTTTCCTCCAAGAGCTACCGGCTACTTGACCAGCCCCTGGACTCCCAACTCCACTGCACCACGGTGCACGGCACATTCCTGAGCTACATCATAAGGCTAATTTTGTCTCTTACTGGCTGTGTGGCCTTGGGTAAGTCACTTAGCCTCTGCAAGCCTGTTTCTACATTGTATAAATGGAGAGCCATTAGTGCTGACCCTGTCATCACCTCTTCTGCTATACACATCACATCTTCTGCTACCTTTGGTCAATCCTACCCCTGGTGCTAAAGGGGGTAAAATGGCCAAAAGGAGAAGGGTATATGGGGACACAAGCATGATTCTACCTGTAGCTTCGGCTGAACATGCCACATATAAATCAGGCACAAAAGAGTTAACTGGGAAATGGACACGGGCCAGAACTGCTAGGTGTGTTCAAGGCCAGAATTTCATACACATGAGGCCAGAAGGCAGAGGAAAGGATTGGGAGGGGATGGAGAAGGGAAAACAAATCCTTCCCGTACAGGTGGATCCACCTTTGGGAGGTCAAACCTAAAATTCCAGTTTTTAATTCCAGAAGGCCATTAATCCAACTGAACCCCTCAGAATCAAGGGTACAACCACAAACTATGGAAAAGGTCAAAAAAACAAAATATATTATCATGATAGCTAAAAAAGATTAAAGATATTTTTAAGAGAAGAATACAATTTTAATAGTGTGACTAGAGATCCAAGAAATGAGCTGGGGGAGAAGTTTTAAGAACACTGAAGTAAAAGTCTAAAAGTGAAAAGGCAACGAGGATGCCAAATATCAACAGCAAATTAAAAATAGCATGTATTTATTAGCTTTACTCTTGAAGGGGTCTAGGTCAAAATTCCCATTATAGCCCATTTGCCAACAAAATCACACATATTAAAAAAATTTATACAGACTCAAGTTCCCTGACTGATTCAAGTACTCCTGACTTAAAAGTATAGGTTTAGCATTCCTAATCTAAAAATACAAAATGCTCCAAAATCCGAAACTTTGAGGGTCAACATGATGCCACAAGTGGAAAATTCCACACATAAGAACTTAACACAAACTTTGTTTCATGCACAGAATTATTTAATATATTGTATAAACTTAGCTTCAGGCTACATGTATAAGGTATACACGAAACATAAATGAATTTCATGTTTAGACTTGGGTCCTGACCCCAAGACATGTATGTGCAAATACAAATCCAACACACTTCTGGTCCCAAGCATTTTGAATAAGGGACACTCAACCTGTACATTAATTCTGGCATAGCACAGATCCTGTAAAAGTCTCTCTAGTTAATCATTTTATTCCTTTTTCCCCCCAGTAATTCATTTATCAAGTCTTTCATTCCTATTAACAGTTAGCAAAATGATAGCACTTTAGTCCCAGATCCTTGCACAGCATCCAACCTAGGCCCTGTGGAATGCTATGGGGGAATACGAAGCAGTTCGGAACGCATGGCACTGACCTCAATGAGCCTGCAATCTAGTTGGGGAGACAGACACACCTACAAATTAAACAACACAAAATAATATATTATTAAGTGCTAAATGAGTGGCCAGACCAGGTTCTTTCAAGTTCAGAGGCAGCAGAGACAACTGTGTGCTGCAATAGTCCAAGAGAGCTTCCTGGAGGCAGCATCCTTGAAAGACCGGCAGAATGTGGGCGAATGCAAATAAAGGCCAAAGCCTGTTTGGAGGAGTCACTGGACTAGAGGCAAGGAGTTCTACAGTAGGATACTAAATTGCAAAGACAGTTCTGGAGCAAAATGCCAAGGGCTTTAGAATATTGGAGTAGGGCAGGGTTATACTCCACCCTATTTGCTGCAGAAAGCTCTGAAAGATCTGTGAAGAGGAGCATGACATCTGGCAGCCGAGTAGCAGAAGGGGAGTGGGGGGAGGCTAAATGAAACAGACCACTGGGGGTCAGGGGCTTCTCACTTAAAAGAGAAATGACTGCCCCTCAATGAGCTGGAGGAACAGCTTGCTCAGGCTTCCAGTTGTGGTTTGGTGGGTTGTTTTTTTTTTTTAACAAAGGGGTGAAGATCAAAAGAAACTGCAAATGAGAGCCCTCCTACTCCTCAGACTGGTCATTTCTATTCCTTTCATCTTCTCTCCTGTTTGAAATTCAGGTGAAAAGGAAAAGCATGTGGCCAGTGGACTGGGAACCTGCTGATCCGGCCCTGGGTCTGGCCCCATGTATGACTAGGGGTGGGGGGGCAAATCACTCAAATCTTCCCAGGCCTCAGTTTACCCCTGTGAGCTGAAGGTCAAGGACAGGATCTCAAGCCCCTTGAAGTAAGTGTCACATCAGGTTCTAGGCTGGGGAAAGACCAAAGCCTACAGCTAAGGATTCCTAGAGGTACCAGCTACACATCAAGACCCAACACCAAGACCTTCGACTAGGAGAAAGCTGCAGTTACAGAGCCGGGCAACCACCTTCCCTCCTTCCCAAGGATAGGAAAAGAGCATGGGTATTATAAAGAAAACATAGACAAATTAGAAAAGTTCATTTTCAGAAACCACAAGGCAAAAAGCATTTGCTGATTCAAATATAACTGCTCAGTAAGAGTAAACAGATGAATATAACATGGGTCAAAACTGCCAGAATGATCAGAGTTCAATTTTTCACTTCTTTCCTTAAAAACAGTTTCTGCCCAGGTTTGGGACACAGAATTAAATCTCACGCCCCATCACTTACTGTAATTTATATCTATTAAGAGTAAAGGGTCTAAAGTCAGCTTGACTGGGCCTGTAATTTCCATATTTGTATCAGCAGGTAATGGGACTTTGGGTAAGTTATTTCACTTTTCCAAGCCTCAGTTTCCTCATCTATACAATGGGGCAAGAGCAGTTAACAGAATAGGAATGTAAGGAATAAATGAGACCATTCATGTTGGGTGCTTGAAACAGTGTCTGGCAAAAGCCAGCAATAAATGTTAGCCATATGGTATTATTTTAAATCTGTGGACCTCACCCCTTGTCTAAGAGAGATGGGAAGTAGTGTAATAAGATGTAAGAAATCCATGAGGGCATTTTCCAGGGAAGAAGGGACTGTAAACCCCAGTTCAGAAAGAACTTGTGTGGCCCCATCTGTGGGGAGAAACAGGTTGGCATTCTTCTCTAGAAAATAACAGCTGCCTCTCCTCCCATCTCGCCCCAACCCCTCCTCTGCTGCAAATACTCAAGGATTAAGAAGACATTCAAGCTTTGTTCCGTCTCACTTCTGCTCTGGCATTCTTGTCTTTGGCCCCTTTATCCTAAATGCCATTTCTGCTCAACAGCAAGCCCTACACTAAAGAAGTGTCTTGCACTTTCTCAAAGTGCCCCCAACCCTGTACTTCCACCAGCCCCACTTTACCAACAGGACGGGACGCCACAGTTAAAAGAAGTCAGAACTACTGACTCTGAGCCCAGTGCTCTTTTGGGCTACCGTGCTTTGAACTTAATCAGAGAAGGGATCAGTGGCAGCTTTCCTACCCAAGTAGGGAAAGAAAAGGGAAGGCTGCTTTAGGACCCAGTGGAAACACTTCAGCTTCACGCATACCCCAGGATACCACCCCTGTGGGAGCAGCCCCGGGCAGAAGTGCCTTCAAAGGGATTCCTACCACCAAGCTCGGTGGCTGCATTCTAACTCTCCCTCTAGTTGAGAAATACTCCTTCCTTGGAGTCTCTCTTTCTCTCTCTACCCCTTCCTCCCACATCATAAACTATGTGAGGAGAACCACCTAGCCCTGTAAGTTAGGACGCAGGACAGGGGCCAGGGGCTCTGTCTCTCGGCAAACCCCCTGGAAGAGAAGTTCGTTCAAGCCCCACTCCAGGTTTTTATTCTTCACCAGGTTTTACCCTTCACCGCTTCTCCCAACACTTCAAAGGAAGTATTTTTGTACAGCCCAGGGAGGAGTGTAAACTGGCCAGCTGCTTCCAAAGCAGAGAAGTTAACCCTGAAAGGGCTGCTGGCCGGTCAGGGCAGGGGAAGGAGAACAGGGTTGTGGGGAGCCAGGAGTGAGTCCCCACACTTCACCAGACCTGCCCTTTCAGCCCACACCAAGGGCACGGCTCTTAAACCGCGGTAGAAAGGCAGGGCCTCAGTTCCTCGGAGCACGCAAACAGCTAGTTATAAATACCCTCCCAGGCTCGAGGTTCAAAGGATTCAGCAGTTAGCACTTCAATGGAAACTCCAGCTAACAGAACAGGCCTCTTTAGTGCTGCTCCCTGATCCCTCCCTGAACCATGCAAATAACTGAAGAGCCCAAAAGCTACCACAACAAAACCGGCCCCCAAAAGTCCAACTTGGTTTGGCGGGCCGGGGAGAACATGGCCTCAGCAGCGTTCTGGCCACTGAGCTTCCTAAACAGCGCCTGTGGAGGGGCCTCCCCTCACCATGGACTCTGAATGGCAGCAAGAGATCTCTTCCAAGGGGCAGCTGAGGGAAGATTAAGACCCTAGGCCCTATCAGGCCTTTTTAAGAGCTTTAAATACTCTTCAAATTCTTCACCCTACAGAGATCATACCTTACCTAAATTTAGATTCAACATTCTTCAGTTACCTTGCTGGAATTTGGGGGAATCCTTCCTGGTTAAGATTAAATGGACATTGCCCAAGATGCTCCACAGTTCACCCACGACTTAAGACTTAACAAAATTCTGTGCACTGACTGCTGAAAACACAGCCGCCTGGGGAGCTGGCAGCTAGATCGGCATGGGCTTCTCTCAAGAGCACAGATACCTTGATGTCGTTTGAGTTTTTTAATGTCCAACCACTCCATCACAAAGGACATGGACTCTACCAGAAACCCCACAGCACCCCAGCAGGCCTTGGCTTCCTGCAGGAGTGCCAGATGAGGCCCTGGAAGCACTCAGGTGGGGCTTAGCAACTGCCACCTGGCTGATGCTTCTAGGCAATCACATAGCGCAGGCAGATGAGCGTTTGCCCATCCCACTGGCAAGGGCATCCTATAATTTACTGACACTGAAAAGTATGCTATAAATAGTTGGAGTTTTTAATGTTGTCAGGCCTCCAGAACAGAGGGGACCTAACAGCTGTGTGGGGCCAGGGCTCTGGGTATCTAAGGGCTACAATTTGGAAATACTGGGCGGTGTAGTCAAAGCATCTTCAAAGAAAGGAGCTCCAGCAGTGTCACACTCCATCTAAAGAGACTACAGTAAAGGGAGAAAGGCTGTCAAAACTATCAATCAGGATTTACAAAGCACAATTTAGAAGAAGAGTGAACAGCACTGAGAGTCTTTTCGTGGGAAGCTCCACGATTCAAAAGCAAAAGGGAACGCGGCTAGAATAACCCCTAAACCCCAAGCTGCCATTTCTATCGCATGTAGGCCTCTACGACACAACAGGACACTCCTGATTAAATAAGCACAAGGTGATAAAGAAGATTCATTTAGTCATTCAGCAAATTTTTTGAACTTCATTCTGTTAAGGGTTGAAAATGGAAAGAAAGAAAGAAAAGAAAGAAAGAAAGGCAGATGAGCTTTTTTGACACTTAATTTCTAGCGGAGAAGGGCAATAAAAAAGAAACAATTTCCAAAAGTGAAGAGGGTACCTTATAATTTTAAATCTAATTACACTACAGCTTGGCATGAGACTATGTACCTAAAATGAGTTGTGCTCAAGTGACTAAGTTACTTTTAGGCTCTCCAGACAGCAGTTACATTTAAAAAACAAAAATCTCTACATTCATTTGTTCTTTAAAAGAACCATTCCCCACTGAATTTCCTAAAAGTGAAGAACTATAAGGAAGGGAGAAGTGGTGAACAAACTTAGATCTGAGCACTTAACTCTACACATAAATGCCTGAGTCAAATGAAAACTTATAGTTAGCACTGGACTCATGGGAGGGGGTGGTGCACATGTTCATGCATCAAAGGTCAGACCTATTCAGGCAAAATTCAAGATGAATACATTAAAGTTGCTACTTTGCAGGCCAATTTTGAGCCTTTTTAAATTTTTCAGAAATCATCAAAATTGTTTGCTGGGGCAAACATTAGGACAAATTCTATCTAGAATATCGCAAGTGGTCCAGGGTTTTCCACTTTGTTCCTACTAAACTGAAGCAAGTACAGACTCTAAGGTTGGGAGTATGTATATCTCATGTGTAGAACAATGGAAAGAACTTGGGGTACCTGGCAAGGAGAAAACAATTTTATTGGTTTTATTGGTGGGGCGGTGGCAAGGGGGAGTGACAGAAAATAACCACCTTCAAAAATCTGAAGGTCTGAAGGACCATCACCTCTTAGTGGCTCTATGTTATGGGGTGAGTTGCACCTCCCCAAAATTGATATTTAAAGTCCTAACAACCAGTCAGAATGTTGACTACTTGGACATGGGATCTTCAAAGAGGTTATCAAGTTAAAACAAGGTCATTAGGATAGGCCCTAATCCAATATGACTGGTGTCCCTATAAGAAGGAAATTTCAACACAGATAATTACAGAGGGAAGACCACCACCATCTTATAAGCCAAGGAGACACAGCTCAGAAGAAATCAACCGGCCATCACCTTGATCCCTGACGTCTAGCACCCACCACTGTGAAAAAATACACTTCTGTTGTTTAAGCCACCTAGTCGGTGGTACTTTGTTATGGCAGTGCTAGGACACTTAATATGCTCTAAAAGGCAGAACCAGAACTGAGGAGAAGTTTGGTTCAGTGGAAGTAAGAACTTTCTGACAATCAGTATTCTGCAAGAAGAGAATGCCTCCTCAACGCTCAATGGCTATGGGGGTTGATATGAAGAAAGGCTGAGCTCACCATTAAAGCAATAGCAGAGCCTGGGGCCTCATCAAAAGCTACTGAGGCAAAAGGCTGAATGCCCCGGGCTAGGGAGAGATCAACTGCTAATAACATCCATCAGGTAGGTCAACCCCAATTTAAAAAGTGAAGGGGAAAAAAAGCCCTAAGTCAACATTCTATGAAATATGACACATAGAGAAGAATTTAAACTCCTCATCTCATTTTCATCTTAGCACCTCAAAGGGAGAATATCTCAGTCCGTTCATGGCACACATCCTTCCCAAGGGTAACTAGAGTCAGCAAAGCATTTTTACTCTTTCATGCATTAACCAAGGTAGACAAACCCGGAAAATGTTATGTCCACTCAACTCAACTCGGCAGGCCCCCAAAACTAGGCGGCCAAATACACAGCTTAAGAGTCAGTTGGGGAGAATGACCATGCCCAAATCCAGGATGCTAACCAGCAGAGGGAGTTCTCCTTCCAGAAGGCTTTCTAAGCATTTCATTTCATCTAACTCTAAAACACCCACTTGGGGGGAGGAGGGATCCTAAGATTTTTACACGTGTATATGTGTTAAATGCAGGGGCAGGGCCAACGAAAAGGCATTTAGGACTGGGGAGGCACCTATCTATCTTATCTTACCTCCCCTCAGTCCCCCACAGCTCCATAAGTCAGGTCACAATAAGGCTGCCTCCTGTTGCCCCAACCCCTCAAAATGCCTACAGCACAGGCCACTGGGAGGTGGAGCTGTGCTCGCTTTGATACTATTTCATACCCATTGGACAATGTAACTGTGTGACTCTTTCATGAATCTTCCCACTCCAGCAGAAATCAAATTCCTCAAAGAGAGGCACTGTTTCTCAGTTCTTTTATACTACGAATGCCTACACCCCATTACCCAATTATAAAGACTACACATCTTCTGAAGAAACAGTCCTATCACTGTTAAAGGTGTTCAGGCCACTCTAGTTGGAAGTTAACATGGTCCTGGCCATCCATGCTCATAATCCAATGAGATACCAACTGAACAAGCACAGACCCTAAACCAACCAAATGTCCCCTAGTACCTTGAATGTCCCCTAGTACCAGAATTCTTTTTCAGAAAAGGAATTCTATAATCAAGTATATTTGGGAATTACTAGATTAAATAGAATGAAAGTAGATTTCTTGTTAGTAGGATTTCTCAGAGCCATTAATTCACCACTGTGCAGTATATAGCTCCAAAAGGGAATGATGATAAACAGCATGTCTCAAAGTTAGTGCCCCACAGAACCCTTTCACACTGAAGCATTCTGCAAGACAGGTGTTCTTCAGACGAAGCCTTGAGAAAAGCTCATAGTGAGGCATACTCCAGAGAAATGTGCGTTTGGCTTTAGAAAGTATACATCTATTTTAATACAAGTGTACCTGATGTCCTCACAAATTGACAACTTCCCAAGCCAAAATAAGTCAAGCCACTCAGTAAAGACTGAAATCGGCAAGAGCTGGTAAACTGTCCCTGAGCCTAGATGGCCACTGTGGATCCCAAAAAGAACTAAGGAGCAGAAAGTGTCCCAATCTTACTCAGACAATAACAAGGTAAGATGAGCCCTCCCCTGGAGTGTTTGTGCTGCAGCTGACATCTTTCCCAGGGACAGAGAAGCAATAATTGAGTACTTTGGTTAAGAAGAAGGCTCCTTAGGCCAGGCGCTGTGGCTCATGCCTGTAATCCTAGCACTCTGGGAGGCCGAGGTGGGAGGCTTGAGCTCAGGAGTTTGAGACTAGCCTGAGCAAGAGGGAGACCCCATCTCTACTAAAATTAGCCAGGCATGGTGGCATGTGCCTGTAGTCCTAGCTCCTCAGGAGACTGAGGCAGGAGGATCGCTTGAGCCCAGGAGTTTGAGGTTGCTGTGAGCTAGGCTGATGCCACAGCACTCCCCAAACAACAGGGTGAGACCCTGTCTCCAAAAAAAAAAGAAGGTGGCTCCTTGATCCTGATCCTCAGATGTAATCCAGCATAGCTAAAAGATAAGAGGTAAGTATCAAACTAAAATAAGAAGAAAAAGAAAATTACTTAAGCAGAAAGAATAAAGATCACAAGGAGCTGAAACGATGAAAAGCAGGGTAAGACACAAACCAAATATTAAACATTCTACAGAAAATTCCGCCTGGACTGGCCCAGTCCATTCTGCACCTCTTGCCCTAAATAAAAAAGCTGACACGTGCTTTGGTTCTGGCTAGAGCAAGCAATGTTTCTGGAACAACTTCACCTTGGTTACACATTTCTACTTTAAACATTCCAAAGTTGCTGAAGGCCTCCCAGGAGCATCTGCTCCTGTTTCTCGGGAGGGAGTTAGTTCCTGTGGAAAGTGTTTGTTTAGTTTGATTACAACTTTGAAGAGGGGTAGGAATTCTGGCTCAGAAGAATTTAATGGCCGGGCCCTTCTCTTACATAATTTGTAAACAAACAGAGTTTATCCCAGTGTGGCTCACTTGGCTCACTGGCTGGATTTAGAAAAATATATTCCTCATTCATTTGGGAGAAGCCACAGTAAGGCCTGTCAATAACCAGAAAAATGTCCAAACCAGCCTATCACTCTGTTGCCTAATCCTAACGGACCTGGCTCAAGACAGGCACACGTCCAATCTCCCTTCTGAAACCCGGGGCAGTCAAAAGATGCAGCCCATACTGAAGGGTTATGGACAGAACTTGAAAGGCGGCTGATGGATTGCTCTCCAGAAGTTTCCACACACTCATGATATATTTTTTAAAACCCTCAGTGAAGTGTTAACCAAGGTCAAATGCCACAACAGCAATTTTCCCCTGTGTCATGAATGGTCGAGTGTATAGGTGGAAAGCAATTTGTTACTAATAACAGTAAAGGCCAAAGCTGGCATGTGATTTATTTATCTTTAATAAAGTGAATTCAAGGTTGTCACTACAACATCACTTACTCCCTTACATTCCAGGCCACTCTTGGGAGAGGAGTGACTGCTGGGGAACAGCCCCCCAATGAGCCCCCTGACGGCTACGCAGTGACTGCTGTAATTACACACGGTGTTGCTGGAGAACGCGGGGCAGGAGGGAGCCCTGCCATCAAAAATATGGCCATGCATATAGACATCATCTACGTTCTGGCTGTGGCACCCACTGGTCTCTGGGATAAAAGTCAACCCCCTTTCCCGGCGTTGGAAGCCCCTCCCACCCATGCCCTACTTGCCTTCTGAAGTCCATCTCCCTTCCTGATTCCCCAGTTACGGTGCTTTCTCCCCCCTCCTGCTCCTATCCCCAGACACCTTTCAGCAGCTCAGCTGCAGATTCCTCCATTCCCTCCAGGAATCTCACCCAGCCCCTATGCCCAGTTTACAGATGGGGAGACTGAGGCTCAAAAAGGCTGACTCTTCTCAGGTCCCACTTAAATGATAGAGTAGGGAGCAGATCAGGTTTCCTATATGCTGGCCATGCCTCACTCAGCCTCGCCTCTCTCTCTACCCTGCCACTAGCACATTCCATCCCACGTGGCCTCCGGGTCTACACAAGCTAGGAAAAGCCCCACTGGGTGCCCATCCAGCCTGGGTCTCAGTAAAACATGCCTTTCCCACAGCAAGAGCCAGCAAGGGCAAATCCAAGTACCAGTCTTCCTTAAGAACCCAGCTGGAGGTCCACCCCCTCCACGACCTTTCTCTAATTTCTAGACACTTTCTCTGGGCCCCAGGCATGTGGCACTCAGCCTATGCATGTTACACTGTCACCATCTCAGAGATACATCCTGTCTTTCCCACTGGCCCATAAGCCCACCCCTAACAAATGCTCAGGAGGAGGCTGGCAGTGATTCTGCGAGCACTATTCAGAAAACATCAAACCCCACACCCATTACTCCTCTCCAGGAAAAAGACAGCGTTAAGGCTGGAACTCAGAAAAGCAGAGTGCCCAGACATACCTTGAAATATCCAAACCCTCTTGTGCACCTCCTCGCCTTCTACCCAAGAATACAGTAACAAAGTAGGATGTTGCTTACATCCAACAAGGAGAAGAAAGTATTTAGATACCTAGCTTTTTTTCTTACTAACTTCCAAATCCAAAGTCTAATGGAGAATTGAGGCTCCCAGATACAAATCAGATTTCATCAAATTCATAGTGTAAATAAGTAAAGTATGCAGGCTAAAAGGAGGTTCTTTCTTCTTTTCGCTGGACTAGATTTCTAGGAACATAAGTATACACACCTGATTTGCATAATCATTGTAAACCAGCAAGGGCAAGCTTTGGTTTGATTTATTTTCTGAGAAAATAAATCCAATGAAAATCATCCTGATCTAAAGGTAGAGTCCACAGTAGCATTAGTAAACAAGCCCAACACAAAGCCCCTAGGAAAGGCCCATGCTTAAAAGCTGCTGGGTCCAAGTTGCTGTCCACTCCTACAGAGCAAGTTTCCCATAGGCAGCAACAAAAAGTTAAGACCAGGAAGGGCTTTGGAGAGTGGTTCAAAATCAAAAAGGCTTCTTCAGACAAGTGTGCCTAAAATACCCTGCTGAGACAGTAGGCCCTAGTCTGGGGGCCAGTGGTCTCTACTAGACCATTAGCTTCATCTTTGTTCCCCACCCAGACAAAACTAACCACTAACTTAAAAAACCCAAACTGAAAGCACAGGTTCTATCACCATACTGTCAATGCAAGCTTTCCCTTTCTTCAGCAAAAACAAAATCGCATCCAACTTACTACACACACAGCAATGCAGCTAAGCCTGGAGAAGGAGAGCCAGTGAAGAATGAATTTTGCTTCTGTTCCTAATTTTGACAGCCAGAAGGCGAGGGGTGGACATAAGCCCATGTGACATGGGACAAACTGATGCTCCATACGGATTATCAGAAAATGCAAACATCACCACACACAGGCCCCAGTGGTACTAATTCAACCCTCTTGGACTTCTTTTTGTCCAAATGTTACTTATAAGTGACTACCACATATCCTTTCCCAAAGAGACTTGCACACTACCCAATGCTAGTTCAAGATGTGTTCCCAAACATGGCTGCCTTCTCCACAGCATGGCTGGCATGCACCATTCACCAAAGACAAAAAGAAGCCACCAAGATGCCCAGGAAAAGGTAAGTTAACTTAGAGGGTTGTTGAGGGTTCTTTGGAAGAAAAGCTGGGTTTCGCTTCATTCCCAATTAACTCTGTGGAGATGACTTGCGGCCAATTCCATCCCATGCTGCATTCTGTCACTTAGCCTTCTTCTGAACCTTCCTTTGGATCAGTTGTTTTAACTGAACAGAAGCATTAACTTTGCATTAAGCAAAGTTAAACATGCTATTTAAAGAAAGCGTAGATACCAAAGTTGAGTATCACTGACCCACCCCAGTGGTCCCTCCAACCAGTCAAATCAAAAATTAACATTATTGGTGGCTCACGCCTGTAATCCTAGCCTTCTGGGAGGCCAAGGCGGGAGGATCGCTCATGGTCAGGAGTTCAAGACCAGCAAGAGTGAGACCTCGTCTCTACTATAAATAGAAAGAAATTAATAGGCCAACTAAAAATATATAGAAAAAATTAGGCAAGCATGGTGGTGCGTGCCTGTAGTCCCAGCTACTTGGGAGGCTGAGGCAGAAGGATTGCCTGAGCCCAGGAGTTTGAGGTTGCTGTGAGCTAGGCTGACGCCACAGCACTCTACTCTGAGCAAAGAGTGAGACTCTGTCTCAAAAAAAAAAAAAAAAATTAACATTATTTTCACAGTCCAAAAGTAAATAGGAGCATCATTTTAGCATTCAGAAAACACCCATTTTCCAATGAAAGCTAACTCACAGAGAAGACATGGAAATGACCCTAAATCTATTTTAGAAAAAGGCTTATTTGGGTTCTTACATATACAAAGACAAAAGCAACTGCCTTTCAATTCTACCTTTTGTTCTAGATTAAATGTTATTAATCAACTCAACAAGTGAAAGTACGATGACCATGCGCTGTGGGCAGAGAAAAAGTTCTACCACACAACTATCCCCACTGCTTTCAAAGTTGTGGGGTGTGTGGAAAACGGGACTTACGTTTCAAGATAGCCAATGACTGAGACAATGAAACTTTGCAGAGAAAAAAGCTACTGCACCAGTAATCAAATCTGAATATAGTGCTGGGCTGGAAAACCAAATCAAAGCAAAATCTTATCAACAAATCCCCATGGAACCAGACCATGAGAAGGCACGGACACCATCTGGTTACCACGGGGAACAAAGTGGTCACCACCTGCTCCCTCGGAGTTGCTTGTAAATTCTCAAGGACCGTAAAGTTCTCATGTTGAGAAGACCAGAAAAATTAGAGGAAATTAGATAAGATTAAAATAATAGATGAAGGATAGCACAAAGCTGTACAAGATAAATTGTCAAATGGAGTGTGGCTGTGTCATTTGGCACCTTGGGGTTTTAAGTGAAAATGACTCCAGGAAATCTTTCTCCAGGTAGCAATTAACATTTTAGCTCAAATTCCCCCAAGAAGGGAAAGGGGAAATTGTGGGGCAGGGGGTTGCAGCAATCAGTGACTCAATGGCCCTGCCCAGCACAGAGTAAGCAGGCAATACTTATCTGCTGAATGAGAGAATGTAAAAATCCCAGCCAGTGGCTCTGCCCTGGGTCCCTGCTAAGCGCCAGCATATCTCTCTGCTACAGCTGCCAGTTGTGTTCTAATGGCTGGTTTACCTGATGCTTTCCCACAGGACTATGAACTCCCTGAGGGTGACAATTCTGTAGCAGCAATAGCCACCGATTCTAACATACGTTAAGCACTTACTGTATACCCTACATATATTATCTCACATAATCCTTACAATCCTTCGGAGGTACGTTATAGATGAGGAAACAGGTTCAGAGAGGCTGGGTAACCAGGCCAAGGTCACCAAGCTGGCAGTGGCAGAACTAGGATGAAAATACAGGCCTGTCTGGCTCCAGGCACATGCTTTCCACCACTGTGCTCCTTACATGGCAAGAGCCAAGTCAGCTCTGAACTCTCAGATTGCAACACACAGATTTTAGCCTCGAGGTTTTTTAGCCGCAAGAGGTTAGCAGACAGCCATTGGATTTATACCTGCCTCAAACTACCTTATGGTGAGGCTATAAACACAGTCCTGAGCTCCAGGCCAGCTTCTCCGTTCACTAGCTACGTCAACCCGTCTGTATTCTGGTGTCCTCATCTAAGAAAACAAGGATAAACCTGTTATTAATCAGAATCCTCCTAAGGATCTAGCAAGACAGTTTAAAGTCCAAAGGACAGTGTCTAACATACAGTCTTCATTCATCCAAACATTTCATCAACCACTTATGTGACCTTCAGCATTAAAAGGCTTCCATGTAGTAGGAGGCAGAGCCGGCAATGATGAAGGAAGACATGAAATGTTCCCGGCTTCTGTCTGCCAGGCCCAGGTAAGTAACAGCAGCCAAGAGTTCAATAACTTATATTGTTTCACAAGCAGAATGTTTACCCAGAGCCCAGGCTGAAAAAAACCACTGTCCTCTATTTTATCATTTGTTTTGATTGGTACAAAGTTGTTTTCTTTTCTTAATGGTTTAACAAATTTATATCGCAGCCCTGTTTTTCCTATCCCCAAGACCAAAATCTTTGATTCTCTATTACTTTTAGCCAAGAAGTGCAGCAAAGCCAAACAGAGCAAGCCTGCAATGATCAGGAGAGGGTTCTGTCTAATCTGACTGTCCTGCCCCAGCTGTACCTGCTGAAGGTACATTATACATCATAACCTGCTGAGACCCAGTCAGCATGTGCGAGCAGAGTAGGACACTGAAGCCTGGCCATCCATAAAGAGACACCTTCACACACATTGCCCAGGTCACCATGCTGGTCTGAAAGCTTTCAGGTCAGCCAAAGAGCAGATTCCTGTGCTAAATCAGAAGGGAGAGAAAAAAAAACCAAAAAATTCAGCCTGAAGAAAGTCAAGAGACAAATATAAGTGCCTTAAGCAATCTCAAGCAGGCAGGATGATACAGAGAGGTGGCCTTTACCGAGGAAGCAAAAAGAAGGGTGTGTGTGTGTGTGTGTGTGAAGCCAAAGTGCCTTCGCCAAAGCTGCAAAGGAAACAAAAATAAACTAACAGGATAAAAGGAAAGCTGTTGCATGAGGAAGAACTTTTGCTCCAGTTAAAGAGAGAGAGAGAGAGAGAAGAAAAAGAAAGCACACACTGAAATGATCTAAAGCTGCCTATAAATATTTGGGAACATCAAAGGCGGTCCTGTTAAATTAAAAATGCTGTCACACAGATAGGAACTAGCCTCTAGCACTGCCAGCTTCAACATGTGAGCCTGTGATCTGAGGAGCGAAGGCTCAGCTCCTCAAGAAATCTGATTCACTACAGAAAAAAGTGAAGGAGCAGTTGAGTTTTAATAAGGGCATTAAATACCTTAGGAATGAGCTAATTAGAGTTTAACTCTTTCAAGATTGTCCGAGCTCTTAAGAATGCTGTAAAGTAAGCTCCCTCCAAAATCTAGTTAAATCGGTCTCAAAACCTGCAATAGCAAAGAAAAGAATTAAAATAGCACCTTAGGACTTCAAAGCTGATAAATCCTACCAGGTCATTGCAGACTTAAAGACAGAGGCCAAGTGAAGAGAAAGAGAGAAGGTTAACTAAGAGTTGTTTTCTGAGGTGAGGCTGCTTATTTAGAAACATTTTTTTTTCTAGTTTAGACTAGATAAGAACAAGCTCACTTTCTATCCCAGACTCATCCCACCCTGTGAGTATGCCCTTTACCCAAGACACTCTGAGGATAGGTACAGGGCGTTGAGGGGGAAGCCCTGCTGACCTCCCTCGCTCACTTGCTCCCTCACCCGCCATACAACAAATTCTGGCTGAGCCTCCAAGATACACTTGAGGTCACTATGGGAAGTCACTCAACAGTTTTCCCTACACATGCTATGGATCAGAATCCCAAGGAACCAGAAGAGTCCCCAGTTACGAAAGTTCCATCAGGATAGCAAATCCTTTCTTTGTCTTTGAAGCAGGAAGAAGTGGAACCTCCTCTTGGGGAAAGCACACACACACCTTCAGAGAAAGAGCGTCTATCTCCCGGTCTCAGGAATGTGAGAGCAGGAGGTAGACAGCAGCAGAAACCACCTTCTCCACTGAAGGGGAGGAATGCGCAGCCCAGTCTTGTGGGGGGTGGGGGTAAAGAAACCACAATACACTCCAATTATTCCCATTTTTAGACAAAGTCAATGCGCCTAATTTTGGGGGTTAAGATTAATAAAGTATTTGCTTTGGCAACATCACACACTGGATCAAACCAAGCGCTGAAGTCACTTGTGCTTGCCACAGGTCCCACATAATTAGGTCCCCAGAGCACAGCCTTAGTGTACACAGCACTCCACGTGCCCTGGCCGGAACCAGAGACGCAATCAAGCACCCTCCTTTCCTTCTGTGCAGTTCTGCCCATATGCAGGCCATGTGGCTTCAGAAACAACAGGCAGGCTGGCCTAGAAACACCCTGGATAGTTCCCATCTAGCTGTGTATGTGTGTGTGTCTGTGTGTGCACACATACACACCCAAATGACAGAGCTCAAAGCCCGGACAATGATCTAGCTGTGGAGAGCAGGGACGAGTAGCTGAAGCTGTGGTAATGCACCTTCCCAGAAACATATGAAAGAGGGAACTGGGACTTGGGGAGGAATGAACAGTCTGTACTGAAGAACAGAGTGCTTAAGAACCACTCTGGGGAGAAGAGACACAGGTACAAGTGGGAAGGCACTAAGCATGGTTTAAAAAAAAAAGATTCCCATGGTATGGTCACTTCTCAATGAGTAGCACTTCTGGAATCTTTAATCTAGATAAGCTACCACTTTAGAATAAACATTTCCAATCATTTGGGAACTACAACATAAATGTTAGGTATATGTGAGGAACATCCTGAAATTATGTACATTATTTTCTTCATTCTCATCCTCACTAAACAAAAAATGCACGCTGTAACTCATTTCATTGTCGCAAGAACTCTAGGAAGGATTTAGCTCCCTTGTACAGATGCAGAAACTGAGACCTGGAGAGGCAAAGCCACCTTTCCACAGCAGGTAACTGGCAGAATCGGGATTCAAACCCAGGCAGTCTGGCTCCAGACTTGGCACTCAGTGGCCTCTCTTATCATCAAAGGAAACCCAGAACCACTTCATTCTGCAAAGTTTACAACATGCTTTAAAGAACCTGCATAGTGAAGTTGAAAATTATTGCTCCTAACAGCCATGCCAATGTTTGATGACACAAAAGTATCCTCCCAACTCTCCTCAAATACAGCTGGCTAAAGGCTGTAGTTAAAAGAACTAAAGAGAACTTACACCCAAATCAGGTTATAGTCCAAAAGTTAACTTAAAAGCTGGTGATTAGGAATACATGTGTATTTTCTCCCATAAAATAGTGGTGCCATTTCTGCTCTACAAAAGGCCTATCCATTTAGGTAGGTACCCAGGTTTGAAGACCCCATGCTCCAATCAACCCATCTCTAAAGAAGAGCCAGCCCAAAGAGCAGCCAGACCAATACACATACTCACTTCCCCTTGGTATCTCTCTTCCCTAACTTTACACAGAATTCTAATAAACATGGTTCCCTAGTTTTCTGAAAATGAACTACAGAAATCAGAAGCAGCAAATCAGAATTGCTGAGAGAGAGGCACGGAAGAAGAGAGAACAACTCCCTCTTGCACCTGCCTCTTGCACCAGACAACTCCAGGGGATGCCATTCACTTCTGTGCTCATCCTAGATCCACATTAGGACCAATTTACAGCGAACTCAAGTCAGGTATCTTGAAGAGGGGACAGCTTTTCCTAATTCATGCGAAGAGACGCTCTGGGTCATAGTGGGAAAACATTAAAAGATTGAGATACCAACCCTGCCCTGAAGGAGGCTACAATCCAATGGTGTCAGAGTTCACAACAAGTCAACTTACTTACTGAAAGAGTAAGTTTCCATTTAAAGGGGTGGGGCTTTGCTTTTTTGTGTGATGAGGCTTGAGGACAAGCCCTCCATAACACCAAGACAGCCTGGGCTGTTGAACCTGGACAGATGGCAGCCTCCAGCAGCTCAGGTCATCTTTAAAGAGGCTCTAGAACTGTAGATGGCGCCCATGAGTCCCATTCCACTCTGCTATTCTGGGCTCCCATCTGGCTTATTAGGCCTGATCAATTCCGTTCTGGACATTTCGCTGCATGACACCAAACACCACAGAATTAATCACACAGGGCACCATTTGCAAAGGGGTACACAGCATTCTAGTGTGGGATGTCAGGGACACATCACTCCCTCTTATCCTAGCTCTGTCTGCCAAAACTTGAGAGCAGGACATCCTAAGATCCCACTTATGGGTGATGGCACCTTCAATCACGGTCTCTGCAGATATACAAGAATAGGGAGGGGTGAAGAAAGGCCTTCTTGGGATAGGGGAAAGAGGAGAATGAAGATAAGGAATTAGGGTTGGGAGAGGCCCCCATCCATCCTTCCTCCTGTTTTTTTTTTCCCCTTCTCCCTCCCCCAATCAGCCACCACTAGGTGGGAATTACCAGAGGGTACAGGAGGTTGGCAGGGGTTGGAAGGAGGTTTGTAATATTTAGAGACAGAAGATTCCCTATTTACTCTTGAGGTAGGGAAGACATTCACACATGAAAGGGCCACCACCTAACTTTCCCAAGTTTGTAAGAAGACAATTAAAACAGCTTTGCAAAAGTAAATTAAGAAGGAAAAGAAAATTAATTCATTATCTGAGCACACAGTAAGACTTTTAGAGTTCTTACAGCATCTTCCTGTAGGGAACATATATGAAATAATTTTACTTGGAATATTCAAAACCATTCTGCCCCCCATCCCACTGCTGTTTTAGAGCTTCCCCCTTCCAAAAGCAAGGTTGGCATGGCAACCAAAGCACCAGTCACTGTGGTCCCTAACCACATCCGTCGGGGCTTGGCATGCTGAGACGTGTGCCAACTCTGTTGTCTATAGGGCACTCCTGGCCACAGTACACAGCAAGCTATAATCAAGTCAGAAACCACCGCATTCATATAGAACTCGGCTCAACATAAATATTCATTAAATGTGAAAACCTATGGTGATGCAATGTTGAGACTGCAAATTTAAACACAAGAGTCAGGAAATGCAAAAATTACTACTGCCACTGGAACTTGAATTCACCCACACGGCACATTTAATACCACAAGCGAGTTTATGTGTGTCTTAGAGATTTAAACCTAATAACATCAAAACTTCAAAACTACACATTATGTGTTCATTGAATTCCTAGGATGAGGGTGACATTTACTGACGGGCGCTGCAACGTTTCTGCAGTGGACATGCCGTGAAAAGGCAGCCATGAAAATTCCCTAGTAAAAGTGAAATACAACACACCATAGCCAGATTCTGGAATATTCCTGAAGGTCCCAATGCCCACCCATGTTTTTGTCACTGTCCCACAAAAATGTCCATAGTAACAAAAAAACTCAACATGCCAATATGTACAGAACTAAGCAATAATTTAATAATTTCCCAATGCTTATAGTCAGCCCCATAAAGAGTAGAAAATCAAATGCTTGCTAAATTGAAACCTAAAATTCTTGTACATGAAGGCTTTGGCCTCTTTAGAAATACTACTACAGTCCTTTAAAACTGCTTCCCACCCAGCACTTAAATGCAGGAACAAGGTCCATGCTACAACTTCCAAAGAGGAAAAAAAATGTTGAGGAAATAACGTGGTACAAATTTAAGTAAGACTCACATACAGTTATTTCTGCTGGGTCATTCAACTTTTGCTGTTCCCCTCAAAGTTCCAGTTATTTAACACAAAAATATATTTTATATATTTAAATATAAACATCCCTCAAAGTCTACAGTCAGGCTGTAATGTTCTCTTCTCCAGCATTCTCTGAACAATGTACCCAGGGCAGTTACAAGCCAGCTGGAAGGAGTTAGAGGGTGTCATCACCTAGTCCCACGTCCTTCCTCCCGCCCCACCTCCAGGGAGAGCACAGGCAAGGTGAAATTATTTTGAGAGTCTGGACGATCCCAACTATTTGGAATAGACCTAAGACACACCCATGTCTGCTTGTGAATAGTTGCTACAATCATAGAAAGTTCCTGATCTCAAAAAGCCAAGTATTTTTCTGGCCACACTAACATCCCCCTCACTGTGCTATCTCAAAGTACTATGATCCAGAAGAATTTCAGTTCAGTAAATATTTTACATGTTTTATACATAGGGCAAAAAGGGGATAGAGTGCTCTGGTTCAAAGGGACACACTGGTGGAACCAGGAAACACTTAATGGAAAGAACTAAAAGTTTGGCTGCAGGTGGGAAGGGCAGAAAGCAAAGATGGGTGTCAGGAATGTGGAGGTACAGACATGTATTTTAGCAGAAGGGCAATTTGAAATGAAAGGCATTGAGAGGAAAGCTAGGGACACATTCAGGAACAAGGACCGCAACACACAGGCCCACGTCCCAGAGGCGACAATGAGAGAGAGACAGAGCCAGCCAGGTAACCGCTTTACTCAGCCTGGGTAGTAAACAACAGGAAGCCAGGAAAGATTCTGATTAAGGGACTGACATGACCAGAGGTTACTGCAGAAAGATGAATCTGGGGAGGAGTGGAAGAACTGATGAGAAAAAGAGAATGTGAGTGCTGGGCACAGTGGCGCATGCCTGGAGTCCTAACTACTGGAAGGCTAAGCATTTGAGCCCAGAAGTTCAAGGCCAGCCTGGGCAACACAGCACAACCCTGTCTCTAAAAAAAAAAAAAACAGAGAGAGAAAATGTGAGATTGGGAGACAGCTTGGGCTGTCTTCATGTCAGGCATGAAGACGAAAGGACCTAGCAAGTCAAGCATCATCTTGAGGACATCGCCATTTCCCTTTGACTCAGACACAAGCTACCTTAAATTCTGAAATAGTTTTACAAGTCAAGCTTGCAACATTCTTTACATGCCATTAGCTGTCTGCTCACCACCTACTCTAAGACTGAGGCACTTTCAGAAAAGATGCTAAGTCTCTGGGTACCCAGCAATATTCCAAAAATCGCATAAAGGTGCCAAACATACAATGTCAAATGCATTTAAGGAAAAGTATACAATTAGGCACAAAGAAAAGCATTTTATGTCAAGTGTGGGACAAGCCTCAGCAACTAGACCACCTGAAGGGCAGACAGCCTTCTGGGGCCAAATCCAGGGAAGGATCTTCCGGATGAGGGGACAAACCAAGATAATGCAAGGGAAAGCGAACCAGGGACCCTAAAGTACCAGGTCCTTGGAAGATTTTCTGGAATTCAATCTCAAAAGTGGAATGTCATTCCAGAAAGACAACCACCAGGGAGCACCAAGACCTGAGCTCTAATCCCAGCTCCTCTTGTGACCAAAGGCTAGAAGCCCTTGCCCACAGTTCCCTCACTGTAAAAGGAGAGCTGAGTCACAGCACTTTCAAGGTGCCCTTCAGCATAAACAGTAACTCACAGTTATGAGAAACCATGAAGCCAAAAGAGAGAAGGGGCAAAAAAAAGATCTTTATGAAGGCACAGGCCAAATGGCTCCAGCCTTCAGCCTTCAAGAAGACCAAGAGAAAATGGAAACACCTACATCAAAGTGAAAAGGGCACACTAGTCACATCAGGGCCAGTTTGGCCTTCCCCAGTAGCGTAACTCGAGGTCACAAGGTCTACTGTGCACATCTGACATGCAGGTTGGTTGAGGAAAGACAGAAAATACTGAATACTCGCCACGCTTGACTTTTTTAAAAGCTTTCAGCTTTAGGTTGGGCGTGGCTCACGCCTGTAACCCCAACATTTTGGGAGGCCAAAGCTGGAAGATCACTGGAGGCCAGGAGTTCAAGACCAGCCTGCGCAACATAAAAAAAATTTTTTTTTAATTAGCCAGGCATAGTGGGACTACAGGTGTAGTCCCAGCTACTTGGGAGGCCGAGGTGAGAAGACTGCCTGAGCCCAGGAGTTCAAGGTTGCAGTGAATTATGATTGCACCACTACATTCTAGACTGGGTGACAGAGCAAGACTCCAGCTCTTTAAAAAAAAAAAAACACACTTTCAGAGAGATAGAAAAGATGGCAAACTCCAATGCCTACAGGGGCCAGGCATTGGAAAACGTAACTGTTAGTGAGGGAAGTAAGCCAGGACAATGCAATAGGGACTTGTGACCTGGAGGGCCTGTGCCCCCACCGAAGGGGACAGCTGCCACTCCACTATGGCAGGCTGTTGCCATGCCAGAATGTGGACCCACTGATGCCAGATCTTTTAATTTTTCAAGAAGAACCTATTTTTACGTAAAATATTGTAACAGAGATTGAACAAAACACCTGGAAGCTGTTTTCAGCCTATGGGCCTGCTCCTCAGAAGCACACCTGATAGTCTGGTGCTTGGCTCAACTTGCATCTCTGCCCACCACCAACTAACAGTGTCACTCTGAATTTGAAACAGATTCATTCGGCCTTTCTGAACCCAGCCTGTTCATAAGCAGAGAGTCTGCTCTATGGGAGAGAAGCAGCAGCACCCTCCTGGGCAACAATATGTTGCCATGGGTTGTGCCAACAGCATAGTGGTCCCTACCGTGAGGTCCCCTCCTAGCCCTCCAAGCATGGCCATCTGCCTGGACAGCTGCTGTGTCCCTGCTGCTTCTGAACTATGCTCTGATATACCAAGGGAAGTACCCAGATACCACGCCAGGTACCTTCCTTTCAGTGCAGACATTAGTCATAACTCAGATCCTCATGGCAGAGAAAAAAGCCAGTATTTTACTATTTACCAAATGATATGAATATGTAGACTTTCACTTTTCTGAAGTTTTCTTTTTTTTCTTTTTGTAAGAAATAGATACTAACCATTGTTAGCAGAGGTATGTAGGAACATACATGCTAACCTGGTAGAGGGGTATAAACTAGAATCATTCTTCTATAGAGTGATCTAACAAAATGTAGCAAAAGCCTTAAAAACATGTTTATACCACTTGACCCACTGAAACTAATTCTAAGAATCCTATGCAAATAATCCAGAGATATAGAAAGGATATTCCTCACAGCATTACTTATAATAACAGAAAATGAGAATATGTTCCACGGTCACTAAAAATGTTTCAGAGAAAATATTCAAGGTAGTGGAAAAAGTGTTAAGAACACTATATAAGGCTGGGCTCAGTGGCTCATGTCTGTAATCCTAGCACTCTGGGAGGCCGAGGCAGGCGGATCATTTGAGCTCAGGAGTTCGAGATCAGCCTGAGCGAGAGCGAGACCCCGTCTCTACTAAAAAATAGAAAGAAATTAGCTGGACAACTAAAATTATATATATCGAAAAAATTAGCCGGGCATGGTGGCGCATGCCTGTAGTCGCAGCTACTCGGGAGGCTGAGGCAGAAGGATCGCTTGAGCCCAGGAGTTTGAGGTTGCTGTGAGCAAGGCTGACGCCATGGCACTCTAGCCCGGGCAACAGAGTGAGACTTTGTCTCAAAAAAAATTAAATTAAATTAAAAAGTTACAAATTATTTTTTAAAGCAAAGTTTTAGCCCTGACTATGGGTAATGTAAAATGAAATGTATTCTAACATTTTTGTGTAAATATCACCAAAATACACCTGGGCCCTCAAGCAAGCAGGGCAGTGAGCCTTGGCTTCAGGTGACCCAAATTCAATTCCAGCTCTGTGGACTCAAGAAGCTTACTTAAGACTCTCAGCCTCAGTTTACCCTGCAAAGTGGGGCTAATTTAACTGCCCAAATTTGCATGGGATAAATCAGAGAAATAACATCTGTAATGCGCAAACTATATCACAGGTACATAAAAGCTGTTTCTTCTCTATACTGTATCTACAATAGAAATTCAATAAATGTCTGCTGACAAGCTAGCATACTCAAATTAACTCAAGTTCACACAGAAAATTAAGTTGTAATCAAATTCTTATGGCCCTGGATGGGACCTTACATGTACCTAATTGAGCACCACCACTGCTGGCTTTGGCAGCACATATACTAAAATTGGAACAATACAGAGAAGATTAGCATGGC
>VBSM01003230.1:2873636-2897079 GCA_008086735.1 Cheirogaleus medius | reverse complement strand
CCATAATATGCTGAAAAAAATAAATTAAAAAAAAAGAACTAAAAAAAACATTTAATTTTTTAAAAATTTCAAAATATTAAGGGGGTACAAATGTTTTTGTTATATAAATAACTTTTATAATGCTTGAGTCAGGGCTATTAGTGTGTCCATCACCCAAATAGTGTTCATTATAACTGTCAGGTAGGTTGCTGCCCAACCCCTGCACCCCCTAGAAAAAGTTTTTGGCCCTCTCCTTGTAGGTCCTGAAGTTGGCCCCATCCCCACCTCCTCACCCATTGGCCTAGGTTGGGGCACGTTGTATCAAGTATTAGATGAAGAACTGACCACCCAAGCTCTGACTGGGCTGTTGCTTCTGGCATGACAAACTGCAATCCACCAATGCTTAAGCTACAGGTTTAATAGTTAAAGAATACCTATTCTCAGTGAGCAGAAGCAAGAAAAGAAATATATAAAACTTTATTTTTCAAAACTTTAAATTAAGAACAACTAGAGGGGAATCTTCTTTAACTTGATCTTTTCTTCTACATTTGAAAAGTATCTCATCTTTGTTAAAATTTCCTTGGCTCCTTCAAAGTCATCTGAAATAAACAGAGACACTGACGTCAGGCTTCATGTCAAGCAAGAATAAAACCAACTCCAGGTGACCAAGGTAGCCAGATAAAAGCTGAGCCCTGGGCCCACTGATCACTCAGTAAATCTGAGCAGTGGAGAGGGAGAACATCTGGATTGTTAAGAAGACAAAGGGGTTAACCAAAATGGGGCAAGAGCATGCTTGTTTACGAGATTCAGATAAATTAGAGAAGCTGATTGTCTTCAGGAGAGTCCCAAGTAATAAATGGATGTGTTTTAAAAGTTTTCCCCTGTACACATGGTGTTAGAACCACATAGGTGCTTCCTATGTGCCAGATGCTGAGGCACAGAGCTGCCTTCAGGGAGCTTCCAGTCTCTTGGAATGATATACTTAGACGAGCAGTTTTCAAATGAGGGTGATTTTGCCCCCATGGGGACATTTAGCAATGTCTGGAGATATGTTTGGTTGTCACCACTGGGGAAGTGGTACTGACATCTAGAGGCCAGAGGCCAGGGATGCTGCTAGACATCTTACGGCACACAAGACAGCCTCCCACAACAAAGAATTATCTGGTTCAAAGTATCAGTAGTGCCAAGGTTGAGAAACTCTGACTTAGATAAATACAATACAAGGAGTGCTAAAATGAAGATATGTTATAACCACTCTCATCATGCCAGATGACTCCAAAAATAAAATATTAAGCAAAAAAGCAAGTCACATAAGGACGCGTAAGGTTTGATGCTATTTATATAAAGATCAGAATAATGCAAAACTAAATATACTGTTATATTCATATATGGTTAAAACTATCAAGAAAAGCAAGGGAATGACTAACACAAAGTTTGGGAGAGTAGTTACCATGGAAGGGAGATATTAATATAATTAATATAAATATTAATATAATGGCAAAGGGCTTGCTGGGGGCTTGGAAGGCTGTGATCATATTAACAAATTTTTATCTGTGGTAAAATACACATAACACAAAATTTACCACGTTAACCATTTTCTTTTTTAAGACAGGTCTCCCTCTCTTGGCCTGGGTAGAGTGCAGTGGCATCATCATAGCTCACTGCAGCCTCAAAGTCCTGGGCTCAAGTGATCCTCCTGCCTCAGCCTCCTGAGCAGCTGGGACTACAGGTACACACCTGGTTAATTTTTAAAAATTTTTTGTAGAGATAAGGTCTCACTATTTTGCCCAGGTTGGGCTTGAACTCCTGGTCTCAATTGGTCTTCCCATGTTAGCCTCCCATAGTGCTAGGATTACAGGTGTGAGCCATTGTACCTGACCAGGTCTTATTTTTTGATCCACTCTGATAAGCTCTATTTTTTAATTGGTACATTTAGATGTTCAAAGTGATTATTGATATAGTTAGATTAATATCTATCATATTTGTTAGTTTTCTAATTGTTTCTAATTGTTGCCCTTGTTTTTGGTTCCATTTTTGTCTTTCACACTTTTTCTGCCTTTTATGGTTTTAGTTGAATGTTTTAAATAATTCCATTTTCTCTCATTTCTTAGCACATACTTCTTTTTTACTTTTTCTTAGTGGTTGCCCTAGAGTTTGTAATATACGTTTACAAATAATCCAAGTCCACTTTCAAATAACAATTTACTGCTTCAAGAGTAATGGGATTAACTGATAATAAGAAAATAAGGCTGGGTATGATAGAATGGAAGCACTTTCTCCTACTTTAACTGGCAAATCACTTTTTTTTTTGAGACAGAGTCTCACTCTGTTGCCCGGGCTAGAGTGCAATGGTGTCAGCCTAGCTCACAGCAACCTCAAACTCCTGGGTTCAAGCAGTCCTTCTGCCTCAGCCTCCCAAGTAGCTGTGACTACATGCATGGACACCATGCCTGGCTAATTTTTTCTATATATTTTCAGTTGTCCAGCTAATTTCTTTCTATTTTTAGTAGAGACAGAGTCTCACGCTTGCTCAGGCTGGTCTTGAACTCCTGAGCTCAAACGATCCTCCCGCCTCAGCCTCCCAGAGTGCTAGGATTACAGTCATGAGCCACCATGCCCGGCCCGCAAATCACTTTTTGATACACAGTTTGTTTCTCCAGCAAGACTACGACTGCTTAATGGCAGAAATGTAGATTCATGTATATTATATATTTCCCCATGTACCTATCATAGGATGGGTAAATAATAACTACTTATTGAATGAATGATTATGGCTCAATGCTTATAATTTCTTTCCATATTTGAGAAAATCAAGAAACAAAGAAAGTACCTTGTTCAAAAGCTCTGCTCACATTGTCAGTAAATTCTTTCTGTTTAGCTGAAAGAGAAAAACATTATCTTAATTTTTCTATTTAAATAGACTCATAATATGAAGACAATGCTTTGTAATCATGCTGATTTGAACACAACAAAGAAGGGAGTTTGGAATCAGGGGTAAGGCTTCCTAACCTTTGTTTCTACATGTACCATGATGGCAGCTGCTGTTTAGTGCAGCACTGGTTGACCCTAGTTACACTCTTGTTTTTCTACCCATGAAAGGTCTAAGCGGCAATCACCAAGGCCTATAAAATGGCTATAGAATCATTTAAAAAAAAAAAAAAAGAACAAGGATATGCCTTGATTATCTCCATGAAGCAGTATGAATCTTACAAATTTCAGCAAGAAGAAAATTAACATGCTGGGATCACCCACCAGCAAGGCACTGTTTCAAGCAACCACTTGCAAACTATATAGCCTCCTAGGAAAATGAAAACATTTAGATCATATTGTGTCATAAGAGAGATGATGCCAAATAAAATAAAAGAGCAACTACCTCATATTTCTCGTTTCTCTGTTAGAAAATGAGGAGTTTTACAATATGTGCATTTTTCAGATATAAATAGTATCAGTCATTCATATGGTTTCTTCTTTCAAACCACTTTCAAATACATTATACCCCCAAGGTAGGCAATGACAAGTATTGGGGGAAGTATCCCAAGGTGACATGGTTGATGAGTGGAATTGCTGGGAACAGAATCCAAGTTACTTGATTCCTAGCCCAGTGTTTGAAATTTGCCTCCTAGGCCTGTAATCCTAGCACTCTGGGAGGCCGAGGCGGGAGTATCGTTTGAGCTCAGGAGTTTGAGACCAGCCTGAGTAAGAGCGAGACCCCATCTCTACCAAAAATAGAAAAAATTAGTAGTCCCCTGTAGTCCCAGCTACTCGGGAGGTTGAGGCAGAAGGATCGCTTGAGCCCAGGAGTTTGAGGTTGCTGTGAGCTAGGCTGATGCCACGGCATTTTAGCTGGGGCAACAGAATGAGACTCTGTCTCAAAAAAAGAAAAGAAAAGAAAAGAAATTTGCCTCTTAGGTAGCAATGCGGTGTAGACAAAAGAACATTGGATTAGGAGTCTGGAGACTCTGAAGTCCTGACCCCCAAATTAACTAGCTCTATGCCTTTGAACAATCACTTCACTCGGACCTTAGCAGGTACCTTAAGGGAAGAAATTTAGGAATTAATCTAAATTAAGGTTAGTGAGCTGCACAAAGTCAAATGTTCACTGTAGGGTTATAGTAAATGCTTTCCATGCTTTATCTCATTTAATTTAATCCCTGCAACAACCCATAATAATGTTGTCTTCATTTTACAGATAAGGAAACTAAGACTCAAACGGAATGAAGTTACTTGCTCAAGGTCACATAAGAAGTCAGCAGTAGTGCTGGGACTGAGCCCAAGTCTACCTTACTCCACCTAGAGCTTCATGCTGCGCTGCCTTCCAAAATATGCAACACCTTAGTGTCTCTTTACCCTGCACTACCCAGCTGACAGTCACCTCACCACAGCCTCTATTTTACCACTTTAAACTTCTTTGTTCATTATTATTCACTTATTTCATAAATATTTAGGGAAACCTATCACACCCCAAGTACTTTACTGTGAGCAGAGGATGTGAGGGAAGCAAAAAGCAGACATAATTTCTGGTTTTGCAGAACTTCCAGTGTAATGAGGGAGGCTGACATTGATCAAATAATGTCACATAGAACAGTAAAGTTATAACCGTGATTAGCCCTACAAAGGAGAGGTACCCACTACTAAAAAGTATAGACAGAGAGGTCAAAAAAATCTTCTCTGAGGAAGTGATATTGTCCTCCAGTCTGAAGGAGGAAGAGTTAACTTAGATGGGGCAGAGGACAGGAGGGTTTTAGGCAGAAGCAGCAGAACATGCAAAGGTCCTGGGGTAGGAGGGTGCCCAGTACAGAAGAGGAACTGGAAGTGGCCAGTGTGGCTGGAGTGGAGGGGGCAAAATGGAGCGAAGCAGAGGCCAGGCCATGCAGGGCCTTGTAAGCCATGCTAAAGAGTTTGCTCTTAAACCTGAGAGCAGTGGGAAGCCACTTAGTTTTTAAGCAAGAGCAAGGGTGGTGATTAGATTTGGGTTTCAAAAAGATCACACAGTGACAGTGTAGGGATATGTTAGATGGGGCCTGAAGGTAGAGACAGAGCAGTCAAAAGCCACTGCACAATTTTCTAGGTAAGACAGGACAGTAGCTTGGAAAAGGGTGGTGGCAGTGAAAATAGAGACGAGTGGATAGATTTGAGACACATTTAGGTCAGTTCTTCAAGACTTGGTGATGGACTGACTACAGGGATAAAGAAGAATTAGGTTGTTTAGATTTACACTGTGCAACTAGATGGTGTCAGTCACTTAGACAGGAACACTGGAAGACGAACAAGTTTTTGGGAGGAAGGCAGGGAATTCCATTTTGGACACATTGGGCTGGAAGTATACAAACTCCATGAAGGCAAAGGCCAGGTCTTTCTTGTTTCTTGCTGTATCCTCAGTGCCATGTGCAGTGCCTGATACACGATAGGCACATCGTGAAAGTACATCATAAGTGTGTATAATCTGAGAGAGAACCTTGGAGCTTTTTCTATATGGAATGGCTAATTTTATGCATCAACTTGGCTAGGCTATGGTGCCCAGTTGTTTGATCAAACACTCGTCTAGATGATGCTGTGAAAGCATTTTGTAGATGTGATTAACATTCAAATCAGTTAACTTTAAGTAAAGGAGGTTATCCCTGGTAATTTGGGTGGGGCTCATCTAATCAAGTAAAGGCATTAAGTACAAAAACAGGATTCCTGGAGAAGGAATTCTGCCTCAAGACTGTAACATAGAAATCTTACCTGAATTTCCAGCCTGCCAGCCTACCCTATAAACTTTGGATGTGAGAGCCCCCACGATCATGTGAGCAAATTCCTTAAAATATCTATCTATCTGTCTACCTATCTAGCCATCTATCCAGTGGGTTCTCTGGAGAATCCTACCTGATAAACTACGGAATAAAGTGGAAAATAAAGCAATATGAGATCCAAAGATCAGGTTTTTAATCTTTGTCCAGTTGCATATCTGCTGTGACCTTGGGCATTTCTGTTAACTTCTGAGGCCCATTTTCCTTGTTAGAGATAATAATAGTATCTAAATGATGTCAGGGGAGGGAAAGATCATTGCAATGTGTAAAATAGGATTACATTCTTGGTTTAAGCTGCCTTCCATAAGGTTAGAGATGTTGCAGATTTAACCTCCAGACAAAACTAGTTTCGGTATGATAAAAAAACCCAAACTGAATCATTATGATGACCAATATGTACTGTGGTTCATTTTTCACTAAACTGGGGACAAGTACCCATAATAGCAATAAAGTGCTTATCAGTGGTATTTTATCTTTTACCTTTAACAATGGATTCAATCTCTTTCATGGCAGCTTCACTTTGAGCTTCTGCGAGTTTTTCATTGATTTCCATTATTTCCATGAGGAATTGCCTGTCCATTTCATAATCTGTTCCTTCAGAAATCTGTACTCCACGGAGCTTTAGCTATTGTAGCAGAAAGCAAGAAAAATAAATTGAAGAAGCTATGGCCAGAGTCATGTAAATCCTACTCATTCTTCAGAACATAATACCACTCATGAGAAAAACTGGAGCTGTCTCAATAATGAAAGAGGAAGGGTAGGGTATCAAAAGCTTGGACTGAGACAGGAGTGCTAGGACAGGATCCCACTTGTGCTACCTGAACTGTGTGACCGTGGGGTAGTAATTCCTCCTCTTAGAGGCCGAACTAGATGTTTGTAAAGATTTAACTCAATTCTAAAATTTTCCGGATTCTAATATGCTCCTGAAAAAAAAACACCCAGCATTACTCTCCCCTAAAAGCCATCATCATCAAATCCTTGAAATTCATAGAAAATGGTTTAAAAAATGCATTTGGGGCAAGTAAGATTTACAGAGAACACTTAGAATACTGAGAATACTCAGAGAAAACTATACTTGTGTAGTATGTTTGAGGCTAAATATCATTGGGTCCCTGGACTACCTCAGGTCTCAAGCATTCTCCTGCTGAATACAGGGGAAGGAGCTGTCCTACACCACAATGGACACCAGGAAGTCACACACAGAAGGGTTGGGAAATCACCTTACAAGGTACAGTCCCCTGCTCAGGGGGGCCAGAAGGGTCTTATAGGCATCATTCACCAGGGTCGAATGCTTCTCTGAGAATTCCTTTTCAGTCTGTTAGTGGAGATGAAGACAGTCTTATTACCATCCAGATCAGTCAGCTTATATCCACAAATTTTATAAAATGTTGGGCAGGCAGGAGATGGCTAAAGTAGAACTGGGGATGGATGAGGTGTCTTTATTTTCAGCTGATGGGTTCTAAGTTGTCTGGGAAGTCAGATAAAAGAGGTGAGTGAATGATAGTTCCGCGGCTTAGATGGCTGGGGTCAGGCTGCCACAGGGTGGAGCTGGTTGTTCAGCCTTGTCAATCACATAACCACAGGGCCACTGCCATTCAGTGTGCACATGTTTGGGATTATTGGGGATGGCCAATAAGCTACCTGAGACTTCTGGCTGAAGAAATCTGGATGGACAAGACGCTGTAGTTGCTGGTACCTGTGCTGGAGCTTTGTAGTGTCAACTCTGAAGGAATGGTTGCTGGAAGGAAATTGGGAGATGAAATTCATGCAACAAATATATATAGATTTGTCTACCATGGGCCTAGTTCCTGCTCTTATGAGGAAGATGCAATAAACATAGAAACATAATTCCAAAAAGTGGTAGGTGCTATGAAGGGAAACAGAACAGGGTCAGAGAGAGTGGGAGATGCGGTGAATAAAGAGGTGCCATCTGAGCTGAGACCTGAATGACGATGATGAGTAATCAAAGATCAGAGGAAAGAGCTATCTAGGTAGAGGGAAGTGCAAGTTCAAAGACCCTGTGGTGGGAGCTAGATTGGGATGCTTAAGAAACTTAAAGATCAGTGTATGGCAGTTCATCATAAGTGCTCAGAGACTGGTGGGGGCAGATCCCATAGTTAAGGAGAAGGGGCATTCCTGAATCCCACTGACAAAGACTCTTTGCTTGGTCAAACTTCAGACAGGCGTCTGAACCTTCTCCAAGGCCGATCTGTGCACTTCCTTGTAAAATGCAATTTTAGCAAAGAACCCTACTAAGTCAGTTTAGCCAGAACCTATCATCCTGGATATTTGGTCATCCTGGGTATCTGATCAGGTTCTTTATCCTCCTCCTCTTTCCCTCCCCCAGGTGATGTCTGATCACTCTGGACTGTATTCAGCAAGAATCCTATTAGGTAGGTTTAGCCAGAATTTCCCTGACCCCTGATGTTTCCTCTTAGTAATTTTCCATCCACTGACCCCCCATCCTGCTCTTTCGCTATAAATTCCCTTTTGTCCATGCTGTAATTGGAGTTCAGCCCAATCTCTTTCCTCCACCCCAAGACCTCATTGCAGTGGTCTTTTTACCTATGGAGATGATCCTGAAGAAAGTCTTCCCTCCTGTGCTTTATAAGTGTCACTGAATAATTTTTTCTTCATTGCCAACCTATCTTTCCACAACCCCGATCCCTTCATCCCTGTTTCCCACTTTATTTTTAATCTAACCCCCTTTGTTTTCTATTCCCAGAACCTTCTCTATTTCCTCACCAGTTCAGCTCTGCCCACACTTCCCCACTTCTCCAAGCTCCTCAACCTCAGAGGAAAAACGCCATTTCTTGGACCTGCTCCCTCCAATTCCCACTTTTCCCTTAAGCCTCACCCACAATATTGTCTTTCATGCTCTTACCCCCCAATCTTAGACCACACCCAAAGTGTGGTCCTTTCTTAAAAGTCTCAACCCAACTTTAAACTTTTCTGTCCCTATCCTTCAAGTCTCCCTTCTCCCTGGTCCCACCCCTCCAGTCTCTCCATTGTAGCATCTGTCGTCCTATTTTCCCCAACTCAATTCCCCGCCTCTCAAGGCCCATTTCCCCGTGTCATGGTACCTTCATCTCCCCGAGCCTCAGTCCCCGCCCCTCAATTTCCTCTCTCTCTGGACACATCTCCAACCCCTGCTCTCTAGGGCTCCGCCCTCCTATCTTACCAGTCCCGCCTTCTCCTTCCCAAGCATGACCGAACCCTCCACTCTCGCAGGCCAGCCCCTGACGTCTCGCTCGCCTCGGCCCGTTTCCTGAAATCGTCATGCATACCAATCCATGAGGCTGAAGTAATCTCGCGTGGGGTCAGGTGGCTGCAGCGCGCGGCACTGCGGACAGAAGAACCGGTCCCCTTGCCCAGGGCCCCCTGGGCTGCCGCAGTTCCAACAGCGGGGTGAACTGTTTCCCGCCTGAGACGCGGCATCGCAGCTTAGCAGTCTCCTTCTGGGAACCCCTGCCGGCCATAACCTCCACACCCGGAGCAAGGCCCCGGCATTCCCCTTCCACATCTGGCCAGCGGCGTATGTCGCCGCAGTCACCTGTGGGAGGAAAACCGACAAGAGGAGCCGACCAGACTAACGCTGTTGATTGGCTGGAAAGCTGAGGGGGCGGGATCACCCGGGGGAAACCTGATTTCTGAGTTCCGCTCTGTCTTGTAAACTACAACTCCCATCAAGCATTGAGGCTGCCCCTAGCGGTCATGTCTGCTGCTCCTCATTGGTCCGGCGGCGGGGGAGGGCGTTTTGATTGGCTGAGGGTGGAGTTTGTATATACAGGTTTAGCGCCACTCTGCTGGCTGCAGCTGCGGAGAGTGTGGGGCACCAGGTGGTCTCCCGAGGTGAGTCATAGTGGGGAACTTCTCTTAGGTGTTTGGGGGTTCGAATCCCATCCTCAGCATCTCATGCGAGTGGAATGTCCCGAGCTTCGCTTTGTCTGTATTTTTGAGCTGGAGGGGGTGTGTGTGGGAGACTCTCTTAATCGTCGAGGCGAAGTTCACTTCCCCTTTCACAAGCTGAAACAGGCCTGGACATACAGGATAAGAAGGAACAGAGTTGTGCTCTTCAGTATCTAAGTGAAGTTAGTTTGTAAAGAGTTTAAGAAAAAAAATTTAGTAATTATTACCATTAAAGAACGGTAATTTAGGTTCAATCTCTAAAATACTTACAGAAAATCTAATCTTAGCTACTAGGCACTGCAGGAACTGGAAACGCACTGACCTGTGTATCAGGATGTCCTGCGAGTGTCCATAAGTAAGTGTGTGGGATGGGGTGGTGAAGAGTGGGTAGGAGGGCACCAGTCCTCCTTGGGACTCAGTTTCCCTAGTTTACAAAAAGTTCGTGTTGCACTTGTAAGGTCTCTTGAATTTTGGGGGAATGGAATTCTGTTCACAGTCCTGGAGTTTTGCCGCGGTCAGTTTGGCTTTTCACTTACCACTCTGCATGGCTCTCCAATAAGAATAGCTCCCAATTAGCAAGCACTGGGGGGAGGGAGCGTTACGTGCATCACCTCATATAATCCTTTCGATCATGCCATGGCTTATGAGGGGCCGTTAAAAAAAAATCCTGATGATCTATGTACTTTTTTCAGATGAGAAAACAGGCTCAGAGAGGTTGCGATCTACCTAAAGGTTATGTAAAGGTTTCACGCAAAGATGTGACTTCTGATCTGCTTGCCTGTAACCTCTCACAGCTATCTGTTGACACATTGTCTTTCTCCAGTTGTCAGGGCAGAGAAGTCTTCCTCAAAAAGCTGCAGGAAGGACCAAGCCTGGCTAGTATTAGACCAGCAGGTCTGGAGTGGCAGACTCAGCTGTGGCAACACCTTCCTGGTATGTTTTAAAGAAAACTCATCAAGACCTTCATATCTTTAAAGCTGTATAAATGCAGTAGGTGTGAGCACAGTTAGTTGCCTGTTATCTGAAGTTTTGCTTGCTGCGGTTTTAGTTACCTGAGGTCAACTGCAAATATGAAATGGAAAATTCCAGAAATGAACAACTCTTAAGTTTTAAATTTTGTGGTTTCACAGTTCTTGTGTTCAATTCACCCTTATTTTAGTTAATAATGGCCCCAAAGGGCAAGAGTAATGATGCTGACAATTCAGATATGCCAAAGAGAAGCCAGAAAGTGATTCCTTTAAGTGAAAAGCTGAAAGTTCTCAACTTAAGGAAAGAAAAAAAAAATTGTGTGCTGAGGTTGCTAAGATCTACAGTAACAATGTATCTTCTATCCCTGAAATTGTGAAGATGGAAAAGGAAAGTTGTGCAGAGTATGTATAGGGTTTGGTACCATCCACAGTTTCAGACATCCACTGGGGATCTTGGTCTATATTTCCCTTAGATAAGGAAGGGCAACATAATGTTGTTTATTATATTCTACTGGAGCAGTAGCTTGAGTGTGGGCAGGAGGAAGAGAGTGCACCTTTTTTGTTGTTGTTGTTTAGGTCAGCGTTGAACGTTACTTAGACTGTCTTTCAGGTTAATTCTAAGACAAGAGTGGGAGCCTCTGTTATAGTCTCTTGTGAATCAAAGAATGGTTCCTGCAAGATTCCATCAAGGCTGGAAGGCCAGGGTGCTGAAAAGATGAGCTCCACAGTTACTTAGCATCACAAAGGGCTAGGAGGAGTTGTTTAGAGCAGTCTTTCTTTGTGGCCCGGCTCTTAGGTGTCTGGGAATCTGGATTGAACAAACAGGGTGTGATAGCTTTGCTGTAGGAGCAAGCCTGGGGTAGGAGTGTCTGTGAGGGTTTATGTAAATGGACTCCCTGGAGTGCTGCAGAGAGTTATTGCAGTTTTTTTTTTCCCTGTCTTCTATCCCATGCCATCTGTTCCTTCTCCTTTCCCTTTCCAAAATATACAGATGCTCCTCGATGATGGGGTTACATCCAGAGAAATCCATTGTAAGCTGAAAATATTGTCAAGTTGAAAATGCATTTAATATACATAACATACGTTTAACCTACCAAGTATTATAGCTTAGCCTAGCCTACCTTAAACATGCTCAGAACACTTATATTAGCCTACAGTTGGGCAAAATCATCTAACACAAAAATTGTTTTATAATAAAGTGGTGAATATCTCATTAATTAATTGAAGACTGTACTGAAAGTGAAAACCAGAATGGTTGTGAGTACTCAGAAATATGGTTTCTACTGAAAGCATATTGCTTTCACACCTTCATAAAGTTGAACATTTGTTAAATTTAACCATCATTAGACTGTATATGAAATTCAAGTGTAGTATGGATTGAATTAATATGTTAGGTTTCATTCCTAATTTTTGAAAATTGAATGAATGTAAGCTTTTATGAGTCCCTGCCCAACTCAATTTTATTGCTTTTTACTTATTTGCAGTTTTCAAATTTTTGTTGTTGTTGTTGTTTTTCCCCGTGGTTTATGGCTGTCAGAAAAAATTCTGATCTGGTGATGATGATCTGAAGAAAAGCTAAGCCCAGAAGAACTGCAGGTCTAGACTGTTAGGATTTTAATTTTTGCAGAGCATGCTTGCCCTGGTTTTATTTTTAATGCTGTTGCAATATGGCCATCCTTTAATTTTGAACTTTAAGTCTTGTTCCTTGAAACTCACCTTATGTTGGACACTTCCTTTTTGAGGTCGTGATGTCTCGGGAGACAGACGTGGAGGGTCAGCAGTCCCACGGCAGTGCCTCCTCCCAGTCCCTCGAAGTCGGAGTCGGTGCCTGTTCACAGCCCCAAGGCGGCTTCACCCAGTCCCAAGGCTGTTTCTCACAGTCCCACGGCTCCTCCTCACAGTACCAGGGCTCATCTACCTCCTCTACCAGCACGGTGCCGACCTCCAGCCAGTCCTCCCACTCCAGCTCTGGCACACTGAGCTCCTTAGAGACAGTGTCAACTCAGGAACTCTATTCTATTCCTGAGGACCAAGAACCTGAGGAGCCTGTTCCTGCCCCTTGGGCTCGATTATGGTCCCTTCAGGATGGATTCTCCAATCTTGGTAAGACCCTTTGTTGTTATCTAGGGTAGTGTTTTGTTTGGAAAAACAGTCACAAGAAAGTTGTTGCGACAGAAAGCTTGAGATTGAAGGTGATGAAAGATAAAACCAATGAGGCAGTGTTGGATATTGCACTGGCTTTTAACCTGCTGTAAATTGGGCATTTGCAACATGCTGTCCATCTGAGGATCTGAAAGGAGCTTTGGAACCTCTCCCTAGAAAAATGTAGATTTATGCAAACATGCAGACATTATAATCTAATGACAGAAGCTTGACCAGTTAACCCCTGCTGTGGTTTGCCACACCTTCAGAGCATCAGAGCTGTTCAGAATAGGGAAGGCTATTTGTTGACTACCTGTTATTTGTTTTTGTCTCAAAATAGCCAGCACTGCAATTTAAATATGTTGATCCTCTCTAACACCTGGTTCCAATAGTAACTCCCACGAATATGCTTGAAATAGCATTTTTGCCTCCCTCTTATAGTATAATGACCTCTCCCATTTTTAAAAAACTGGGAACTTGATATTAATGAAATAGGAAATATTAATATAAAGAAATGAATGACTAATGTACCATTTTGTACCTTGTCACTCGTCACTCTTTTGCTTTATTTTGTGCCCAACTTTGATGTTGAAAAAAACAGGAAAGGCTTGTCTGAGTGCAGTGGTGTTTACAACTAATTGATCACAACCAGTTACAGATTCCTTTGTTCCTTCTCCACTCCCACTGCTCCACTTGACTAGCTTTAAAAAAAGAAAAGAAAAAAAAAGAGGAAGAGCAGTTAAAAAATGGAGAAATAATATAATATTATATTATTATCAATATAATAACATATTAATAATATAATATTATATTATAGAATACTATAATATTCTACTAGACAGTTTTAAATTTAGAAGTAAATATTTGAAGCTAATTTTTACTCATATAAGTCATATTTTTAAGATAGATTATAGACTTAGGTGAGTGGCAAACAGAAATGGTGAGAAAGGGTGAAGTGGGTTGTAGCACCTTTAAAAGTGAGAAAACATAAAGAGCCTGATAGAGTGATAAGCATAAAGTAGAAGCCCAATAAATAGAGGCTATTATTATTATTTGTTAATGATTTATGCCTATGTTTTCTTCTAAAAATTTAATAGTTTTACCTCCTACATTTAGGTCTTTGATACATTTTTAGTTGATTTTTATAGATGGTGTGAATTAGGGGTCAAAATTCATCCTTTTGCATGTGGATATCCAGTTGTCCCAGTGCTATTTCTAGGAAAAACTATAAGAATCATTGACCATAAATGTGAAAGATTATTTCTGGACTCTCAATTCTCTTCCATTGACCTATGTTTCTATTCTTATGCCAGTAGCAAAAATCTTAATTATTGTAGCTTTGTAGTAAGTTTTTTTATTTTGTTTATAGAGACAGGGTCTTGTTCTGTTGCCCAGGCTAGAGTGCAGTGGCGTGATCATAGGTCACTGTAACCTGGAACTCTTGGGTTTAAGCAATCCTCCTGCCTTAGTCTCCTGAGTAGCTAGGACTACAGGCACCCACCACCATACCTGACTAATTTTTAAAAAAATTTTTTTACTTTTTATAGAGATGGGAGTCTCACTATGTTGCCCAGGCTGGTCTCAAACTCCTGGCCTCAAGCCATCTTCCTTCCTCCCAAAGTGCCAGAATTACAGGCATGAGCCATCACGCTTGGCCTGTGGTAATTTTTGAAATATAGAAGCGCAAATCCCAATGTGTTCTTTTTAAAGACTGTTTTGACTATTCTGGATCCCTTGCATTTCCATATGAACTTTAGGATAAGCTTGTCACTTCCTGCAAAGAAGGCAGCTAGGATTTTGATAGGGATTACAATTCAATCTGTAGATCAATTTGGGGAATATTGACATCTTAACAATATTAATTAAGTCTTCTGCTCTATGAATGTGGGCCATCTTTCTATTTATTACAATCCTCTTTAATTTCTTTAAACAGTGTTTTGTAGTTTTCAACATATAAGTCTTATACTTTTAAAAATGTATTCCTAAGTATTAATATTTATTTTAATATTGACTTTTTTTTTTGAGATAGGGTCTTGCTTTGTCACCCAGGCTAGTGTACAGTGGTATCATCATAGCTCACTGCAACCTCAAACTCCTGGGCTCAAGTGATACTCCCGCCTCAGCCTCCCAAGTAGCTGGTACTACAGGCAAACACCACCATGCCTGGCTAATTTTTCTATTTTTTTTAGTAGAGACAGGGTCTTGCTATGTTGCTGAGACTGGTCTTTAACTCCTGGACTCAAGCAATCCTCCCTCCATTGCCTCCCAAAGTACTGGGATTACAGGCATGAGCCACTGCAGTGGCCTTTAGTCTGTCTTTCAGTGAACATTAATTACCCACTCATGTGCATTGTCCCAGGTGGTAGAACTGTACTTTTTTTTTTTTCCTCAAGGTATAGATAGCAAGAACTGTACTCTTAACCAAGGCTGCCCTCCTGGGGTTCATATTCTAACAGGGGGATGCGGAAAGACAATATACAAATAATCAAGGTAATTTCCAGTTATGGTCCATACTTAGAAGGGAATAAAACAGGATATCGTTGTGATAACAGGTGGGTAGTGCATATATAGAAAGCTGAATGAGAGATGATATTTGAGTTCAGACACAATAGGCAAGATGGAACGAGCCATTCAAGGAGTTGGGGAAGAGGAAATGCAAAGGCCACAAGGCACATTGAGTCCAGCATATTTGGAGCAATGAAAGGAGGCCAGAGGTGCTAGGTATTGTGAGCAAAGGGAGAGGGGTACCAGGTGAGGCTGGAATGGAGGCAGAGGCCAGACCCTGAGCCATGAGGAAGACTGCAGATTTTATACTAAGTATGGTGGGAAGTCTATGGAAGGTAATAAGCAGGAAGTTATTGTATTGTAAGAATTTTTCCAAGTCATTAAAAATTTGATTGGTATCTACTCCAAGGAGACTTAAATTATAAAAAAAATTATTTGAGAACTTCTAATGGCTATTATTTTGTAGTTATATATAAATCATCACTTATTAAACTCATTGTTGGAAGATTTTGGGTTTTTTTCTACTAATTCTTAATCTTATAAAATCTTGCTAAGCAAATCTATAATTTTGATTGCCTTCTTAGGCTATTTTCCTACAAATACATTTATGAGAAATTTTTAAAGATGTTTGATACATGAAATTCAACAGCCCTCTGGTATGTGCTTTTGTTTTACAGAGTGTGTTAATGATAGCTACTGGTTTGGGAGGGACAAAAGCTGTGACTATTGCTTTGATGAACCACTACTGAAAAAAACAGATAAATACCGAACGTATAGCAAGAAACACTTTCGGATTTTTAGGGTAGGTGACTAATATCCTCCACATACTTGGGAGATCTGGTAATCTAGTCATTGCTCTTAGATATTCTCCCACTTTAAATCCCTGCTGTTAAAAGTTTGAAATAAAATGTGCTCTATTTTAGGAAATGGGTCCTAAAAACTCTTACATTGCGTACATTGAAGATCACAGTGGGAATGGAACTTTTGTAAATACTGAACTTGTAGGGAAAGGAAAACGCCGTCCTTTGAGTAACAATTCTGAAATTGCACTTTCACTATGCAGAAATAAAGGTAATATTATCTTATGGTTACTGGATTTTTTTCCTTCTAAGTAAAAGGAATATTCATGTTGTCTCCTTACAGGGTATGGTTTAAATAAGTAAAATTAAGTAAGTTAGCATTAAAGATTAAACTTTGCTGTCCTAGTTGCATTTTTAAATTATGAAAAAGACAGATTTTTAAGGTTTAATTGGTTTTATTTAAAGCCACCTGCTATTGAATTATTATATTGGTTAAAATAAGTTATAGTTCATTGATTAATTTAGTTGACACCACATCAGTCTTAGATATCTCTGAGTTGTTGTTTTAGGCCATTAATTCACCTTTCCTCCCTCCCTTATTATTTCCTTTCTTAATTCCTTCCATTCATTTATTTCTGCATGCATTTAGTGAGCTCCTATTATATACCAGGTATTAGGCTATGAGTGTTTATGTCAGAGCCTCACTTATATATACCACATAATTATCCTGCACAAGTGGAGATGTTTATTGTCATCATCAGGTAGCATTTTATAAGCATCTACTCCCAAAACTTTGTGAACATCAAATCTAAAATGAACAATTGTCATTCAGGATATGGTGTAGAAAGAATAACCTACAGAGTTAAAAGTAGCTCACAATGATTTTAAATCCTTGGACAAGAGGAATACTCTTTCTTTAATTGAAAAAATTATAGAACTTCTCAAACCTGAGAGTCAAATGATGGAAGGGTATGTGTGTGTGTATGTGTTACTTTTATTTATTTATTTATTTTTGAGACAGGGTCTTACTCTGTCACCCAGGCTAGAGTACGGTGGCACGATCTTAGCTCACATTTTAAAAATATAAGTTTACACAAGTGCTCTCCCACAGATTCTGATTCTGTAGTTCTGGAGATTTAAAAAATCATGCTGCTAGGCTTGGTGGTGCACACCTATAATCCCATCTATGTGGGAGGCTGAGGCAGGAGGATTGCTTGAGCCCAGGAGTTCAGTGCTTTAGTGGGTGCTATAATTATATCTATGAATAGCCACTGACTCCAGCCTGGCCCCATCTTAAAAAAAATCATGCCCAAAGGATTCTCATGGAGTGAAGTCTTCAGACTGACTTCTGGGAACTGTGTCTTTATTGGACATCCTAAAACCTATTTTATGATCGACTTAGTTTTTTCTAAGTGTCTGCCCAAAAGGCAACTTTTTTTTATTAGATAAAATTTTAAAATGAATTTATTTCTTTCAGTTGACAAATAAAAATTATATATATTTACCATGTGAAATGATGTTTTGAAATGTGTATTGTGGAATGGGCAATCTGAGCTAGCTAATATGCATTATGTCACATCATTTTTTGTGGGAAGAACACTTAAAATCTGTCTCAGCTGATTTTCAAGAATTTAATACATTAACTGTAGTCATGATGTTGTATAGTAAATCTTTTGATCTTTTCTAATTTGAGCAAAGATGTCATATAGGTTAAAGGTGATTAAAGTAGACCAGACAGGTACTCTGTGAGCTGAATTTGGCCTATTGACATTTTATTAGGCATTTGCTGATATTTATAATGTTAATATGAAAACCCACACTTGATCTTAGCCAAAAGGCCGAGAAGCGATGAAAACCCAAATGTCTTAGAAAAGTTGGAATATCTCGCCACAGTGAGCCTACAATCCCACAACTTGGGGATCTTCAGGCACTGAGTAGAGGCTGCCTCCTTTAGATGGGGGTTGTATTCTCTCTTTCAAGATCCCACATCTCAACCCAGCCTGACCTTTGTGTAATATATTACCTTCCTGGCTTTGGGCAGACAATTGAGTTTGCAGTCCCTGAAGTAGACCTTGACAGTTGGGAGAAATGTATCACCAGAGCCCCTCAAATTCCCAGATTGTCCAATGCCACTGGAAAATATAGGTTCATAAATAGCCACAAGCACTGAGGGACAGTTGTACCTGGGTGACCAGCGAGTCTCACTCACTGGACAAGTAGCTGCATCATGTATACCAGCTTGGAATGAAGTATACTCTGATAACTCAGATTTGTGCCAGAGACTCAGACTGGATCTTTAGCTTACTCTAGGAAGGCTAAAACCTATCAGCTAGCTGGGCACAGTGTCATATACCTATAGTCTAGCTACTTGAGGGGCTACGGTGGGAAGATCACTTGAGCCCAGGAGTTCAGGGCCAGCCTGGGCAATATAGCATGACCCCATTTTAACAACAAAAACAAAAACTGTCATCTGAAATCTGAGAAACTCAAGGGTCTTCACAAATTTACTCTTTCAAGATAGTACAGGCAATTGCAAATTTACTATTGATAGCTTTGTAGAATTGAAATATTTGATAACTTGTTGCAGGCTTAGCCTATGTGGATGGTTAAATTATTAAAAGAGTAGTTTTAATTATCTATTTATTTATGTACGTATCTATATATGTATGTGTATTTTGAGATACAGCCTGAAAAATGAATAGAGAAATAAAAAGGGGATTTTTTTAGAAAATGCTATTTATCTAATTTTACAAATAGGTTCAAGATAGTTTGCACTATGGAAAACCAGATATATAAAGATATAAATGGCTGAGAGAAGATAATACTAGTATGGTGACTTGCGGTCTAATTTTTATTAGGATATTTACTTGCCTAGAACATTTTTTCTAGGCTCACACTAATTGTTTTTTTTTTTTTTCTTTGAGACAGTCTTGCCCTATCACCCTAGCTAGAGTGCAGTGGAGCCACCATAGCTCATTGCAACCTCAAGCACCTGGGCTCAAGTGATCCTCCTGCCTCAGCCTCCCTGGTAGCTGGGACTACAGGTGTGCACCATCATGCCTGGCTAAGTTTTCTATTTTTTGTAGAGTGGGGTCTTGCTTTTGCTCAGGCTGGTCTTGGACTCCTGACCTCAAGTGATCCTTGTGCCTCAGCTTTCCAGAGTGCTAGGATTACAGGCGTGAGCCATTGTGCTCGGCCTCAGACTAATTGCTTTTTGATTTTTGGGCCTCTGGTATTCAGCATGAGTATATTAGTGCAATTGATTAATATTGCTGAGGTTGAGGAATATGAATAGTAGTTATGGGTTTCTGGCAATGTTGTTAGAGCAATGCTGTGTAGTTCCATTGAAAGATGACTTTTTTCTAAAAATATTTTTTAAAATTTTGAGACAGAGTCTTGCTCTGTCACCTGGGTTAGAGTGCTGTGGCATCAGCCTAACTCATAGCAACCTCAATCTCCTGGACTCAAGCGATCTTCCTGCCTCAGCCTCCCGAGTAACTGGGATGTGCACCACTACGCCCGGCTAATTTTTTCTATATTTGGTAGAGATAGGGTCTTGCTCTTGTTGAGGCTGGTCTCAAACTCCTGATCTGAAACAATCCTCCCACCTCGGCCTACCTAACACATATTGTAAATGTTTCATGTTAAGTATAATTAAAAACAACTCTGAGTAACAGAGCTGTAAATTAATTAAATGTAATTAAAAACAACTGTCTTCTATGCCATGTGAATATTAAATTTAGAATCAATTATGTTCTTTTTTTTCAATATGTTAATGAACTGTATTTCTGCCCTTTTTTCCCTTAGTTTTTGTATTTTTTGATCTGACTGTAGATGATCAGTCAATTTATCCTAAGGAATTAAGAGATGAATACATCATGTCAAAAACTCTTGGAAGGTAAATTATTTTTTTTCTTGTATAAATTGTACTTCAGGTTTTCCCTACACATTTGTTGTTGGGTAATTTTTTTGTTTCTGATTTCATAACATTATTTATTGATAACATATTTGTAGGACTTTTATTTTTATTTCTGATAGGAATTTTATTTTTTATTTTTATTTTTTATGAGTTGATACTGATTTTATTTTAAATTTTTTATTTTTAATTGACAAATAATAATTGTATATATTTATGTGGTGCAATGTGACATTTTGATGTATGTATACATTGTAGAAACATTCAATAAAGATAATTAACATATCTATCACCTCATCAATTTATCTTTTCTTTTGTGGTACGAACATTAAAAATTTATTGTAGCAATTTTGAAATATAGACTACATTATTATTGTGGTCCCCATACAATGTAGTAGATCACTAAAACTTATTCCTCCAGTCTAACTGAAACTTTGTATTCTTTGATCAACATCCTCTCTTTTATCATCCCTTCCCTCCAGTCTCTGGTATCAACTTTTCTACTCTCTGTTTCTATGAGATTGACTTTTTAAGCTTCCACATATAAGTGAGATGTCTTTCTTTGCTTGGCCTCTTTCATTTAGCATAGTTTCCTCCACTTTCATCCATGTTGTTGCAAATGACAGGATTTCCTCCTTTTTAAAGGGTGTATGGTATTTTACTGATAGACACTTAGGTTGTTTCCATATCTTGGCTGTTGAGAATAATGTTGAAATGAACATGGGAGTGCAGGTTTCTCTTTGACATACCAATTTCCATTCTTTGGATATATATCCAGAAGTGGGATTGCTGGATCATGTGGTATTCTACTTTTAGTTGTTGGTTCTTTTTTCTTTTCTTTTCTTTTTTTTTTTTTTTTTTTTTTTGAGACAGAGTCTTGCTCTGTCACTCAGGCTGAAGTGAAATGGCTTGAAGCCTGAACTGCTGGGCCCAAGCAATCCTCCTGCCTCAGATTCCTGAGTAGCTGGGACTACAAGCGCACACTACTATGTCTGGCTAATTTTTTAAATTTTTTTTAAGAGACAGGGTCTTGCTTTGTTGCCCAAGTTTGGTCTTAAACTCCTGGTCTCAAGCAGTCCTCCTGCCTCAGCCTCCTGAGACACTGGGATTACAGGCATGAACTACTGCGCCCAACCCAGTTTACTATACTGTTTTCCAAAATGGCTGTGTACTAATTTACATTCCCACCAACAGTGTACCAAGATTCTCTTTTCTCCACATTCTCCCCAACACTTACCTTTTGTGTTTTTGATAGTAGTCATTCTAACAGGCATGAGGGGATATCTCATTGTGGTTTTCATTTGTATTTCCCTAATGACTAGAGATGTTGAGCATTTTGTCATATGTTCTGATAGGTGTATTATTGATTTATTTGATAATGGTCATCGGGATGAACTCTTTTTTCTCACAAATTTTATTGGTGATAACTTGTTAAAAGCAGCTTTATTGAGATAAAATTTACATAACATAATTTACCCATTTAAAGTGTACAATTAAGTTATTAGTATATTCAAGAGTTGTGAACCCATTGCCACAATCAATTTTAGAACATTTTTATCACCTTCCAAAAACTTAATTACTGCTTTTCTTCGATGTTCAGAATTTTGCCATCTTGGATGTGAAGTGAAATTGACAAGTGACTATAACCTAGGGCAAAGTTCTCAATTTTTGATCTCAGGACCCCTTATACTCTTAAATTATTCAGGACCCCAAAGAGTTTTTGTTTATACAACTTAAATATGTTGCTGCTTACTGTGTTAGAAATTAAATTTGAGAAATTTTTATGTTAATTCATTAAACTCACTTCATTTTAAGATAAGTAACTTTCTAACAAAAAATAATTATTAATGAAAAGATTAGTGGGAAGAGAGACATTGTTCTACATTTTTGCAAATCTTTTTGATTTCTGGCTTTCTTAGAAGGTAGCTAGATTCTGATATTTGCTTTTTCATTCAGTCTGTTATGATATCACATGCCATGTAGCCTCTGACACTGTGCACTCATGAGCTGATGCGAATGGCAAAAACAATGTCTTAGTATTATTCTGAAAATAGTTTTGACCTTGTGGATGCCCTGCAAGGTCTTGGGGTTCTCTAGTGGTTGTCCAATCATTTTCTGAGAACCACTTCCTTAGAGAAGGTATTCAGGACACTGTTACCACATTACACAATGCCTGTTGTCCCTCATGCCCCACTCACAAAGGCCTTTCTATTCATTGATATTTTTGGAAACATGAAAGTTAAAAATACATAGAAGGAAATAATCGCCCATATTCCTGTCACATAGAATCAAGCACAGTATCCTCTTTATGATCATCTGTGGAAGAAATCCTGGTTTATAGATACTGAATTTAGTAACTGATTGTGTTTCCCTATTTGCATTGACTGCTTGGAATTTCACAACCAAACCCTTGCCTAAGAAATATATGGAATTCCATATTTTCTTAAGGAGGATTTAACATAAATTTTCTTAACTTATATCAGGTGGCAGAATCTCAACTCAGACGAGCTGGTAAGAAGAGAAATTTATTGGCTGTGGTAACTGGGAAATACAGGGGCAAGCAAACTGGCTTCAGGCATAGCTGGATCCAGAAGGTCATTAGGGCTTTATTTCATTGTTTTTGAGTTCTGATGATCTGTTTGACTTTATCTTTGACTGAGTCTAAGGGTTCCCACAGTATCACGAGGGCTCTAGCTCCATTTCTTGATTCAGCTGTTTGTTGCTTCCTTACAGAATTGCTCTATGTGGCAGGAAAAATGGTTACCAGGAGTTGCAGATTCATATGTTCTTTGTCTAAAAACTACAGCGGAGAGGATTGTTTCTCTCCTAGCATCAGCTTTTGATTTTAAGGGAAACTCTGATTGGCTCAGTTTTGATTATGTATCCACCCTGTGGTCTTAGAAGTAGGGATTATATCATAGCAGACACCCAACTAGAGCTACATGGACTCAGGGAGGATTCCCCTAAGTGAAGGGTGGCTGTTTCCAGAAGAACAGAAATTGGACAGTCCTTTCACCTGACTAAAAAAATAATAATTACATGGATCCTTACCTCATACTGTGTACAAAATTAATTCAAAATGGAACCAAGAACTAAACATAAGAGGTAAAACTATAAAACTCTAGGAAGAAAACATAGGGACAGTTCCTCATGACCTTGGATTTGGCAATGGTCTCTTAAATATGATACCAAAAGCACAGCAACAACAACAAAGATAAATTAGACTTCAAAATTAAAAGTGTTTCTGTCTCAAAAGACATTTGTAAAGAGAGTGAAAACACAACCCACGGAATGAGGGAAAATATTTGCAAATCATATATCTGATAAGGGTTTATACCCAGAATAGGTAAAGAAATCTTAGAACTCAACAGCAAAAAGACAGCTGGCAATTTAAAAGTAGCCCAAGGGCTTGAATAGACATTTTTTTTTTTTTTT
>VBSM01003230.1:2836505-2873536 GCA_008086735.1 Cheirogaleus medius | reverse complement strand
CCTGAATAGACATTTCTTTAAAGAAGAAGTACAAATGGCCAAAAAGCACATGAAAAGATGCCCAACGTCATTAGTCATTAGGAAAGTGCACACCAAAACCACAGTGAGATACCACTTCACACCTATCCACTAGGGAGGCCATAATAAAGAAACAGAAAATAACAAATATTGGTGAGGATGTGGAGAAATTGGAACCCCCATACACTAATGGTGGGAATGTAAAATAGTGTAGCCGCCGTGGAAAAGTTTGGTACTTTCTCAAAATGTTAAACATTGAATTACTGTGTGAACAAGAAATTCTCCTCCTAGGTATTTGTATGCGTCCAGATTGTAAACAGGTGTTCAAACAAAAACTTGTACATAAATGTTCATAGCAGCTCTAATCACAATGATGAAGTCTAATTTATCTTTTTTCTTTTGTTGCTTGTGCTTTTCGTGTCATATTTAAGAAACCATTTAGAAAAGGTGGAAGCAACCCAAATAAATGTCCATGTCCATCAAAAGATAAATGGACAAACAAAATGTGGTATCTCTGTACAATGGAGTATTATTCAGGTATAAAAAGGAAGGAAGTACTGACGGATACTATAGCATGGATGAACCTTGAAAATATTACACTAAGTGAAAGAAGCCACAAAAGGCTACATGTTGTACGAGTTAATTGACATGAAATAGTCAGAATTGGTAGGTCAATAGGGACAGAAAGCACATTAGTGGGGTTTCCATTTGGGCTGATGAAAAAGTTCTGGTCTTGGTTGTAGAACATTGGCAGTGCACTTCATGCCACTGAATTGTACACTTGAAAATGATTACAATGGTAAATTTTATGTTGTGTATGTTTAACACACTAAAAAAGATGTCTTGGTAAACCCCTCACCTCACCCCCTCAAAACCCACAGTAGTTGCAATAGTCTACTTCAGGCAGGTAATGAATGATGGATATGCTAGTAGCTGTTACCTTGGGGTTGACCCAAGCTTTGGAGAACAGATCCTACTTAGGATTAAGTATATGCTGGGTAGCATTCCTCCTCCATTAGTAGTATCTCAAATAATTGTAAATTTTTGTGAGAGGTTGCTGCAAGCAGGCTAATTGTGTAATACCTTTGGTTTTTTTTAGGTATTCTGATTTGATTTAGGGTACAATTCATGGGCTATCAACTGCTTATGCACTTTCTTTGAAAATAGAGAATAAGGAGGAAAGAGAAATGTACCAATGGAAGTAATTCATTTGTGAATTCTTTTTATTGTTTTTTGTTTGGGGTACTCATTTTGACAAGGGAAGATTGTTCTATTTGATATTTTTCTGACTTCTGGGATAAATAATTTCTCTCTTATTTGTTCTTAGTGTCCTTATGAGAATTTCACAATCTGGGGCTGCAGTCAGACTTATGTCTCTATCACTCAGCTCAAAAGTGCAATTTGGAGCTCAGTGTTGCTGGATGGCTCTTATCCACTAATGCCCTTGACATTTTACATTGGTGAGGTTTCACTGTGTCCTCTGAAAACAGGGGCAATGGAAGGGTTGTTATATGGACTGTCTTTAACTTATAATACATGAGGCAGACTCAGGAGTAGTGGGTCTCATGATAAAAAACATCCTGACAATCACTGTCTTTTTCCCTCTAGCGGTGCCTGTGGAGAGGTAAAGCTGGCCTTCGAGAGGAAAACATGTAAAAAAGTAGCTATAAAGATCATTAGCAAAAGGAAGTTTGCTATTGGCTCAGCAAGAGAGGCAGTAAGTACCTGTATTTGTGGTTGCTCACCTTGTCTTGACACTTTTTCATAACTTCCCACAATAGTCTTAGAGCAATGATTTTCAATCTTAGGAATAGCTCACTGCTCAGATATGTGAATTTGTGAGTATCAAAGAACATGGACAATTTTTTAGTATCTTTAATTTAGAATCTTTTATTTATAGATAATTTGGTTCCAAAAATATTTGGTTGTACATAATAATGTACACAGCAGGAAGTTTTTTTTTTCCTTCCAAGTTCAAAGTAGATTGTTTTTACAATAAATGAAAGGAAATTAGAGAAAAAAAATCCAGCCATAATACCCCCTGTAACCCCACAGCTGTTTTCAGTTTTCCTTTTCTTCCTAGTCTTTGTTCATACGAATTCGTTTTTAGGTGGTTGAAATCATATTGTATATACAGTTTTGTATTCTGCTTTTCCACATGTGCATTATAGCGTAAACTTTTCTCTAATACTTCCTTTTTGATGATTAAGTGTCCATGTCATCAATTTTATCCTAATTTATTCAACCATTTCTCTGATCATTTAGCTAATTTCCAATTCTTTGCTCTTCTGGGTAATATGAAAATGAGTATCTTTTGTTTATGGATTAGTTATAATTTCTTAAATTTTTAATTAAATTATTTTAATAGCCTTTTTATGTAGTGGCCATTTCTTTTATTACATTTTTTTAAATCCACATTTACTGTATGGGTGAGATGGCTAAATGTATCGATTTTTCCACACACGACCTGATAAAGTAATGTAAAACACATCCCCTAATCACATTTGCCTTTTTGACCAGCTGTTTCTTGCTATTATACTTTAACATTCTTTAAAGATCAATTTTTTTTTTCCCTAGACAATGCTATTCTCATATGGCAAGAGGAATTTCCTTTCTGTGTTCACTTTGTTATAGATCTTTTCCCCTGTGATTCTGGATTTGTTTTCCATTCTGGGGAGAAGAAAATATCTACCAGATTGTTAAAAACTTGGAGTAAAAGTTTACTTCTTAATTTCATACTTCAAATCATATTGGACTCTTTATGTTCACTGTGTTATCAGAGTACACCCCGACTTGATAATGAGTTTAATGGCTTACAGGAGGAGACAGGCTCTTAAAATTGAACATTTGGGTTTCTTAGCTGAAGTCCATTTTACATAAATATGTAATTCTATCTCCTCTTTGCTTGTGGAGGGTGTAGCCCAGGAAGTTGAGTTACTTGATTCATCCTTATGGAATTGTAACAGAGAACAACTTTAGTACCCTGAAGCTTCCTCTTGTCAGAGTCTCAGTAAATATGTTAGCCTGCAGTTGAAGTTGGAATTTCTGTCTGCTCTATTAGTAGAAATTTGACTTGACATTTTCTTCATAAAACTGTTAAACACCTTGTCCATGGTTTTTGTTTCATCATTTTTATGAATGTAAATAATTCCATAGCTAATGACAAGTAGAGCTTCCCAGTTAAATGTGAAAACAGCAGAAACATACTTGTTTCTCTGGCTAAGGGAACTGGGGCAAGTGGCTTCTCTCATCTCAGCCTTGTTTGTCACATCTGTAAAATGGGGAAAATTATGCAATCCAGTTCAGTTGAGGATTCTGAGGCTTATGTGAGATGATCCTTGGAAATAAAGAGCTTGGCACAGGGCCTGGCCATTTATTGAATGCTTACTATTTGCCAAGTACTTTGCAAAGTGATTTTAGGTGAGTTATTTAATTAATTGACTTCCGGGCTTTGATTTCTTTGTATGAATAGAACTGGGTTTGGAACTTAGGTAGCCGTTAGTCAACTAAGTTTAATTGCAAATATTTTTTTAAATATTGGCTATTATTATTAATAATAATAAACTCTCATGTTATTCTGTTTATCAAAGGACCCGGCACTCAATGTTGAAACAGAAATAGAAATTTTGAAAAAACTAAATCATGTAAGTATTTAAGTATGACCCATAGTTAAATTCATTTATCTCAAAATACAGGAAGAGTGTAAAGCATTTCAATATAATATAGCTAGTATTAATCTGGGTTCCTTAATTTGTATGGATATGCACATGCATACACACCTGGCTGTAATTTAGCTGGGAAGAGTTTCACCCTGAAATTTTGAGAGGACAACACTGTATAAAGATTTCATGATTAAATAATTTTGTGATATTTCTGCTGAGTTAGTTCTTGACCAAAAGACATAGTAATTATTCTATCTCATAGGGACTTGATCAACTGATTGTATTTGTGAAGACAGTGCTAATTTTGATAAATTTACACTGGTAAATATACCTGAAGTTTTAATACCTTTAAATACCTTTTTTTGGAGTTATCCAAATAAATTCAAGGGTATCCAATAAGTATGATAGCATCCTATCCTTATATCTGATTAAATGGTATCTGTGGCCCTGTTGGATGTAAATAGTTCTTATTTTTTGTATAATAATGACTTTGTCTCAATGGAAAGTGTGTCTCACTTTTAAAAAGTGAGAAGGAAAAGTTAGCATGTGGGACTGATCCCATCTTCCTTTTTATTGGTTCTTTGAATTTCTTCATTAATTCATGAGTGCCCATGAAGGAATAAGCTTGGTAGGCACTGGATTAAACTTGAAACAAGACCTCTAGTCTGTCCTGCTAATGAGTGTCTTATTGGCTCTTCTCCTTCAGACTATAGAAATATTTCTTTTCTTTTACCTCTCCAAATCCCTCAAAGAACAAATAGAAACTAAGAAGAAAATGACTGCTGTTGACACAATACTTCAACAGACTCCTCTAGAACTCAATAGCTGGACTTGAAAACCCTTGAGAATCTGAGTGACTGACCTTCCTGCTTGGCTTTCTTCTAATTCTTTTGCAACTTCCTCCTCCTCGAATTTGCCAGGTCTTTTTTCCAAGAGATTGGGAGTCTCTCTTTAAGAGAGGAACCCTCTAATTTTCTGGGGTGGAGTTGTAGCAAACATACTCTTAAGATAAACACTTAGAATTCTCAGAGAATTTTCTCTGATGTCAGAGGATTCCCAAACATAACATTTATACAAATCTGGTGTCCAGTGCAATAGAGAAGAATTCAGAACCCCATAAAAAGGTCCTTGCACATATTTCTTGGCACATGGAATCATTGGGAATTAAACATGGGCCATGTGTTCATTTTGATGTTGGGAACAATGAGTAGAGTCTAGTGGCCAAGAGCCTGGCCTTTGGAATCAGACATTGATTTGGTCAACTGTCAAACACTTAATCGTGCCAGACTGTCTTCTAGGCCCGAGCAGTGTTAAGTACAGATGGAGCTGTCCATTACTCCCCTCATGTGACTTCAGTCTAGTATCGAGACAGACGTGAGTTCTTATCCCATTGCTATCACCTCCTGTCTCTCAGAAGGTCATTTTACTTTTAGAAGCCTCTGTTTCATCATCTGTACAGTGGAGACAATAAAGATACTTACCTCACAAGGTCAGTGTGAGAATTCAATGAAATGTGCTCCTGAAGCTTTCAGCACAGAGTGCACACTAGGGGAATGATAGTGATCTGCAATTCTCTGAATCTTTCCCAGTGTGACTTAAGTGGAAAGTCTGGGTTAGCAGCCTCTGGTTCCTGGTAGAGAGACACTTTCAGCTGGGACATCCCCAGCCAGTGACCCTAGAAGTGGTAGAGACTAGAGAGGACAGTTTACTCTGGTTGTGACTGTTTTCTAATTTTTATTTATTTATTTCTGTTTTTTAGAGACACAGGTCTTGCTCTGTTGTCCAGGCTAGGGTAGAGTGGTGCGATCATAGCTCACTGCAGCCTTGAACTCCTGGGCTCAGGTGATCCTTCTGCCTTAGCCTTCTGAGTAGCTGGGACTACAGTACACATTACCATGCCTGGCTAATTTATTTTTTATTTTTTTAGAGATGAGGTCTTGCTATATTGTCCAGGCTGGTCTTAAATTCCTGGCCTCAAGTGATCCTCCTACCTCAGCCTCCCAAGTAGCTGGGATTACAGGTGTGAGCCCCCACACCAGGCTCTGGCTCTGACTGTTGGGCACCTCTTCATGCTTTATCAGCTTCCAACCCCACCCATTCCCATATGAGTATTGGCAATGCCTATTATGAGGCCATGCAGAACCAGGCAGTTCTCAGTTTTCCTTTAATTTTGCCTTTTTCATGTGTGCATTTTCTTCTGCTGCTTCTTTAAAAGGTAATTTTATTAAGATATTATGTGTATAAAGAATCAAATAGTGCTAAAAGTTTTATTACACAAACCAGTAGCTCCTTGTCCCTCCTAATAGCCCTCTCTGCAAACGTTTTACAACTCTTACCTGTTTTTGCTAGAATTTACTCCATATTTCTACACAATGTGCAGAAACTATTGTCTCTTGGTTTATCAATTTTAGATAGCTTGTTGACTTCCTGTTATGGTATATGAGGATTTTAGCTCTCTCTCCTTTCTATTCCTCTTAATACTATAAGGTGTATTCACTGTTTTCATTATTGTGACAATAACAACTGTTCATGCAGATCCAAGTAGTGTACTACGATCGTAGGTAAGGAGCGATAGAACTGGTTTGTGCTTAGACCAATCCTCATGGCCTTATGCTCCATGACTAAAACCTGGCTGACAGAGTCTGCCCTCAGTGGGTGGTATAGCTGTTTTTGAGGTTGTTGATGTTAATCTGTATAGCATGTCTCCTCAGTGCCAGCTGCTCATGCTGGATGTTGGGCCTAAAAAGATCAATAAAACTTGACTAAGCCCATTTGGTGTCTGGTGAAAGGAGACCCATAGTGTGTGTTATTTTTCTTTCTCTGCCCTCTTGGAGCTCACAGCGTGGTGGGGAAACAGATAGTAAGGTGCAGTGTGGGGTGACACAGATTAGAACCACTATAGGGCATGTGGATGTGTCCGAGGGGACATCTGAGTTGAGGCTGGACACCTGAGACCAAGTGTGCTGAGAGAGCTGGATCCCTAGCCAAGAGTGTAGTATGAGTAATGGTATAACACTAGGAAAGAGCACAGAGAGCCTGGGGTGGGCAGGGAGTTTTGTTGTCTCCTGGAGAGGAGGATGCATGGCACCAGGAACAGGAGACGGGTGGGGGTGGCGGTCAGGGGGCAGGATGAGGCTGGGTCATGACGGGTTTGGCAGTCCCTGCTGAGAAGTTGGATTTTAGCAGCAAGGCAGCAAGAGGCCAAAGGTTTTCTTTCTTCTTGCCTTCCATCCTTCCCTTCTTCGTGATTTCCTCCCTTCCTTCTTTTAAGTATTGAAAAATTATATAGGCCGGGCGCGGTGGCTCACGCCTGTAATCCTAGAACTCTGGGAGACCGAGGCGGATGGATCGCTCAAGGTCAGGAGTTCGAAACCAGCCTGAGCAAGAGCGAGACCCCATCTCTACTAAAAATAGAAAGAAATTAATTGGCAAAAAAATAAAAATTAAATTAAATTAAATAAAAAAGGAAAATTATATAATATTTGACACATATAAAATAACACATGATAAATTTAAATTACAAAGCAACCCAATAAAATGAACAAAAACCTTTGAACTCCCCATTCAACTTAAGGATGAAAACCTGACTATATGATTGAAACTACCTGTGTACATTTTCCCCATCCTACCCCTTCTCTCCCCAGAGGTAGCCTCATTCTCTTGAATGCTATGTGTATTACCCAATGCTTTTTAAAAAGCCACATATCTATGTATCCTCAAATAATATATTGTTTTATTTCTTGTTTCTGAGCCTTATAAAAATGGCACAGGTTGAGTATCCCTTATCCAAAATGCTTAGGACCAAAGTTTTTGGATTTTGGGGGGGGAGTTTGGAATATTTGCATTATGCTTACTGTGTGAGCATTCCAAATCCAAAGATCTGAAATCCGAATTGCTGCAATGAGCATTTCCTTTGACTGTCGTGTCAGTGCTCAAAAAGATTCTGAATTTGGATTTTCGGATTTAGGGTGCTCATACTCTTTGAAGTCTTCGCATTTTCCACTCAGCATTATGCTTCCAAGATCTATTTATGGTGAGGACGCAGTGGGATGTTCATTCATTGCTGTATAACAGTTCATTGTGGGAAGGTTTCAGTGGAGGATCTTAGAGTGATGATATGATGAAACTTCCTTTGTAGGAAGATCATTCTGGCGAGTTTTACCACCTTTTTAAATCTAAAAGTCAATAAATCTTGTAGCTCTCTTCTCTTTAATTCTGATATAACTACCTTCCTCCTCTGTGCTGGGGTGTTTGTCCCTGATGGATACTCACCAAATCTTTTACTTAGCCCCACCACTAAGCTTCATTGTCTATGCTGTACTTTCTAAGTATGAAATCATGATATTAAATAAGCATTGTGGAGTGTATAATACTGTTCAACGTTCTTTTTGTGCACCCTGCAGTGATAAGTGGTCACAAAATGTCAGCCACAGGGGAGTGTGGGTATGTCTTTCTCTCCCCCACCTCCACCTAGGTGTGCTTTAGAGTTCTTATAAAATTAGAATTACCTTCTTCCTTTGAAAAATGGTAGGATCTTGTTGTGGGGTCCAGTTCCCCTGAGGTTCCAGTTGCCTGGAGCCAAGTAACCCTTACTGACTGGCAACATGGCAGGGCTCCCCACCTGGCCCCCTTCTTTTATTCATGCTACTTGTCAGGCTCCCCCATGGGTCCTTAGGCTGTCCTTGAGTAGCTCTGCTCTGGGGCAGTGAGGAGGAAGGCTGGAAAGAAACCCAGCCTTTGTTCCTAGATGGCACTTTTGGATATGGAATATAAACAAGTCTCTCACTAACATGGAGGGGCAGAACATTTCTTGTATGTTCTCACTGAGGAGTGAATAGGTTCTCTTCTGTCATCTCCCCTGCTTGAACTTCAAAGCCTTCTGTGGGCAGGGGGCCACATGCCTGGTCTTAGCCTCCCTGACCCTCTGGGCAGATGTTCCAAGTTATACTGCACTTGTGGTTTTCCTTTTGGGAGTTTCTCACTATTTTTTCCTTTTTCTCCCCCTCTTTTTAGCCTTGCATCATCAAGATTAAAAACTTTTTTGATGCAGAAGATTATTATATTGTTTTGGAATTGTAAGTAGTAAACTTTTTAAAAATTTGTGTTCCCAAATAAATGCTTATAAGCCACCAAAAATCTAATATAGACTTGCCTTTCTCATCCTGGGTGCCCTCAGTGTGTATATGTGGTGGTGGGGCCTACAAAGTATGTGTGTCGGGGGGTGGGTTAATATCAATTCTAAAAAACCCCCCAGTGTTTCCAAAAGCAGGTGGTATGGGATTCCAGGCCCTGGATCTGTGGCCTGGTTTTGAACTCCACTCTTCAGATGACTAGCTGACCACCCAAGGGATGAGTTTACTTCACCTCTCTGAGTCTTGTTTTCCTAGTGTTAAAAGGGAATAATAATGATAATCCCCACGTGCAGAGTTCTTGTAAGAATTAAATGCTATGAGGGACCGAAAGCCCCCGGTGAAGCACCTACCACATGTCAGCACTCTCCAGAGGTTGATATTATTATAGTTGGCCCATTGTATCTGCAGTTTCTGCCGTGGGTTCAACCAACCTTGGCTTGAAAATACTCAGAAAAATAAAATGGATGGGTTGCCATCTGTACTGAACATGTATAGACTTGTTTTTCTTATATCCTAAACAATATAGTATAACAACTATTTACATAGCATTTACATTGTATTAGGTATTGTAAGTAATCTAGAGATGATTTAAAGTATAAGGAAGGATATGCATAGGTTATATGCAAATACTATTCCATTTTATGTAAGGGGCTTGAGCATCCATGGATTTTGGTATCCTAGGGGGGTCCTCGAACCAATCACCCCTGAGTACTGAGGGATAGATGACTATACTCTGGAATATCTGTCTGAGTGGACCTTTCTGCTCAGGATCATGGAACCAGCTTGCGTGGTGGTACCTGAATATCTCTCAGTGTCTGGTTAGTTTAATTCAATGGCCATAATGTCCTGTGTTATTTGATGTGATCAGGATAATTTCCTGTCTCATTCCTGGAAGAAGGCTGGCTTTGTGTCTGTTCCTGCATACATATGCAGTGGTTCTGGGAGCAGCTGTTGTGGCAAGCAGGGAATGCTTTGCTCCTGATTAGCAAACAGTGGCTGTGCAGACTGACCTGGTCATAGGGGTCCTCAAACTTTTTAAATAGGGGGCCAGTTCACTGTCCCTCAGACCGTTGGAGGGGCCGGACTATAGTTTAAAAAAAAACAACTATGAACAAATTCCTATTTACACTGCACATATCTTGTTTTGAAGTAAAAAAACAAAATGGGCAAAAACACCCAGCGGGCCAGATAAATGTCCTTGGCGGGCTGCATGTGGTCCGCGGGCCGTAGTTTGAGGACCCCTTAAGACTATGTCATAAACAGCAGCCCCAGTCATAGCACCTGGAGAGACTTTTATGGCTGTGCTGGTTGGTGCTTAAGGGAATATCTTGTTATCAAATAGGATAACAAGATAACAATTGTTACCTGGTTGGATCCAGTTAACACAGTTTAATAAAAGTGATAATAATAATATAGTAACAGTAGCTGATATTTATTAAGCAGTGACTGTGATTCAAGTACTCTTATGAGCACTTTACATGAATTGACTCATTTTTCACAACAGTTGTACAACTGATTACTTACAGGTCACAGTTGGGTTACTATTTTTAGCCTCACATTAAAGAAATGGAAACTGAATCACAAAGGGATTGAATAACCTTGTCGAGCACCTATGCCAGGTGCTTTACTTACATCAATTATCTCTTAATTTTTACAACAACCATCAAGGTAGGCTGCATCATCCCCATTTTTTAAATGGTAGAAACAAGCTCAGAGAGGTTAAATACCTTGCCCAAATCGCACAGCTGGGACATGGTGGAGCTGGAGTTCAGACCCTGATTCTCTGATTGTAAACTCCTGTTTGCTCTTCTACATCAGTCTCAGAGTCACGTGGGATGTGTGATAAACATGCAGAATCAGATTTTAAAAAGTTTCCCAAGTATCTCCAATGCCCACTTATTTCATCTTGTTCCTTAGTTTATAACTGGGACATTGTAGATGAGCCTTATTATCTCACTAGCTTTAAAAATGGGATTCAGAGTGAATAAAAATGGTAACCATTTGCTTGTCTTAATGACAAGTTTGCTTGTCTTGTTTTTATCTTCTTTCCAAGTGAGCTTCCCTCCAGGAATGAACCCCCTGCTTTGCTTGTGTGTTCCAGGATGGAAGGAGGAGAGCTGTTTGACAAGGTGGTGGGGAATAAACGCCTGAAAGAAGCTACCTGCAAGCTCTATTTTTACCAGATGCTCTTGGCTGTGCAGGTAAGAGAAGCCCTCAATTCTTTTGACAATCTAATTTCTTTTAGGTGTGTTACTTCCTGAGTTAGGCAGAAACTGAGGGACTGTGGATTAAAACTCAGAAGAGAATCTGTGTGTTTGTTCTGTTCTTGGCAAAAACATCCTACCCCTTTGACTCAGATGATAAAGCTCTCACGGTGAATTTTAAGAGACAGTAGGAAAGGGAATTACAGAGATCAATACTCCTTCCCATGTCTCCTCTCTTTAGCTTGGAGGTATTTCTGGAGAGACATTGATTTCTAGGTTTGCCTGATGCTTGCAGAAATCCTCATTAACTCCCCAAGTGAGAACTGGGCAAGGCTGGCAAGTTGGGGGCATTATGACAGAAGGGTTGCTCCCCTATAGCTCAGTACTAGGTGTTTCTTTGAGGTGCAATGCAACATCTTGTTAACTGCGGCAGCAGGTGGGCAGGTCAGTGGGACATGTATGCAGCTTCTATATTCAGTGAAAGTGTTGGAGGGAGGAATAGCTGGTGGCACTTTGCTTTGAGGAACATCACCATTTCCCAGACCAAATTTGGTTGCAACCATTTCCCGCCAAGGTTTCTTTTCTTGAAAACCCACTCCATTTGGGAAATGCAGCCATTGGGAGCAATTCTTATATTGAGTGAGGATTGAGAGAGGTTTTTCTATGGTTGGTCCACCTGGGTTTGCTCTCCCTGGAGGTTTCACCAGATCCACTTCTCAGTGGAAATTTTTGGGAAGAATTTCTGCTGTAGCCCAGAGGAACATCCAGAGAGGGTTGAAGCCCATGAACATAAGTCCTTTTTAATGGTGGCTGTCACCTACCTGGTGTTCTACCTCCTTATTGGTTTATTCCCTCACTTATAGTGACCAAGAATATTAAGATAAATTGAGTGCAGCTCAGTGGGTATGGGAAATTTTTATTTCCTAAAGAAATATGACATAGTATGGTGATTTTTTTCTGTTCATTTTTATGTACTAGACAAGAGTTCTCAAAGACTTAAGTTTTTACATCAAGTTAACTCTGAATATTTAAACAGATAATTTTTAAAATGTATTTTTACAGATTCCCTTTAAAAATATTCTCAGGACTGTAATAACCAAATATACCATTTTGGTGGAAGTTTTATGTTTACTTTGAAAAAAAGTTTAAAAAAATTAAAAAATGTTTACTTTGTTCTCAAAATATTTTATACCACCTATTTAATTTTGTATTGACATCAACACCTTATATTTCTACCAACATGTGAAGGGTTATTATCTTGAAAAATGAAATCAAGGGCTGGGCGCGGTGGCTCACACCTGTAATCCTAGCACTCTGGGAGGCTGAGGCGGGTGGATTGTTTGAGCTCAGGAGTTCGAGACCAGCCTAAGCAAGAGTGAGACCCCCATCTCTACTAAAAATAGAAAGAAATTAGCTGGACAACTAAAAATATAGAAAAAATTAACTGGGCATGGTGGCGCATGCCTGTAGTCCCAGCTACTCGGGAGGCTGAGGCAGGATGATCACCAAATAAGTTTACTGTTCTAAATTGCTTTTTTTGGTTTTTCTGCTTTTTAAGTCGTAAACAAATTTGTAAACACTCACCCCTTTACCCCAGTAGTTTTCTGATTTTGAGGAATATGGTTGTGTATAACATGGCTTACAGTTTCACCCAGCTGCGAAATGTGTGTGTGTTGGTGACTGTCTCTTTTATGTACTTACTGCATAAATCCAAGGGTCATGCCTCCTTTCTGTGTAGTACCTGCATGAAAATGGCATTATACATCGGGACTTAAAGCCAGAGAATGTTCTTCTGTCATCTCAAAAAGAGGACTGTCTGATAAAGGTAAGAAACTTATGCTCTATTATGTGATCACTACAGTAGATTTCTGTTCAGAAGCTCTTTTAATTCCTCAAGTAAAAAGTGGGAGCATAAAAAGGGTGAGAATTTGACCTTTCCGCGCTTAACCAATTATTTGAGATCAGGTGGTCTTGCTTTTAACCAGATTGTAATGAGCTCCATTGTGTACAAGTCACTTTTGTTCTGCGGGGCAGGTGTCTAAATGGACAAGTGAATCACATTTACTGCCGTCCCCTATTTCTCAAGCCTGGCTTCACTTCAGAATCTCCTGTTAGGATTTAAAAATGTAATGACACCTAGGCTGGGCACAGTGGCTCACACCTGTAATCCTAGCACTTTGGAAGGCTAAGATGGCAGGATCTCTTGAAGCCTGGAGTCAGAGACCAGCCTGGGCAACACGGTGAGACCCCGTCTCTACCAAAAAAAAAAAAATTAAAAATTAGCCAGGCATGGTGGAGTGTGCGTATAGTCCCAGCTACTTGGGAGGCTGAGGTAGGAGGATCACTTGAGCCCAGGAGTTTGAGATTGCAGTGAGCTATGATCATACCACTGCACCACAGCCTGGGTAACAGAGTAAGATCCTATCTCTTAAAATACAAAACAAAACAAAAAAACCCCCAGGCTGCACCTCAGACGCTAAGGGTGGCATCCAGGTGTAAGTATCTCTTCCCAAGATCCCCAGGTATTCCATGGTGCATCCCAGTTTGAGGAACTGGGGTTAAGAAGAACCATGTGTAACTAATTAGAATTCCAAAGTGTCTGTGAGAAGGGTTATAAGCTTTTTGTAAGATTACAGAACACAGGTAAGTTGGAAAACCTGAGTCTTGAGGTCCCTAGGCTCAGGAATTTTAATTTAAGCAAAATTAAATACCTTAACTTGCAAAGACTTGAATTTGTAGATTCCAGATTAGAGGCAGGTGTGTGTGAATTATACATTAGAAACTGATCTAGCCAACATTTTTTAGAACTGGCAGACTATGTTAATCTTTTTTTTTTATGACATTGTTAAAAAATTATTCCCTTTTGTCCTTAATTTTAGATTACTGATTTCGGGCAGTCCAAGATTTTGGGGGAGACCTCTCTCATGAGAACCTTATGTGGTACCCCCACCTACTTGGCTCCTGAGGTTCTTGTTTCCGTTGGGACTGCCGGGTATAACCGTGCTGTAGACTGCTGGAGTTTAGGAGTTATTCTTTTTATCTGGTAAGAGAAGTTTTCATTGCTTCACAGTCTGGTTGGATGTGATTAGGTGAAATCATAATGTGTCCAGGTAGAGAGCTTGTATTTAACTTAGGTCACTTCTGGACCATCGATTTAAAGAAAAATCTGATTTTTCATTATGCTGAAAAAGAAATCTGTATATCTGAATGCCACTGAGAATGCCACTTGATTTCTTTTCCTTTCTCTCTCTACCAATATTAAGCCTTAGTGGGTATCCACCTTTCTCTGAGCATAAGACTCAAGTGTCCCTGAAGGATCAGATCACCAGTGGAAAATACAACTTCATTCCCGAAGTCTGGGCAGATGTCTCAGAGAAGGGTATGAATACGAAAGGGTTAAGAATTTGTGGTTTGCTAAAATGTGTATGTGCTGTGGTGGGAGTTTCTTTTCACAATTCCACGGTATTTTCTCCTGTCAATCCTGTTCTTATTTTCTATTGTTAGTTTCGCACCATTTGAGAGGCAGAGGAAATTATTAAGAGCATGCACTCAATCCTGGGTCTGCTACTTCTTAGCTGTGTGACCTTAGGCACGTTATTTAACCTGAGTTCCCATGTTCTTTACTTGTAAAGGGGGCCTCAATAACCCCTACCATAAAGGGGTTTTGTGAGGGTCAAGTATAATGTACTCAGGTGCCTGATATCTATTTAAATGTGTAAAATAATAAGTAAATTTTTCATTACAAAGTTTCCTTTGAGTAAGTAAGCATGTAAAAAGCTAAATGTCATTAGTTACCTTGCATTTTATAATTTAAAAGTGCAACTTTTTAGTTCCCTAAAGGAAAAATAGAAGGTTAAATGTTATGATTAAATGTCAGATAATGTAACTGTAGGTGATTATATTAAATGTCAGAATATTTAAGGAGTAATACTGTTACAGTATACAAGCCAGCCTGCAGTTGTTGTTTGCTGAAGTAGTCATTTTATTTCTGACAAGTTTGTAGTTCCAGGGAGCCTCTCTCTAACCATTAATCCATGGGTCTCAGGGAGAATTTTCTGTGAATTCTTAGTACCTTAGACCTGGGTGAAAGTTCAGATTTAATTAGTTTGAACTTGAGTCTAGCAATAAGAGAGGTAACAGGGAGCTGAGAGAGTGTGACGTCACAGCAGGAAGAGATGGGGAGTGTCATTATCATTCCTGGCGTTCTCAGAGTACTCAGAATGCAGAGAGTGAGGAGGATTAGAGGTCACTGCCCACTATGTGCTGACTCCCTGATCTCAGGCCTTCTTTCCTCTTTCTGGATGGTGGTCTGTAATTCTAGCATGCTCTGATACTGCCGATTTAATATATTTATCCTTTTTACTGTGATTTGCCCAATTATCTTATTGTTTTAGCTTTGGACCTTGTCAAGAAGTTGTTGGTAGTGGATCCAAAGGCACGTTATACAACAGAAGAAGCCTTAAGACACCCGTGGCTTCAGGTGGGTGTGGGGCAGTGCCTGCTACGGTAACCTACATGGAGAGCCCTGTGGCCAGATAGAGATGAGGAAGAGGACAGATACATGTCTGCTTTGTTGGGTCTGTTTAATTGTTTTAGATCGTGCTTTAGGTGTGTGGAGTGTGTGTGTGTAGGGGTGGGACGAAGGGGATGGGGGGTATGTATAGGAGTTTGTTTGTAGAGGGGATAGCCTTTTTGACATTACTCATGGCTCTTGGTATAAGCTCACTTTAGGCCTGTCCAGATTGCACTTGGCTGCTTTGAGTCTGCAGTTTGGCCTGTGTTCCTTTGAGAGGCTGTTCTGGCTCCACCCCCCAGCCTTGTCCCCCTTCTACCCTACACAGGGGGTGAGCTGCATTCCAGCCATCTTCAACCTTAAATCAGGGAAGCTGTGGGGGAGGTGGAGGAGGGCAGTGTCCCTGGAGAGAATCTAGTTTTTTCTCAAACCCAAGTGATTGGGTATAAAGGGTCCCACTTGTTCTTCATTGTGAGTAACCATGCCATCAGTGTAGGCATCCTTCAAGTCTGCATTACTACCTTCAGCACAACCATACCCCTTTCTATTAACTCTCTTTTGGTCTCTCTGTTTCCTGTGGGTAGCTTGAGCTAGAGACTGTTACTTGAGCTAGAGGCTGTGCCTTGGGGGATTACTGGTCCAGGAAATCCTTGGACAACCCAGCTTCAGCTCTCTACTTCTGGGACTCTGGAAAGACTGTCCCCACTCTCTGTTCCAACTGTCCACACCTAACAGTTTTGCTCAGGCCAGCTCAGATTGAGAACAACAAATTCTTAAAAGAAAAAAGGCAGATATATGTGTTTTGGATGTTGCTCTGGAAACTGCAGTCCCCCCAGAAGAAATCTGTCAGATGATTTAGCATTTAATAGACCACACAGATTTGAACAGCAGGACCCTGGAGAAAAGGAGTTTGGAAACAAAGGGTGCCTTTGCATGTGGGGATTTAATTTTGATGAAAAAGAGAAACATGGCTTTTTGCTCTTCATGTGTCCTAATAGGGGAACTCTTAGATCTAAATGCAGAGGTAGAAGAGCTGTTAGTTTTAACAAAAAAAAAAAAAAAAAGGAGCTGGCCAGTGAGGCCTGGGAACAAGGTTTACATCTGCCTATCTGCCTGAAATTTACAAGCAAGCATAGCCTTGTACTTTTTGTCTCAAAAGAAAATTGTTATTAACAACCAAGGGAAAAGGTGAAGTTCAGCTCTGCCACAGGGGTTTTACTTGAATACTCTTTATGCACATTTCGTTTTTGCAGAAAAGATGGAGCAAACGTTGAATGAGGACAAGGATGCAGACTGCCTATCTAAAACATCTGTTAGTGATAATTTAGGTTTTATTTTGGGAAACTTCAGTGTTTTTCAACAAACCGAATGTTTTTGTGGGTCTTACACTGCCCTGTGCATTGAATGTGGGTTCTCGTCTCTGTTTTATCATAAATAAAGCGTCCAGTTTTGGGAGCATCCCTTCTGTCCACTTTCTGCTTCATGTTTATTACCTGAAATAGAGGATTCCCTCTTGTTTGCCTTCGAGGTATATTATATAACAATTTAATTTTTTTCTTTTTTTCCGGCTCTTTGTGAACAAAATTTTAGTGCTTGTGAATAGGTTGTAGACCTCTCAAAGGAAGGATATTTACAAATAAACATTGCTACCTGTGGTAATAGTGAGCTCCATCTTCATATTATGGCTAATTTATGACATGTTTTAAATATAGGCCTAAATAGACGTGTAGCCACTCTGACAGCACTGAAGGGCTGCCATGTGAAGGGCATTCCATCGTCGTTTCATTTGTTCATGCATTCATTTCTTCAGAGCACAGTTAATGAGCTTGTGTGTCAAGCACTGTTAGTCACTGGATGCAAAAAGGAATAGGATAAGTCCTTGCCGTGGGGATCTGACAGTCTAGGTCAGGGCCAGTCCTGACCAGTCACTACAGAGCAGTGTGATTTGTGTGGTAACAGGGGTTGGTGTGCAGAATATAGTTCTAAACCAGGACCAGGCAGGGCCTGGGTACCCATATCTTCACACAGTGTGAGGAATGTCTGGCAATAATATGGGGGATGAATGGGTCAGCATTTTCAAACATTTGCTGAATCCCTCTGACATGGAGACCCTGTGCCTATTAGAGTACCTGGCATGTAAGGGTGCTCAGAAAATACTTGTTCACTGAATGAGGAAGGTGGGGGAGGGGCTGGGCAGGAATGCAAGGAGGGCATTCCTGGTGGAGATCCTGTGAGAGAGTGTGAAGTGGAATGCAGATGAGTATGGTGCTATCAAAGTGGCAGAGTTTTAATAACTCTGTAAAATAGTGATGGAAGCAGGTGGTGATTGTAGTTACTAGGTAGAGAATAGTTGAACCTGTTATTATATTAGTTCTCTAGTACTGTAGTCCCTGACCTCTGGGCTGCAGAGCTTCCCCTCCATCTTCCATGAAAACTGTCTTCCATGAAACTTAGGAATGCGGGTCTGCACAGCAGAAGATGAGCAGCTGGCAAGAGAGGGAAACTTCATCTGTATTTATAGCTGCTCTCCATTGCTCACATCACTGCCTGAGCTCTGCTTCCCCCACCTCCTCCATCCCTGTCTGTGGAAAAATTGTCTTCCATGCAATCGTTCCTTGGTGCTAAAAGATTGAGGACCTGCTCTAGTACTATAAATTTCTATATCCATCAAATCGCTGAATGTTAGAGTCCTTTGGTCCTGTGTCTTTTGCCCTTGACTGCTTGGCTTAGTGAGAGTTGGGGATGGGGTTGGGTGGGAAAGTACATGGTGAGGCTTTGGAATCAGACAGCTCTGGGTCTGTGTCCTGCACAGACCACTGTGAGTGGCTGAGCTAGGCTTCTGGACAGCCCCACAGCCCACATTCCTAGTCGTAGATGTTTCTTTCACCTTTCTGAAGGTGGGGAGTGCTGTACCAGGCCACCTCTCAGGGCTCTCAAATGCAAATCCTTGAACCTTGCAGAAGTGAGCATCCAGGGAGGTGGGCGCTACCCTCATATACATCTGGGCAGGAGTTCTCTGTGCTCTCCTCTCTTCCTCTTCCTGTAGCATAAAACACTTGTAATGCTATGTTCTGTTCATTGTCTTCCTTTCTCATTAGAACTGAGCTCTGGGATATTGTGGGCTTGAAGTCCTTCAGGTAACTTGTACAGCATCTGCTAGGTGAATTTTCCTAGGGTGCTGGGCTGGTTGTTAGGATGGCCTGGGTAACTGGCCTCATTGTTGGCAGGGGTTAGGGGGTGGGAGGTTGTGGTCTCCAAAGGATTTGGGGAGCTGCATGGAGTCAGGCCTAGCCTCTGGCCTCCTGATTGTCATTTTTTAAAAATTAATTAATAACTTTATTTATTTATTTTCCCTTCCTCCCTCCTTCCCTCTTAAATTAATTTATTTAGAGACAGGGTCTTCCTGTGTTGTCCAGGCTGGAGCACAGTGGCTATTCATAAGTGTGATCATAGTGCACTGTAGCTTTGGACTCCTGGGATCAATTGATCCTCCTGCCTCAGCTTCCTGAGTAGCTGGGACTACAGGTGTGTGCTACTGCACCTAGCTCCCAATTGCCGTCTTTCTCAGGACCCGGGGTGCTGGTTCTGAAAGTCTTTTGACCACTAGGGACTATGGTTCTTTCACCCACTGAGAGCTCTAAGGTACATGAGTTTGATTCAACCAGTGTTGATGAAGCACTTACTGTTGATTACTCTGGGAAGGCGGAGGGAGTAGCACATGGTTCTTTTGCTCTGGGACCTTCAGCAAGGGGATGATCCTTGGTGGACAGACTAGATGTCTATGCCTGCTTTCCTTATTCCAGGGGTATCTTAGTCCTGTCATACTAGGAGGTTTTTTTCAATCAGACACACCCTACTTAATGTTTTTAATTTCTTCACAGGATGAGGACATGAAGAGAAAATTTCAGGATCTGCTGTCTGAGGAAAATAAATCCTCAATTTTACCCCAGGTTCCAGCTGAGGTATTATATTCCTTGTGATCGTTAAATGTAGGCTGGGTTTAAAGAGGTGGTGAATGAGGATGATGAGTTTGAAGATTTTCCTGAGTAGCAATTGCTGAACAATGTTTTAGCTATAATGTAGTAGATACTTTTTTTTTTGAGACAGAGTCTCACTCTCTTGCCCAGGGTAGAATGGGGTGGCATCCTCACAGCTCACTGCAATCTCAAACTCCTGGGTTCAAGTGATCTTCCTGCCTCAGCCTCCCAAGTACCTGGGAGTACAGGTTAGCGCCACCACTCCCAGCTAAGTTTTTCTATTTTTGGTAGAGATGGAGTCTCGCTCTTGTTCAGGCTGGTCTCGAACTCTTGACCTCATGGGATCCTCCTGCCTCAGCCTCTCAGAGTGCTGGGATTACAGGCATGAGCCACTATGCCCAGACCTGTAGTAGTTTGTTTTAACTTGACCTGTTCCAGTACCCTTAGAAGACCTAATAATGTAGGGTATGTTTAGTATATTAATATTAGATAAGCATAGCTAGGGATTGTTATTCAAAAAGTTTCCTGCAAGGCAAGTTTGGAAGACTCTATTAGAGGCTCAGATTTAAATTTGTTGGAAAAATTAAAATTTGGGTGAGTGGTTGATTCCTTGATTATAATTTTATTCTTCTAAATTTCTTTTTAAGTATAAGTTAATATGTGTTTATTCCTGCCCTGCTTTCTTTTGGTGAATGGTCTCTCTTCTTTTTCCCATTGCTCTCTCTCAATTTTATAAATGGGAAAACAACTAAGGCACAAAAAAGACTGTCTTCCCACACAACAGCAAGACTTGGGGCTCCAAGTGAAAGGTATCATGGTCCCCTTAAACTTGATTATTTAGGAGAAGGTGATCAAGAGGAGGCTGGTTATGCTGTTTGTTTTGTATAAACATCATTTAATGGGCAGAATCCACAAGGAAGAGAAATATCAATTAGATCAGGGGTCCTCAAACTTTTTTTTTTTTTTTTTTTTTTTTGAGACAGAGTCTCACTCTTGTTGCCCCGGCTAGAGTGCCGTGGCATCAGCCTAGCTCACAGCAACCTCCAACTCCTGGGCTCGAGCGATCCTTCTGCCTCAGCCTCCCAAGTAGCTGGGACTACAGGCATGCGCCACCATGCCCGGCTAATTTTTTTTTTATATATATATATTTTTAGTTGACCAATTAATTTCTTTCTATTTTTAGTAGAGACGGGGTCTCGCTTTTGCTCAGGCTGATCTCGAACTCCTGACCTTGAGCGATCTGCCCGCCTCGGCCTCCCAGACTGCTAGGATTACAGGCGTGAGCCACCATGCCCGGCGGGTCCTCAAACTTTTTAAACAGGGGGCCAGTTCACTCTCCCTCAGACCGTTAGAGGGCCATTGGAGAGTGCAGCGCACATTCCACACATGCGCACTGTGGGCCGGGGACCAGTCGGCTGCTAAGCAGGACAGGCAGCGGAGGCAAAAACACCTGGCGGGCCGGATAAATGTCCTCGGCGGGCCGCATGTGGCTGGGCAGGCCGTAGTTTGAGGATGCCTGAATAAATGTGTCTGAGTTGGGGGTGTAGTGGAGAGTAAGTTGTCAATGAATGGTACTATAAGTTTAACATGAAATACTCCCATATTACTAGAAGCATATTGGGAAACTTTGATAATCTTAAAGAAGCCAATGATTTTCTTTTGAACATTTCTCCATTTCCCCCCCTTTATTTCCAGCCTTCCACTAGTCGAAAGCGGGCCCCTGAAGGGGAAGCAGAGGATGTCGAGACCACAAAGCGCCAGGCTGTGTGTGCTGCTGTGTCTTGATCATTGTGGTTTGAACATGAAAGAAATCTATCTTCTTTCAGTCTGTTGACATCTTCTCTTTAAGTTTTTTTTTTAAAATAGTATTTTAATTATGGGAATAATTGCTTTTTCTACAATCATTGATGTACAATTAAAAACCTAATGGAACCTGGCCTTTGTGTGTATGCTTGTTAACAGCAGTTTAGTTAAATGCCTTTTTTTATGTTTGAAGTTGTTGTGTGCCTTTCATCTGGAGCTACACCTTGGTTGTCACCAGGCAGGTTTCTCAGGATGTCACCCTGATCTTAGCCTATGAGAGCTGAATACAAATTCTGAAGGTCCCTTGGAAAGGGGCATAGCGAGTTTGGGGAGGAGTATGTACAGACTGGCTGGCTGGCTGGCTGTCAGTGTCCTTGTGAGATGGCAGGTACCCTGGTGCATAATAACAGGCCAGTTTTAAGTTCTCAGCCTCACCTTCTTAAAGATATACAGGTCTACAGTTCCTGAAACCCTGGGGCTAGATAAGTTATAAAATTCAGTTTTCCAATTTTAGGAAGATGATAGGGCATATTTGTGTATTATGTATAGTACCCCAGTGGAGTCCTGTAACCAAACATGTTCATATTTCTGCAGCAAATATTTAAGCAAGAGGGATAGAGAAAGATGATAAGTAACCTCATTTCACTTCATGTCAGTCTTTTCTACCATTTGAGTTGTGGATGACTTGTTTTTCAGAACTGTTTGGGTTTTGGAAGTGGAGAAAAGGCATGTGGTTATGTCATGTTGACTCAGTAATGACCAGGGAGGCCCTGTGCAAAGCCTTACCCTTGGCTAGTCTTGTTCTCATGGTGATCCTATGAGTGAGGTCCTCTAACAACCCTGAGGTTACAGGTGAGCAACCCATGTGTAGAGGAGGAAGGTCGCTTTTCCAGTGTCCCATAGCTGGTAAGGCATTGTGGCATAGCTGGGACCCAATCCAGGTCTTTTTGACTCTAAAACATATTCCTTGTCTTCTCAGTCACATGTGCAGTCACACTCAGGTTGACCCACACTGACAAAATTCATAAGAGACTGATCTAAATCCTGAATATCAGTGTGTTTAATTATACTTTGTTTTAACTTGATCTGTTCAAGTTAAAACAGGTCAGGGATTAGGATAATCCCTAAGCTTGGAATTGCCACTTGTCTGCCCATCAAGTGTGTTCAGTCCCTGCAGGCTTGCTATAGGGACAGCCCCATGTTTGGTGGAAGATGGGAACATCTTGGTGGCAAGGACCAGAAGACCACTCAACTTCATGGAAATGGAGATTTGTTTCAGGGTTACAGATGGCTGGGCCTGGGAGCCTTCAGGAGTGCAGACAGTTCTAACGGCTGGCTTCTCTTGTCTCTTTCTGACCAACTGAGTCTGCTTCTTTTGCTAGGTCACATTGTAGCTCACTGGCCATGCCATTAATTGAGCATCACACCACTGGTGATTTAGCCAGGGCAGGGTCAAGAGCACGCAGACTTTTCTCCAGGCAATCAGGGTGGTGCCTGGCAATTTCCATTAGAAGGGTATAGAGGCATTCTGAGGCTTGGCTGGCCTGGTGCAGGGGGGCTAGACAGGGATTTAGGTGGTTTGCATGTTTAAAGGAATGAGGCTGAGATTGCCAAGTTAGATGGGTTTTAGCTCATTTGAATATTTAATGTAGAGGCTGTGGTGTCCTAGGGCATTTTTCCCACTTGAGGCAGGAGTTAGCCAGCCCTTCTATTTCCAGAGCACTTTGTATTAATTAGCACCCTCTGTTTATAACTACCCTGGTAGGCTGAATGATGGCTCCTAAAAGGTGTCCTCATTTTAATCCCCAGAACCTGTGAATATATTCCTTTACATGGCAAAAGGGACTCTGTAGGTGTGATTAAGGATCTTGAGATGGGGAGATTATCTTGTTTTATCCCAGGAGCCCAGTGTCATCACAGTGCTCTTTTAAGAGGGACATAGGAATCAGAAGAGATGGTGATGTGATGACTGAGTGTCTTAGTCTGTCTTGTGTTGCTATAACAGAACACCTGAGACTGGGTAATTTATAAAGATTTATTTCCTACAGTTCTAGAGGCTGGGAAGTTCAAGGTCGAGGGACCCACTTCTGGTGAGGGTCCTCTTCCTGTGTCATTCGATAGCAGAACACATCACATGAGTGAGCAAGAAAGGGGGCTGAACTCATCCTTTTATGTCTAATATTAATTAGGAACCCACTTCTGTGATAATACCATTAATAACCTAATCACCTCTTAAAGGTCCCACCTCAACACTGTTGCATTGGGGATTAAGTTTCCAATACATGAATTTCGGGGGATACTTTCAAATCATAGCATTGAGCAGAGATTGGAGTGATGCACTTTGACATTGGAGGGACACTCCATGGAATACCGGCAGCCACTAGAAGCTGAAAAAGGCAAGAAAATGAACTTTCCCTTCAAATCTCCCGAAAAAACCAGTCCTTTACAACTTGACTTTAGCTAAGTGAAACCGATTTCAGGCTTCTGACCTATAAAACTATAAGACTAAGTTTGTGTTGTTTTAAGCCACCAGTCTGTGGTATTAATAATTTGGTATAACAGCCATAGGAAACTAATATATCTAGCAATGGGAGACAGCTGCTGATTTGGGGCCACCCAGTATCTACTTCCTCTCCTAACCTCACTTTAATTTTCTTTTGGAGGAATTCTTTTCCCTATCCTGTGAAGTCATGAGGGGTGGGAAGGATGATAAAGCTAGTGCCTGCCCCCTCACTATGGAAACTGAAGGTGTCCCTAGAGGCTCCTGTTGTAGTGCTCCTCCCACTGGTCACCAACCGGAGGTGGGTATAGGACTTTGAGATATGAGCAGATGGAGCTGGGGTGGCACATTAATGGTGGGAACAATATTGTGCTAACCTGAGCTCTGCACTTCCTAACTTTGGCTTTGGGTAAGGATCTCATATTATTTATTTTTTTATTTTTATTATTATTTTTTTTGAGACAGAGTCTCGCTTTGTTGCCCGGGCTAGAGTGCCACGGCATCAGCCTAGCTCACAGCAACCTCAAACTCCTGGGCTCAAGCAATCTTTCTGCCTCAGCCTCCTGAGTAGCTGGGACTACAGGCATGCACCACCATGCCCGGCTAATTTTTTCTATATATATATTTTTAGTTGGCCAATTAATTTCTTTCTATTCTTAGTAGAGACGGGGTCTCGCTCTTGCTCAGGCTGGTTTTGAGCTCCTGACCTTGAGCAATCTGCCCACCTCGGCCTCCCAGAGTGCTAGGATTACAGGCATGAGCCACCGCGCCTGGCCAGGATCTCATATTGTTTAGCTTTTGTTTCATAATCTATAAAATGGGTGCAGTAAGAGTACCAACCTGCTATGCTGTTTGTGAGGATTCAAAGGAGGAGAGTCCATAAAGTGTCTGGCATGTGGTAAGGGATTCATCAATGTCAGCTTGCATCATAAATGGTGGGAGAGAGCCACATAAGTAGCCAGAGGGAGTCATAGAAAGTTCTTGAGCCAGGGCAGTAACATCTTTTCAGCTTTTTTGGGGGATATGTAAGATGGATAATTAGGTTACTTTTGAACAAGCAGATTCGGGAAATGCCAGGCCTTGGGTGGGTGATGGGAGCAGAGGTAGGGGGCATAACTGCCACTACCTTTTGCGGAGCAACCAAGTTGCTCCACACAGTAGACCCACTGCATGCCTACATGATGATGCAGTGGATAGTTGTTTGTGCCAGCCCTGTACCCAGTGTGGTAATTGCATCCCTATTTTGGGGGGCGAAGCAGCCCATCTCTCACTTCCTCATTTTCTCCATGTCCTTCTGGGGAGATGGCCCCAACCCCTTCCTAGAGGGGCTCCATATAGCCAGGTGTGGCTAATCTGGCTGTGGTGATTGACTCATGTAGGGGCATGTGGCTCTAATGGGTCCAATGAAAGTCAACCCTGTGAATTTGGCTGGAACTATTGGGAAACAGCCCCTGCTTTCTTGGGGGCAGACGTGAGTTAGGAATGGCTTCTTAGGCCACTATGTATGTGGAAAGAACTGCATGAGAGTGAAGTTATCACAGAAGGAAGCAAGAGGTGAGGGATTAGAGAGACTGAGGTAGTTTGAGCACCTGGGTGCAGCTATGTCTAAAGTGAGGCACCAACCCAGGCCTTTTGAATTATGTGATCAGGGATCAGGTATGTTCCCTTTTTTGTTTTATTTGAGAGGTTTTTTATTTGTGATCACTTGTATATGAAAAAGACTGGGCTAATATATGGAACCACTTACAAACTCTGAGAGACTTTTGAAGATTCTTTTTTTCTAGTGTAGGGAAAACATTCTCTGCTGTTTTTCTGCCAACTTTAGGGTTTTCAGAGAGGTTTGGGGGAGAGAATGGAAAGTGAAAATGTGGGAAGAATCCCTGCAGCCCCAGGGTTGGATGAACTCCTCCCAGTTAATTATACCACAGGGTTTGGGAGCAGATCCCCTTTCATTAAACTTTTAGGAGTCTTGGACAGATAGGGCAGGAATTACACCAGTGAACCTCAGAGAGCTTGGTGTGTGCCAGGCATTGTGCTCTGGGACTTACAGTCACTTGCTGAATAATGACATTTTGGTCAACAATAGACCCCATATAAGTCAGTGGCCCCATAAAGATTATATTAAATTCCTATCTTACAAGGATGTAGCCATCATAATGTTGGTAGGGTAGTGAATTACTCATGTGTTTGTGGTGATGCTGGTGTAGACAAGCCTACTGTGCTGCTGGTACTATAAAAGTATAGCACATACAATTATGTACGGTACATAATACTTGATAATAAATGACTATGTTACTGGTTTATGTATTTACTGCATTATACTTTTTATCATCATTTTCTTCTATACTATTTATGAAAAAACAAGTTAACTGTAAAACAGCTTCAGGCAGGTCCTTCAGGAGGTATTCTAGAAGAAGGCATTGTTATAGATGACAACTCCATGAATGTTATTGCCCCTGAAGACTTTCCAGTGGGACATGATGTGGAGGTGGAAGACAGTGATATTGATGATCCTGATCCTATGTAGGCCTAGGCTAATGTGTTTGTGTCTTTAACAAAGTTTAAAAAGTAAAACAAAAATATTTTTAAATAGAAAAAATGCTTATACGGTAGGAATATAAAGAAAATATTTTTTACAGCTGTACAATGTGTTTGTGTTTTATTTATTTATTATTTCAGCGTATTATGGGGGTACAAATATTATGGTTATGTATATTGCCCATGCCCTCCCTCCCCCCTCGAGGCAGAGCTTCAAGCTTGACCATCCCCCAAACGTTGCACATCTCACTCATTATGTTTGTATATATGTGTTTGTGTTTTAAACTAAGTATTGTTATCAAAGAATCCAAAAGTTAAAAAGTTTATAAGTTAAAAAATTACAGTAAGCTATGGTTAATTTATTATCGAAGAAAGAAAAATAATTTTTAATTTAGTGTAGTGTACAGTGTCCTAGGCCTTCACAGTCTTTCACCACTCACTGGCTGACTCAGAGCAACTGCCAGTCCTGGAAGCTCCATTCATGGTAAGTACCCTATATAGGAATACTATTTTTTCTTTTATACTGTATTTTTACTGTACCTTTCCTATGTTTCGATACACAAATACCATCATATTACAGTTGCCTTCAGTATTCAATACAGTAACATGCTGTTCGGGTTGTAGCCTAGGAGCAATAGGCTATCCCATCTATTAATACAGGTTTGTGTAAGTACACTCTATGATGTTAGCATGACAACGAAATCGCCCGAGGCATTTCTCAGAACTATCTCGTGGTTAAGCGCTGCGTGATTATACAGCCATCTCCTAGAAAGCTCACGTCAACCCTGTCTCTGTCCGCCTTTGCACATGTAGAAATCAAGGTTTTCTGGCTTGGTCTAGTGACCTGTTCAAGGGTTTCCCAGTTTTCGAGAGATGGAGGTGGAACGTGAAAGGAGATTTCCCTTTCTCGAGAACTTTGGTTCTTAACCATTAAAACTACTGAGGCAGATTATTTCGAGTCCTCAGGTTGTAGAGAAAACAGGTCCTTGAGCACCTGACCCTAATCATGCGAGGGTTAGTGGAGATGCGGAACTTGAATTGAGATTCTCATTGAGTCAGGCTCTCGCCGGGACGTGGGCATCCACTGTGCCACCTACACTCGCGCACGTGGTGCACGTCTCCACGATGGGGATCTCATCAGCTTAGCGGCATCCCTTCCCCGGCACTTCTTTGGGGTAAGTCCCTCCTGGCCCGGACCCTGGCCCCCCGGGCCCCGCGTTGCGGGCCAAGCAAGAGGGGCAGTGTGGGGGAACGGTCGAGGGGTCTGGCCCGGGGTGGTCCGCAGTGCGGCAGGCGGCGGTGCTGAACGGGGAACGGCGAGCTCTCCAGCCAGGCCGGACGGGCGCGGCGGGGGTGGGCGCAACGCCGGGAACAGCGGCCAGCTCCGGAGGGCGCAAGGCGGGGCGCACGGGGAGGGGGCGCGGCGACTGCGCGCGTGCGCGGTGCGTGTGTGGCTCGCGGGGGCGCGCGTGCGCGCTGCGGGGGCGGTGTAGCTTGCCGCGGCGGCGCGCGGCACGGCGGGAACATGGCGCGCGGGTTCGGCGCGCGCGCCTAGCTGGCGGGACCGTTAGCTCGAGGCAGACGCGGCCCGGGCCCCGTGGGGATGGAGCAGTCGCCGCCGACGGCTCCCGAGCCGACCCAAGGGCTCACTCCGGCACGGGGCCGCAGGCGGCGTGAGCCCGAGTCGCCGCCGGCGCCGGCGCCGGTGAGTGCGTGAGGGGCTCGGGCCGGGAGACTTTCTTTGTGAAACTCCGTCGGTGAGAGCCGGGCCGGGCCTCGGCGGCTGAGGAGCGCCCGCCTCGCGGTCCGGGTTCGCTCCCCTCTGCGAGCCGTCAGGCGGCGGGACCCGGTCCACTGCCCGCCTGCCTCAGTTTCCGCGGGAGTGTGTATGTGTGCGTGTGCGCGCGAGGGTTGGGGGTGTGGTATACAGTCGGCGTCTAAAGCGCGAGGCGCCTCTTCATAGCCCCCGTCCCCTTAGGACGGGCCCTGGGGACCGAGCCCACTGGAGCGGTAGACGGCATTTACGGGGAGACAGGTGTTGGCGCAGCCCGGGGAGGCTCAGGTGCTGCCAGTCCCAGGTGGGGTTTGTAACAAGTGAGCTCCCCGTCCCCAGAAGGGAGCAAGCCTGTCCGTGGCTCACCACAGAGTATTATAAAGCTTTCCAATCACCCCGCCTTCGTGGTGTTTGGGCTGTCAGGGTGAAGGATGCTGAAGGAAATGGACTTTGGAGGTGGGGCTCCGGCTGGATGGGATGGATGGCCCCGAGCTCTGGGCTCTAGAGCTGTTTTCTTTTTCGGGCTCCCAAACCAGTTAGGGCTTAGGAGCAATCCGGAGCATTTGTTAAAAATACAGGCTCCACACCCCTCCCCTAGCCCACGGACGCTGGCTCTCCAAGGCAGGGGAGCAGATTTTGAATTTATAACAAGCTCCGAAGTTGTTATGAGCGAGCGAGCTTGGCAAACACTGCTTTAGAGAGTAAGCTTCCTGTGAGCAGGACCTGTTCTGTTTATACCTCGCCGTGGCGTACTGGTACCAGGCGTGGTGCCTGGCACGTGGTAGATGATTTTGGTAAATGTTTGTAGGAAGAGACCACATGACTAGGGAGTGTGCAAAATAGGAGTTCTTGAGACATTTTCAGGAGCTTCTTGAGATTAATTTCTGTCAGATTTACTGTATAGTATGTGATTTTAATCAGCTCCCAACTTTTGTGGCTGTTTAAAATGCCATGTTTTCAGTATGTTCTAGACAAAAAGAGGATACATGTTGTTTAGTGTAAATCAGCAACTGTGTATATACCCCAGCTCGGTTAAAATTCTGAAACAAAATTGTGAATAAAAAGATGCATATTTCTTTCTCTTCATCATTTGGGAACCCTTGATGTAGAGGATCTTTTTTTCCTTTGAGGCAGGTAAATATGTACATTTTAATTCAAAGCAAATCTTAATTACTGTTTATTCAGGAAAGTTGACAATTTGCTTTAACTTGAGTATTTGTAGTCTTTATGTGATATTTTGAAATTGAGAAATTGAGATTTATGTTTAGTCCAGAGTCAATGCCAAAATAGAATTGTTTGAAAATTATTTTAGGAGTTGTTTTTTTTCATTAAGTTGAATTTCATTTAGTTGGTTTCATTTTAATAGGATTTGTTGTTCACTGGACGGAATATGCATGTATAGGAAGACAAGACTTTTGGAATTGAGATTGCACTGAAGAAGAAAAATGGAAATATTAGGCATTTTAGTCTCTCAATGTGTTTCTTAAAGTTCTGCAGATGTGTCTTTAAAAACTTAATTAAGATAAATGAGATAAATTCACCTACCATGAAATTACCCCTTTTAGTGTGGAGGGGTGCAACCATCACCATTATCTACTTTTGTTTTTTTCTTCTGAGGCAGAGTCTTGCTCTGTCGCCTTGGCTAGAGTGCAGTGGTGTAATCATAGCTCACTGCAACCTCGAACTCCTGGGCTCAAGCGAGCCTCCCCACCTGCCCCCAATTGCTGGGACTACAGGTGTGCACCACCACACCGGGCTAATGTTTTCTATTTTTAGTAGAGATGGGCCTTGGTCTTGGTCTTGCTCAGGCTGGTCTCAAACCCCTGAGCTCAAGCGATCCTCCCACCTCAGCCTTCCAGAATGCTAGGATTACAAGCATGAGCCACCATGCCCAGCAACCATTATCTACTTTTAAAGCATTTTTATCATTGCACAGGAAATCTCATGCTTATTAACAGTCATTCCTTATTGCCCTTTCCCTCAGCCCCTGGCGGTAATCAGCCTGCTTTCTGTTTCTATGAATGTAGTTATTTCACATAATGGAATCATACAATATGTGGTCTTTTGTGACTGACTTCTTTTACTTAGCACAGTGTTTCTAAAGTTCATCCATGTTGTAGCATGTATCAGTACTTTATTCCTTTTTTCTGTTTTTGAGACAGTCTCTCACCCTGTTGCCCAGGCTAGAGTGCCATGGCATAAGCCTAGCTCACAGCAACCTCAAACACCTGGGCTCAAGCGATCCTCCTACCTCGGCATCCCAGAGTACTAGGCTTACAGGTGTGAGCCATCGTGCCTGGCCTGTACTTCATTCCTTTTTATTGCTGAATGTATTCTATTGAATGGATATACCACATTTTGTTTATTCATTTATCTGTTGATAGACATGTGGGGTTTTCCCCAGTTTTTGGCTGTTAGGAATAATGCTGTGATATTTGGGTACAAGTTTTAGTATGAATGTATGTTTTCATTTCTCTTGGTTATATCCCTAGGAGTAGAATGCTGGGTCACATGATAACTCTTATTTAACCTTTTGAGCAACTGCCAAACCATTTTCTAACATGCTGCACAGTTTTACATCCCCACCAGCAATGTATGAAGGTTATGGTTTTTCTACCTCCTGGCCAATATGCGTTATTGTCTATCTTTTAAACTTTAGCCATCCTGGTAGGTGTGAAGTGGTATCTCCTTGTGGTTTTGATTTGCATTTCCCTGATGACTAATGATGTTGGATGTGTTTTCCTGTGCTTATTGGCCGTTTGTATATCTTCTTTGAATAAATGTCTATTCAAATCCTTTGTCCATTTTTTTTTGCCCATTTTTAAATTAGGTCAATTGTCTTTATTATTGAGTTGTAGTTCTTTATTCCAGATATTAAAACTTTATCACATGTGATTTGAAAATTTTTTCCCCATGTTATAGGTTGTCTTTTCACTTTCTAAAATTTAATTTAATTTTTTTTTTTTGAGACATGGTCTCGCTTTGTCACCCAGAGACCCTGTCATTGCAGCCTTGAACACCTAGGCTTGACTACTCCTTCCTCAGCCTCCCAAGTAGCTAGGACTACAGGTGCACACCACTACATCTGGCTAATTTTTTTATTTTTGTGGAGACAGGTCTTGTTATATTGCCCAGGCTGGTCTTGAACTCCTGGCCTCAAGCAATCTTCCTCCCTCGCCTCTCAAAGTACTAGGATTACAGGTGTTACCCACTGGGCTTGGCCTGATAGTGTCCTTTGATATCAAAAAAGTTTTTAATTTTGATGAAGTCTGTGTATCTGTTTTTTTCTTTTGTTGCTCATGCTTGTTGGTGTCGTATCTAAGAATCCATCACCAAATTCAAGGTCATGAAGATTTGTCCCTGTGTTTTCTTCTAATAGTTTTATGCTTTTAGCCCTTATATTTAGGTTGTTGATCCATTTTGAGTTAATTTTTGTGTGTAGTGTGAGGTAGTGGTCCAGATTCTTTGTTTTGTAGGTAGATATCCAGTTCTCACATCATTGTATGTTGGAAAGACTGTTCTTTCCGCAATTGAATGGTCTTCTAACCCTTATTGAAAATCAGTTGACCATATGTGAGGTTTTATTTCTGGACTCACAATTCTGTTCTCTTGATCTGTATGTCTTTAAGGCAGTACTACATTATTTGATTACTGTAGCTTGGTAATAGGTTTTCAAATTAAGTGTATATCCTCTTTGTTATTTTTCAAGACCATTTGGCTATTCTGGGTCCCTTATATTTCCATATGGATTTTAGGATCAATTTACCAATTTCTGCAAAAAAGGCAACTGAGATTTTTATAGTGATCATGTTTAATCTATTCTTCCAATCATGTTTTGTAGTTTTTAGCATACAAGTCTTGGAGTTTAAAAAAATTTTTCCTGGCTGGGCGCAGTGGCTCATGCCTGTAATCCTAGCACTCTGGGAGGCCGAGGCGGGTAGATCCTTTGAGCTCAGGAGTTCGAGACCAGCCTGAGCAAGAGCGAGACCCCATCTCTACTAAAAATAGAAAGAAATTACCTGGACAGCTAAAAATATATAGAAAAAATTAGCCGGGCATGGTGGTGCATGCGTGTAGTCCCAGCTACTGCGGAGGCTGAGGCAGAAGGATTGCTTGAGCCCAGGAGATTGAGGTTGCTGTGAGCTAAGCTGAAGCCATGGCACTCTAGCCCGGGCAACAAAGTGAGATTCTGTCTCAAAAAAAAATTTTTTTTCTAAATATTTTATTCTATTTGATACTATTTGTACATGGAACTATTTTAAATTTTCATTTCATATTGTTCATTGCTAGAAATACAGTTGATTTTTTGATCTGTCCTTTAACTTCATCTATTCTAATTTTTTTGTTTTAAAATCTTCCCTGCAAAATTAATGAAGAAGAATGATCCTTGAAAGTTTAAGTATGAACTTCAATGCACATCTAGGTTCATATGTCTGTTTTGGCTCCACAAGTTGTATGAGGTTTGACAAGTCTTAACTATTATGCATCTCAGTGTTCTCATCTGTATAATCTGACAGTAGTATTCATCCCAAAGAATTGTTAAAAGAGGATGTAGGTAGATATTTAGAACAATGCCTGCATGTGGTCGGGATCTGATATTTTCTGTTTGTCTTCTGCTAATTAACTCCAGTTAAAAGCAAGCTAAAAACCAAAAGGAAAACAAAGCCAAAACTGACCCAAATCAAGAAAAACAAAAAACCCCAAAACCGCAGACTACAAAAAAATTTTAAAAAACCCACAAAGAAAAAACCACAAACAAAAACCCCAAGCCTCTTCCTGTCCCTGTCACTTTTCTATAACCCAATAAATCCCTGTGAGTACTTGAGAAACAGTGAAAGAAGACATGTTTCATACCACATAATTGTATTGTAAAAGCTTGCAAAATCTAGGCTGTTACATATTGTATTTGATAACATATTTTAAAGTATTCAAAATAATAAAAATATGATTCAAAGCTGTTTATTTTTACCCCATGGTTATTATTTAGTGTGCTGTTCTTTCACTGTTTTTCTCCTAAAAGCAGAAGCAATATTTTTTCATTAAATTTGATGGTTACAGTTATTGCCTCCTTTGAATAATTACTGTTTTTAAAAAAACTCTATTAGAAAACGTGGTGTTTGAACTTCAACTTAGTAGTACTTTTATTTTGGTGTCTCTAGGAGTAGGGATGGATTGTTTATTTTGTAAGGGGAGAAACTAGAGGCACCATACGATACAAATACGATGCTTTGAACATATTCATTGAAGGCATATTCACTATGCAAGAAAATAATTGTTTACTCTGTAATTATTTTAGCAATAAAAATTTACCTCCCAAATCACAAGTATATTTATAACCCTAAACCCCACAAATTGATAACCCATAGACATTTATATAAGAAAATCTCCTTTTTTAAATCAAAATTGATCGTTATTTTTAAAAAAACCTTTGTATTATTATAGAAGCTGCGTGTATGCATTGTATAAAATTATAAAATGTAAGACAAGCAATCCTCCCTGCCCCAAAACTCCACAATATTACCAATGCCCAGTGATTACTATTATCAATACCTTAATATATCCTTCTGGAACTTTTACTGTGCATCTTTCTATTTAACAAAATTTATACATATACACACAAAAATATTAATATATAGGTATTTTACCTAAAATAAGATCAAACTGTTCAAAATGTCTTTAATTTTTATATTTAAAATCAGCTTTATTTAGGTATAATTTACATACTATAAAATTCACCAATTTTAAGCGTATAGTTCTATGAGTTCTGACAAATATATACAGTTGTATAATTACTACTAGTAAGCAGAAGTAATAGTAGCTGTTCCATTTTATTACTCAGTGTACTACTCTGTTGTATGTGTATGTTGCAATTTGTTATCCATTCACTAGTTGATAGATATTTGGATGGTTTTCAGTTTTTGGTGATTATGAGTAGAGCTGCTATGAATGTTCATATACAGATATTTTACATGTTTCATGTTTCTTTTTTTTTTTTGGTTGGGGAAGGTAAGTACTTAAGAGTAGGGTTGCTGTTTTGTAGATGTGCTACCAAGGTGAGCACTGGAATTGCTGATTTGTATGGTGAACTTATACAGATACTGTTTTAAAACCTTTTTTTTAAGTCAATAATCCCCCTACTTTCCATTTAAGAGAATTTTCTTTTTATTAAATGCTGAGACAACATTAAAAATTTTCAAAAGCTATTGTGTCTATCTAAATCAGTATCTAATTCAAGACCATGCCTTAATTAGTGTCTGTTAAGTGTCTCTTCTAGAAAAAGTCCCTTTTTCATGAAACAGATTCATTACAAAGATCAGGACAATTGTAGAATGCTCTTCCGTCTGAATTTGATAGTTTCCTTGTGGTGTCATTTATCTTGTTCCTCTGTTTCCTATAAACTAAAAGCTGTATAGAGACTTGATGGATTCAAGTTAAATATTTTTGGGTAGATCATGTCTTTGGTGATGTCTACTTAATCTTCCAATATAAGGCTTTATTGCTAAAAATAAAGCCTTATCAATATAAAATAAATATTTTATCACAAAATTAAAATTGAAATAAAGCCTTTATCACTAAAAAAGTTTTTATCACTAAAAATCATGGCTGAGAGTGGTGGCTCACGCCTGTAATACCAGCACTTTGGGAGGCTGAGGCAGAAGGATTGCTTGAAGCCAAGAGTTTGAGACGAGCCTGGGCAACGTAGCAAAACCCTGTCTCTGTAAAAAAGAAAATAAGAAAAATTACATAGGTGTAGTTGTGCTCTCCTGTAGTCTCAGCTACTTGGGAGGTTGAGGCAGCAGGATCACTAGAGGCCAAGAGTTTGAGGCTGCAGTGAGCTATGATTGAGTCACTGCACTCCAGACTGGGCGACAGACTGAGAACCTGTCTTGAAAAAAAATCATTAGCATTTTCTTGCTGTTGGGAAAGGGAAAGAAATAATAATGTCCTTCTATTCTTTGACTAGATACCAGGGACTAGTTCTTTTATTGGAAACCAAAAATAGTGTTGAGAGAACTGAGAAGGCAGTAATATTAGGTCATTAAGTATGAAATGTTCAGTTTCCTTAAGTACTAAGTTTGGCAGTTGATATCTCTGAGATTTTCACTTTGACAATTCTAGTTTTATTTTTATTGTGAAGATACATCCTCAGTCTTTCAAACACTTGGTTTTTTGTCTTGTGATTATCTTCCAAATTTTTTTTACAACAATTTTTGTGAAACCATGGATAAGTCAAACATTTGTGTTATTTCTGAATATGACTTCCATCATGGAACAAATGCTGCGCAGACAGCTCGAAATATCAGCAAAGTGTTTGGGAAGGATGTGGCTCATGAACGCATAGTATGTCAGTGGTTCCAGAAGTTCCCTTCTGGTGATTTGAATCTTGACAATGAGCCACATGGGTGACCTGAGACCAAGGTGGATAATGATGAGCTGAAGAAACCTGTAGTGGAAGCAAATCCATCTCAACCTACACATGAATTATCAGCAAGGTTTGACATTACTATTCCAACAATATTGGACTATTTGAAACAAATCAGCAAGGTAAAGAAGTTGGATACATGGGTACCATATGAATTAAACAAATGTCAGAAGAGAAATTGTCTCGAAGCTTGCCTTTCTTTGCTGTCACAATATAAAGGCGAATCATTTCTACACTGTATTATATGTGATGAAAACTGGATTTTTTTTTGATAATCACAAGCATTTGACACAATGGTTGGATAAGGATGAAGTGCTGAAACACGGTCCAAAACTGAATATTTATCCAAAAGAGCTAGTGGTGTCTGTTTGTTGGTCCAGCACTGGTATTATCCACTACAGCTTCATGAAACCTGGTCAATCAATTACAGTGGATGTCTACTGCAACCAAGTGGACGAAATGATGAGGATGCTTGCGATTAAGCAGCCACGCATGATTGGTCAATAGAGACAGGCCAGTCCTCTTGCAAGAAAGACCACGTCGCCGAAAAAAAACTACTCCTCAAACTACAGAAGCTGGACTTGGAAACTCTCTGTCATCTACCATATTCACTAGACCTTGCACCAGCTAACTACCACTTCTTCCAGGCTTTGGACCACTTCTTGCAAGGAAAAATATTCAATTCTCAACAAACTGTGGAAAATGCCTTTCGTAATTTCATTGCTGCTCGCTCTATAGGCTTCTTCGCTGTTGGCATAAACAAGCTACCCTTAAGATGGCAAAATTGTGTTGATAGTTTAGGCGCATACTTGGATTAATAGTACTGCTTGTTTGAGATATAAACTAAACTTTTGATTTGAAATTGGACATTTCATATTTAATGACTTAATAGTAACTGGACAGTAAAGCAGAAAAAGGTGGGAGAAATAGGTATTATTGTATGGTTCTAATTGGCCTCACTGTGACCGCTACAAAAAAACCCCTTTTTTATCTCATGGCTATACTACCTCTAGGAGAGAGGACATCTCTGTCTGAAAAACATGCCTTATTTTATTTTATTTATTTTTCCAGAGACAGGGTCTTGGTTTTTTGCTGAGGCTGAAGTGCAGTGGGACTACAGGCATGCACCCATGACACCTGGCTAATTTCTTTTTAATTTTTAATTTTGTAGAGGCAGGGTGTTACGTTGCTAAGCTGGTCTCTCAAACTGCTGGCCTCAAGCAATCCTTCTAGCTCAGCCTCCCCAAGTGCTAGGATTATAGGCATGAGCCACTATGCCCAGTCTGTGCCTTATTTTATGTGATTAATAGTGTAAATTTAATGTACAGTAGCCTGGAATGTGATTTTTTGAGATGCTACCTGATAAATAATTGATTTTTAATGAGGATGTGGTTCTATTTTATGGATAAAGAACAGGATTGCTAAGAAATAGCAGGTGGTCTAAATAACACAACAGATCTGACTTTGTGGTGTTGTCTTTTTTTTTT